>CALNXK010000225.1:127500-175000 GCA_942486035.1 Porites lobata
GCTTAAAGTTGTAACGCAGACATGACAATCTTGCATGCATCAACATGGATCTCAACATAGCATGAATCCCGTGACAGAAGTTTAGCGCATCATACATAATACAGGAAATTGCCTAACAATTGCTGTCGTTGATTCTTGCTGGAGATTTTATGCTAGAAATGGAGTTAAAATTTATTTATCCACTGCTAAGAGCACCAAAGCATTATAGCCAAGTATTTTGTTGACAGTTAAACCGATCATTGCAGCTGATAACCTTGGGAAAATAGATAAATAATACAGAACAATATTCTGTACAGTTTTCGGCTTGAACAAAAGTAGCAATGAAGGAGAGAATAGAAGTTTTTGGTTGCTGCAAGAGATTGTGACAGGCATTGCTTATAAATAAGACAGTGAATAACCCAGCTATTCTATTATTGCCTAACATGCAGTTACTGCCGTGGGTGACCTCAGCCGATAAGCATAACAAATGAAATTACTGCCTGTTCCTTCTTCGCATCCAACAATTAGAAGGTCCTGGAAAATTGAATGACAAAGGAAACAAGAAGAAAGAATAAAAAGAATAAAAAGAACGTAAATTTGTAACGCTGTCAGCGAGTTAACAAGGGAATTTAAATGCCCCACAATAAAGGGGACACGGGAACGTGAACGTGACTAGCCGCACGAAAACTACAGTTCAATAAATTTCGAACCATGCTATGGAAAACAGCCTGTCTTCGATAAATGAGTTTGTCAAATAGTCTATACGTGTAAAATAGCAGGATTTTTACATAAAAAAGGCAGCTTTCTTACAAAAATACCTTTTGTAACAAAACAGATTTTTTACATAAAAAAGCAGCTTTTTTACAAAAATATACTTTGTAAAAAAGCAGCTTTTTTACATAAAAAAGCTGCTCTTTTACAAAAATATTTTACGACCAAGTAACTTGTAAAAAAGCAGCTTTTTTACGTAAAAAAGCTGCTTTTTTACAAAAATATATTTTTGTAAAAAAGCAGTATTTTTACAACCAGGTAACTTGTAAAAAAGCAGCTTTTTTACGTAAAAAAGCAGTATTTTTACAACCATGTAACTTGTAAAAAAGCAGCTTTTTTACGTAAAAAAGCTGCTTTTTTACAAAAATATATTTTTGTAAAAAAGCAGTATTTTTACAACCGCTCAATTTGTAAAAAAGCAGCTTTTTTACATAAAAATGACGCTTTTTTACAAGGACCGTTTTTTTATGCAACATATATATATATATATATATATATATTTATATATATTTTTTTTCATTTTCTTTCTGTAGTATTCATTTTATGTGGCAAATGTAAACAAATAAAAATAAATAAATAAAATACCTGAAGCCTGAAAAAGGTAGCCCTTTCGGGCGGGACCTTCCTTTACGGGCTATTTTAGGGAGTAACCCCCGGGCTTCACGGTCATCGCTGTCATGGTCGTCAACCCCTTCTAATATACATCATACCTTTGCACGCCCCTCCAATACATCCTCAAGGAAGGACACAAGTTGTTCTTCCGTGAATTCATCTTTGATTTCTGAATACTGCTTTAAATAATAAACTTGATCTGTAGTGTTGTATGCCATAAGATAAGGTGCAGGTAGTGAACTGAGAAAAAATTGATTTGAGAGGAGTTAAGTTAATAAACACTGGCTTTCGTATTGTTTTAATACTACTTCGTAGGGGGTTCATTTTAACGATTTCAAAAAGAAAAAAAAAATAGTATTGCCACTCTTCGTCCTGAGGATTAATATGTTAAATACCAGTCAGTTATAACTTTACTTTCTCTCAACAGCTTTTTTTGAGTCCCAAAAGTGACCAACATCAATGCTCTCCTTATGCTACGTGCAAACGAACGCAACAACTCCCAACATTGTTGGGCCAACAATGTTAGGAGTTGCTGCATCCGCGTTGGCAGTGGTGTGGAAACGGATACAACAACTCCCAACAATGCTGGGACCTGCAGTGCATCGTGGGAAGGATATAGCCCATAAGTCTTTGTAAACCATGTGTAATGCGCCTATGCGACCCTAACAATGTTGGAAGAGCTCTGCAAACGGATCCAACATTGTTGAGCGATGCTTCGACGATCACTGAACAAAAGAAATGTTGGGAGTTGTTGACTCAAAAGTTTGACCGCTTCATACTCTGCGCAGCAAATGCCAACAATGCGAAACAACATGCAATAGGGTGTGCGAACGGCTGCAAATAGTAACATCCAACAATAAATGTTGCTTCCGTTTGCAGGGGCTTAAATTCAGAGATCCAGGTTATGAGAATTAATAAAATGATCATCCTAAAGTAAATAGCCTGCAGTCCAGGCGTATTTTTGGTGGGCGAAACCTTGTCCGTGTTCGCAATATTGTTGTAGCCATCTTTGATTTTACGACGGTGGAACTGATTGGGGAGAGTAGAAATAGTAACCCTTACGGTAGGTGCGAGGGCGAAAGAAGGAAAGGGGGGAGGGGGAGGGGAGGAGGAAATACATCTCCTCCTCTCTTCGGGAAGTTTCAACACGGCGCTTTCACGAGCAAATTGCGCGCTCAAAGAAAACGCCCGCACTGCAGGCTATCCTAAAGTAAATCCTTTCATCTTCTCTCAAATTCTCTCAAATAATTCTTAAAGGAAATGTATTAAGATCACGGTTGAAAATTTGTTTGTGGATTTGGGAATATTACATATTAAATACAGGTTTCATTATGTTTATTGCCACCCATTTTATGCAGGCCTGCGATGATAATTACAAGTGATTCAATCATTTGCTTTTGTTACCTCATCATAATGTTGGATGCTATACTATCTCCCAACATCCAACCAAACTGAAAGAATCTGAAACAAAAATTCAACAGGTTATTATAAAGGATTACCGAGTAGTAATTTGACACCAGTTGTCGCAACATTCTAATCTTATTTCAAGAGGGAAAAAGGGGGAAAGGGGAGGGAGGACGGGATCTTCATCACTGTACATCTGCATTTTCAGGTGGTCTAAGGTCTTCATTTTCAGAGGTCCTCATTTTCACAACAACCACAGACCAAGCTTTCTGTAAGCATTGCTGCAAACGTTATCACAATGTTAGTTCCAGCTACGATTATGAGTAAATCTTAGTTATAACTGATGTTGTGCACTGAGCAAAGTCCTATTGATGCAACAGGTCTATTGAACATAGTACTTTTAAATGTGCTTACCTGTGGAATTTTTCCCTTTCTTTAATTGCAACATTCTTAACAACTTCGCTCACTCTGAAAAATTAGTTGAAAGGCAAGTTAACATTCAAGTCGCAGTATATCAAAGTGCACTGAAAATGATGCGATAGTTGTTTACAACAGTCTTGCAAAATATAGAGCGTTTTCACATGACGTCACGGTGGCCATATTGGCGTTCCAAAACAATGAAACGACGGCCATGTTCGTGTACCAAGAATATGCTGTGCGAGTTTAACTGTTTTCTTTAATATGTAAACGCTTTCTTTTGTTCCAGTAAATTGACATTGAAGCTGGCCATGCCGTGGGTGAAAACGATCTATTGAAAATAATGCCCATATACTGAGGACAAAACAATATGTGATAGATTTTTTTGAAAAGTCTACTTAGCCTGTTCAGATTTTTTTTTTCTTTTTTCCCAGACAGAAAATCAAATTCAAAGCAAAAAGATACATGGTAATTACTGTAAGGTAATCCAAGATAGTCTTGGATTCTGTATTTCATGTTGTTCATTCTGGATTCCAGGTACTGGATTAACTTCTTGTCTTTGGAACTTGGATAATACAGGGGCACCCAACGAGGATATAGTTCAAAACCACTTAACATAGCATTGTTGAACGTATTTTAGTATTTAAACGGTAGATATAGGCATATTTTTATCCCCTAAAAACTTTTCATCTGTTCGGATATCCTAGCTGAAAGTCTAGTGATCCGAAAATTATAGGGATCAAAACTTACCTTTTCGAAAATTTCAGCCAGGAAAAGGCTCCCGAAAATTCTAGGTAGCCTTTTTTAGGGTAAATATCCGTTTAAAATGGGTAATTATACCATTTTGTAGATGTTCGAAAATCCTAGGAGAGGCAGGCAAGCAAGAAATTTTACAACAAATGTTCCGAAAATTCTAGTTCTCAAATCGTCTTTCGAACAGATATTTTCCCGAAAATTGCCGTTGGGTGCCCCTGATAATATTTTCAGATTCCAATCAATTAAGCTAAATTCCGGATTCCAAAGCCCAGCATTTCGGATTCTTCCAAAAAAATTTCCCTGATTCCAGATTCTACAAGCAAAAACTTTCCCAGGCCGGGAATCCCGATTACCATACGTAGGGATAAATTGCTCCTTTGATATTTTTGTGCTGAACACTGAACACACCTTTCATTGAGCTTGTTCTTTTTCTTCTTTTCAGCAAGGATGGCAAGCATCATTACCTTACCTGTCACCACAAAAAAAAATCGTTAACCCTTTTAATCCTAAATGTTCACAGGCATACTCTAGGCACTGCACATTATAGCCATGGTACTTAAGGGTAAGAATTTGTTTGACAATCAAGACCTTTTTCACTTGTTGATGATTTCGTTTTATCTCAACTGAGTCCATTGGTAATGTTTTAAAATTGAGCACTGTCATTACCAGCAAGGAGAAGTTAAACGTTGATCATGTGGTCAATCCAAAAAGTTGGAGTGGGGTGGGGTGGGGGTGGTCTCAAAAAAAAGTTTTCCGGCCCTTCGGGCCTCATATTGCTCTGAAAAAAAGGGAGGCCCAGGCCCCCAGGGCCCCTCCCCTGGACCAGCCACTGGTGTTAAATTCAAAACACAACAACAACAGCAACAGTTGACAACAAAATTAGGTCCCAATACGTTGGAAGTGAGAATCAAATGAAACTGATTTTATAATGAATAGCCAACATTATTGTCATTTATCATAAAAACCATTATCTGCAAAATCTTTATACCTTTTGAATTATGACAAAATTACACTTTTTTGTCCAACAATTCATCAGTGTCTCACAAATGTCTCGATTCAAACAAAAGAGATAAACTTTGAAAAACTGGTATGGGAGGCTGGTACATATCATTGCAATCTATTATTCTTCGACTTGCCTATCTATGTGTTCTTTTGTAATTGCTGTGTTGATTATCAAGGCTCTTAAGGGCTGATTTTGCTTGATACAGCTACTTTAAATTCTGAACAGTGAAAGCATTAATGTTTTATAGTTAATGTGCTAATTGTAATAATTAAATAAACAAATTAATAAAGAAATAACCTACCAGTCGCAGCAATGTCGTGAAAATTGGACTTCGTTACATGCACAAATCCTTCAAATCTCTCATTATTCACCCAATCAGATACATTCTGTTCACTAACATCCTCAGACACTTCCAAGAAATTAATAATAAACAAAATAAATTATTGTGGCTTCACTTCTGGTAAAAAAAAAAAACTATTTTTTTGGAGAAAGATCGTCACCAGATCAATAAAAAAATTCAACTCCATAGGTTCCAATCAGTGAGAATTGTAATTGACTATTAATTTTCGTATGGGGTAGAAGACAGTAGTTGTATATTTCGTTGACAAACATTAACAAAACATGTAAAAACTAATGAAATCGACATTTCGGAACTTGTGAAATAAAGTAATACTACTGCACACAAACCATGCATTTGAAGTAAACAATCAATATTGTAAACTCACCTTGGAATGAGAAAAAGGAATCATCCTTTGAAACTAAAATGGCTGGTGCTTTTACTTGAACATCCTATAGAAGGGAATTTTTTCTAGTTAACCCTCAAAGTCCCTAGAGTGACCAACTTTAAATTTCTCCTAACAAATATTAATACCTAATCAAGAGGAAAGGTTTTGAGAAACATTATAAAAGATCACCAAGGGAATACTTTGATCCCCCAACAAATTTTTGGGGTCAGATGCATTCAGGGCTGTAAAATATAGGGCATGGGTTCATCCCCAAGGGGCAGACCAATACTTAGATCTGATGACTGAGAAATGAAGGTATTGTACTGCCTTGCCCTGCAAACGGCTAGACCTTCACATGGCTCGGATGACCATGTAAAATGTCAGTCCTGTCTCCAGTTGGAGACGTAAAAGTATTGTCCTCAATAAGCACTTTCGTGAAAACAAAACATGCAAACTCAAATAAAATGCCTTTCTTTCTTTTTTTCAACAATATAATTTCTACTAAATGTGTTAGTTCAAAGTTTATTCAAATTGAATATGAACACTAGAGATGGAAAACAATGAAGCAAAATGACATGCACATACATGCAAACAGAGTGGAAGGTCACCTTTCTCACTCAAAAAATAAACCATAGCATGCAGAGAAACCTTGTTCTTACCTTAGGCAATACTTGAAGGTCAATATGATAAAAATAACTTTGAATGACTCTACTTTCTGCAACTTCAGAATAAATATTCTAATAGAAGGAGAAAATCATAATTGTAAATTAATTAGATTTATACTTACAAGTTCTCTAGTAATAAAAATTAGAGCATGCACCTCAAGAAAATCATAAAAGTTTGATATTATACTGTGATGGGGAACTCATAAATGGGCAACTGGGAAAGGCAGCTTTCATGAAGAAAGAATTTATTCAGTTTAAGAAACGTCAAAAAAACGTTTTGTTTTTGTTTTTGTTTTTTTTTTTTCCCGAAATCTACAGCATGCTACGATTTTTTAGCCCGGTTATAGTCATTTCATCTGGTCAATCTACCTGATATCTATAGCTGTTATAAAGGTGAATAAAATGATTATGCCTGTGACTAGAGATTGACAGAAATGGATGATAAGCGGTCTTCAAACACTTCTACCTCATTCAATATCATAATGGGGACTTTTTAGATTGGATTACAAGTACGAGATGGTGAACAATTTCAAGTAAGAATTTTCAAGCCAAACGCCTGTGCCTCAAATAGAATTTTACTTATCACGCCAATCTTTCATTATTAAGTGAACAACAGGAAAGAGGTATACATATATGTAGTTTAACCCTTTCAGTCCCAATAGTGATTAACATCAATTTTCTCCTAAAGATGTCCTTTCATTGGCAAGAGAAAAGGTTATGAGAGTTTATAAGATGATCATCAAAGAGAAAATACCTTGATCTTTTATCAAATTCTCTCTCAACTAATTCTTATAGGAAATGTATGGAGACCAGTTTGGAGAATTTGTATGTGGATATTGGGACTTAAAGAGTTAAGGAATACCATTTGCCCCAAATTCCAGAGTCATACATATACCAGTACTCAATATTGTATTCATAGTCAAATCTAATGATCATTATTGTCTTCCAACAAACTCAACCAATAATAAATTCAAATATTACCTTCATTTTCTCTGACAATTGAGAATTCTCATTGCTTGTTACCAGGAAAAAGCAAACATTTTTCTCTTTTCTTACTCTTTCCACTTGCTCCGTGTTATGAAGCTCTGTTACTGCAGGCCTGATACAAAGAGACCACAATACATTACTTGTATGTACGTTACAGGTCAAAATCTGACTTAATTTTGATTTAACCAACAATCAGCTACAAAATTGTTGGGACATTGTCCTCAAATTGGGTAGCATCAGAGAAGAAAACCAATCCACAGCCCTCGACCCTACCATTTGTTCGAAGTAGATAGAGGTGTTTTGTTGTTTTCTACAGGTAGCTCAAACAGTGTCAAACCATTGTGCGGAAGGGATGGGGGAGGGACAGCTTTATTTTACCTTTTTTGAGTTAGCAAAACGTTGGAGAGGACCTTTCATTATTCAAGGGAAGTGTTCCAACTAATTTTGGCACTGATTGTAGGTTGACTGTCAATTTCCAGTGTCTCCGAACCATAGAATATGAAACAGGTCAAAATTAAATTCCAGTTAAACTTTTTTAACCTAGGTTGATTTTCAACTTTCTTTGTCTCCTAGCCTTAAACCATGAATCAATGAAGAATCAACCTAGGTCAAAAATTTTAACCTGAATTTAATTTTGACCTGTAACAAATGCAAAGGAAACATTAGAGAATAAATCCAGGTTAAAAACTTTTAACCTGAAATCAAATTGACCTGTAACATATACAGTAAAATCCCGCCTTACAACCACACAAAATGGCCATACATTTTCTTGTAAGAATACCCTCGTTAATATGGTCACCTGTTAATACAGCCAATATTTTTGGCCCATTGGTGACTGTATTTGCGGGGTTCCACTATAGTTTTAAAAAAATTAACATTGAACAGGTTATTTATGGTGTTTCGTTAACAGAACCAGAAATAAACTCGTGATTACAAACATTGATTTTAGTTATTTAAAGATTAAGGACATTGATTGACATTTTGAGATTACTAGATTTTATACTGTTTTACACATTGTCGGGTTTCAATCAGAAGTATTTTGCTAACCGGTAGTGCTCACCAGTACAAGAGATTCAAGCTAACCAGTTTACGGCTAACCCGTTTTTAAGCTACGACCCGCCACAGAAGTGAGTAAAGCATGATTGTGAAATTAGAGTTTCTTATTGAGGTATTTTTCAGTGAAATCATTGCTCTAGAGATTATAAGTAAGTTGCGTAACGACGAATTGTATTGCTCTGTTTCAGATCGAATAATATAATTGCTTCAGTTGCTACAAATTTTAGTATCAATAAACATCAAGTGATTGATTATACGATATGTGATGGTGGTCGTTGGAATACGCAGTGTATGACTACGTAAAACATATGGTGAGAGCAAAAGTTGCACAACCCAAGAGAAACTACCAAAAGCTTGAAATGGGGGTGGGTCGAGGGGGATAAGTTTTCAAGGTAAAATAGAAATAAAAATAGAAAATAAAGCCAAAAGGAAAGGTAAATTTAATTAACTTGAGTTAGTCAAGAATTTGAGTTAACTGAGTTCAAGTTAACAGCATCTTCCGTCATTTACAATTTACGGTGGGTTTATGGACTGGAAAAAAATGATTGAGTTACCTGTTGGCTCGCTCAGCAAACTGAACAATATCTTGAACTGTGCGTTCTCCTTCAAAGGTGATTATACGCTTTCCTCTAACACTGCAGTATTCATGGGAGTAAAATATAGAATTTTCAGGTCAAAATGAAAAAGGTCAGGTCAAACTAGAATATACATCGGAAAGAATCATTGAAAGTCAACAAAAATTAAAAGAACAGGTTGCCATAGGGAACACAAATTTATGGCACATACAAGAAAGTCATCAGTGGCCTTTTGATGACTGCTATGTAGGCTATACTCACAATTTAATTGAAGGATAACCTCTGATACCAAAGTCTCTTGCTATACCTGAAAGAGTTATCAAAATTACTTACTAACCCATTTGCCCCTGGAGATTTTGCCGAAAATGTGTTTTGAAGCAAGTCAAGCAGTTTTCTGGTCACTGTCGTGCTATAAAGAGCTAAAACTTACCACAAAGCCATTTACAGGCCGTACACTTCACGGCCTTCTAATCCAGATGCAAAATATTAGCTTGCGAAGTTCGGGCATGCACAGAAAGCAAAATTTTGAGTTTTAGGGTTTAGAGGTAACAGTAGTCTGGACTTTTTTTGCTTTTCTTGCCTCGTTTTTTTTTCTCAGCTGAGCATTTAGTAGGCTTCATTTTGGTAGGAAAAGTTTTTAGGAAAGCTTTTAGAATCTTGGGATTATCATGATGATGTCACAAAAGCGGTAGAAAGGGACGTGGATCTGCATGGGCGGCTCAGGGGGCGAATGGGTTATGGATATGATTAACCTATGAAAAGTTTACATCTAAACAATTACTTAATCCATTCACCCTTAAACTGCTTGTAACACCCACGTGGACAAACGTTCCTTCTACCAATTGTGATGTCATCAGTTTGAATAGTTAAGGACAACATTGTCAACTAACCTGTGCAGGATGAAGACATCTTTCAAACCATACCAGAAAGAGCATGGTTCAGTCAAGGAGACCAGAGAAAAAATCAAAAATTCATGATTGTAACATTGACCCAAAAATCATGAACAATCTTGTTCCAATACCCACCTACATGTACCTTTCCTTCATCTAATCATAAAAGCTTTCCCAAAAAAACCTTTCCCACTGAAATGAAGCCAACTAAATGCCCAGTAAAAGAAAAAAATGAGGCAAGAAAAGTAGAAGAAGAGGGCAGAAGATAAAGCAAAACGAAAAAGTCAAGACTCCTGTGTCACTTTCAAACCCAACAAGTATCTCAAAATTTTGCTTTCCTCACATCCCCAAACTTTGCAAGCTAATATTTTTTCATCGCCGATCAGAAAGCAGCAAAGTGCATGACCTGAAAATGGCTTTGTGGTACGTTTTAGCTCTTTATAGCTGAACAGTGACCAGAAAAAAGCTCGGCTTGCTTTCACATGCATTTTTGTAATGATCTATTATGGAAGCAAATAATAAATAAATTGAAATTCATTATTTATTAACACTTAATAACTACATTTATTAAAATATGTCATACTTGAGAATCTGGTAGCATCTAACTTGGCCACTTTAATAGCAGAACCATGAAGAGTCCTGCCTACTTCCATCCAAATTGGTTCAAGTTTCTTGCAATACCCACACCATGGTGCATAAAACTACAATTTAATCAAAACAACAAAAGGGTCTCTTGCTACACAAACTCTATCCAGCCAAAAAAAAAAAAGATGTAAAAGCACAAAGATAATATTGCTGGGACATGATAAGGAGAAAATAAAATATATTTACATAGCCTTAATGACTCTTATAAAAATAATTCTCCTAATACATGTACATTAAGGACTGTGGAGTTGGAGGACTGGCCCACCTTCTATGAGAATGATTTTTTTTTTTAATCTGGCAAAACAGAAAACATCATTTAGAGAGGAGGGAAGATCAACTTCAAAAACTGTTGCACTCCTTTCTAATTTGTATCCAAACAGTGGCAGGTTTTATCACATTGTTCACCGTGGCAGGATTAGCTCAGTTGGTTTACCCAGGCAGGATTTGCTAAATTGGTAGAGCGCTTTAATAAATGCTGAGTGGGAGGTCGCAGGTTGGGTTCCCGGGGCCAGACCAATACTCAGGGTCTTAAAATAACAGAGAAATGAAGGTACTCCTTTTGCACTGCAAGCAGCATGACCTTCACGTGGCTTGGATGACCACGTAAAAAGGCAGTCCTGGCTCACCAATTTATTAGTACTTTTGCGCTAGATATATTGACACTCAAATAAAGTGCATTTTTTTCTTATTGTTTGGATATTAAAGGAAGGATGATCATCACAGTTATATAAGCAACGTTTGCAGTTGCGAAAAGAAAGCCTGAAAAATATTCAGGCTTGTACGGGATTCGAACCCTTGAGCTCTGCGATGCCGATGCAGCGTTCTACCAATTAAGCTAACAAGCCAACTGGGAGCAGGTCATTGAATTGGTTTGTTATAAACCCATGAAAGGATGATGATGAACTTTTGAATATATGAAAATCATATATGTGATTTTCATATATTCAAATTTTCTTATATTTATTTATTACCTTAATTTTATAATTTTCTCAATTAACACCCTCAGTGAATTGAAATAAATGAAATAAATCAATTTATGTCACTTCCACCATCTGTTATAACACAAACTCAGAATGCCTCATAGCAAAGGCCAGGGTGTGATTCCTGGTCAAGCCTGAATTTTTTCAGGTTTTTTTTTTAACCTCTTAGGATGTTCATTTTACTGCAAAGATCATGTTCACTTTCATAACACCCTGAGTATTTGGCATGGTGGACGCAGAATTTGTTTGAATCTACAGTTATTGGGGCCTAATTTTTTTAAGAAAGGGTCTTTATTCCTTTTTTCTCAATAGGATAGTATCTTGGTGCCCTTGTCCCTCTGCAAGTTCACTTTAGTGCAAAGAAAGGGATTATTTACAACGGCCATTCAGTCATTGACAAAACATGTTATGCCAACTTTCATGCTGCAGAAATTAAATCCTACCTCGACAAGCCAGCTGCCCTCTTTCTTAAGATCTGCAAAACTGTCACAGACAAAGCAATAAGGAGAAATAATAATAATAAGTAGTATTTTTGATTTAATTAAGCCTATCGTATCTCTTGTTCGTCTTTAGGAGACTCTAGCTAGATACGAAATTAAAACCCAGGTTTAATAAACCTGTAGAAAATCATATTTTCGTTAAAAAAATACGCATAATTTTAAGCTTGTGATAACTGTTTTCTAAAACTTAGTAACAGAGCTATTAGTGAAATATTCTATGGCCAGTCTCACCTGTCATCAAGCTCTTGTACAAAAGCGCTACATCCACAAATCAGAACAACTGGCAACGAAAAACGTGAAAAATACGGAATAATCAAACTAAATACAACATATGAAAGTAAAAGAAATTACATTTACCTAGTGAAGGCATTGAAAGACACAATAAACGCTGAAATGCACTTTTGTGCGCCGCCATTTTGGACAGCTGCTTTGCTACCTCGTCCCAGGCCTTTGGCTCAATGGACAGTTTCTTCTCCCCCCCTTCCCCCTTCTTCCCTTGTTTTGTTCCACTCGCGCGGAATCTCGAAACGCTTGCCACGGAGGCTAAATTCTATTTTTGTTTTGTTGTGTGTCTTCAGCAAAGGTTAAAAATGGACATCGGTGTTTTGGCAAGCCTGAGGGGCTTTCAAGACGCCACCAATGTCTTCCCACGAAATGATCACATCCGAGGAACGGCCGCAAACATTCATTCGGTAGGATTCATTTCGCGGGGAAAGCAGTGGTCTTCCTCGCAGCAGTTTTTTGGTGGCGTCGTAATATGTCAGCTGTTTTTTCTCATGCTTTGTTTGTGCTAAGTCGGAGTTTGTTCTTTCAAAAATCGGAAAACCTCCTCCTTGTTAAAATATCCAAGCATTTTGCTTTTGAAAAAATCTGGAAATTAGTGTGCCTCTCTCATGTACTCTCGACCACCAGTTATGGGCTCCTGCGACCACCCAGTTCAAAAGACAGCGTACAGCCTGGAGAAGTAAAGGAAACTCCTAAATCCAAACGCAAACGCTGCTTTTTTGAATAATTTCCGATTTTCAAAAACAAGTTCCGATTTTCGAAAACAAGACCTGATTTTCAAAACAAACTCCAATTTTCGAAAGCCAACCTTGATTTTCAAAACAAACTGCATTTTCGAAAAATCAAACTCTGATTTTGCTCAGTCAAACAGCTCTGTACCTTGACCAAACCATCAAAATCTATTGTCACTGGTGTGACGGAAGGTCACGCAAGGTTGATTTTTTCGCGCCAGCTAAGCGGGCAGCTCACTGGCCAATAAAATCGAGGAATTTTTTTTCCACCGGAAGTTTACTATTAAGAAAGATGCTTGTTACCGGATACCCATGATGTTAAGGTCTTTGGCTAGGGCTTTCAGCAGCAATCACACGGTGATGTTTTCCGGAACATTTTTACTAATATATTTTGCCTTTTCTGGCAGTCTTGCTGCAGATATCAGATCAAAAGCGAATCTACCTCATCCCTTCTTGTATTTTAACGAGAATGAGATTACAGATCTTCAACATCGTGCAAGAACAACACACGCTGAAATAGCGAGCAGGATTCGAGCGGTTACTCACGAAATGGCACAGAATCCAGAGAAATATCTACCGCCAAGAGAGTGGTCCACGTTTTCCAGCTCTTGGAACGAACGTTACGGAAACGATTTGACCGTGCTGGCGTTTTATTGCGTTTTAAAACCCGAGGATTCAAAGCTAAGAGAACTAGCGATTCTCTTTATGGATCGCCTCGAGAATCTGCCAAATTGGCGAGTGAACGCTTCGTTGCATGACGATGTGCCGGTGGCACACTCGCTGACCGGCATGGCGACTGCCTACGACTTTTTATACAGCGCTTTAAACGATACGCAAAGAACTCGCTTTTTGAAGAAGATCGCATCTGTTACAAAAGAACTGTATGAAAGATCCTACGATCGCAAGTTGTGGTGGGGAAATTGTTACCTTCAAAATCACGTTGCTACGAACTATATGGCTATTTTAACGGGCGCTCTAGTTGTCTCCAGGCATCAGAAAGTGGACGGTGAAACATGGATGTCACGCGCTCATCTAATGCTGAGTAGGAATTTAGAGTTATTAAACAATGTAGTGGATGGCTCGATAGATGAAGGTGTAGCTTATGGAACTTACACGTCACGTTCTTTGACACAGTATGTGTTCTTTGCGTTACGCCACTTCCGGCGCGATTTCACGCATAACCCTTGGTTCAGAGAGCACCTTTGGTTTATACACTATACTGTCCTTCCTGGGTTTAAACAGACCGTGGGTATTGGTGATTCAAATCGCAACTGGTTCTACGGCCCAGAGAGTCAGTTAGTATTTCTCGATAGTTATGTGCTTAGGAATGGATTGGGAAACTGGTTAGCTCGACAAATCACAGTACATCGAGACACGAAACCACCCTTTGCTCAAGCAAAGTCACATGTTAACCGCATGCTGCACACAGAATTTCTGTTTTACAATGCCAGCATTGTGCCGAGAGCTCAACCAAATCCGTCGTTGCCACGCCTTCACGTGTTCGCTGACTGGGGAGTTGTTACTTACGGCGGTGGAGTAGCCACGTCCCGTAGAAACCGCTCGGACAACCCACTGATATGGCAAGGAACATTTCTTTCCTTTAAATGCAGCGTTCTTCATGGAAGAGCTGTTAATTCTATCGTCAGAGGAAGACGCTCGCATTCCTGGATTAGAAGGTTGACGAATTTTAACCCAGGCCATGAGCATCCTGACCAAGGATCCTTCGTGTTCGCCCCAAATGGAGTACCCTTTATTACTGATACACTATACGCTCCTAAATACACGTGGCTCAATAATGCCTTAGTATTTGGACCCTCTTTAAACTCAGCATGTTTTAGCCTTCGAGGGACAAATAGGAGAGTGCCATGGTTGGTTTAATTTCAAAACAAGGTCTGCTTGGAGAGCAGAAGGGGAAATTGTTTCTGCTTCACACGAAGGCGACATGGTTTTGCTAGCGGTGAAATGAGCCAGTGGTATCGAGCAGAGTTAGGCCTTTTGAGCATCTATCGTAGCCTGGTGATGCTGACTCCAAGCGTTCTATTAGTTGTTGATCACATTGAACGAAAGCGAGGAGGAGAAGCATCGATTATGAGTGCCTTCTTTCACAATGTGGACCACCCCTTTAAACTCAACACAAATTCGTTTGCCAGCATCTCAATAGATGGACTTTTGCATCAAGTTCATTGGTTTAATTTTAATCTCGGCACGAAAAGCTTAGTCGAAGCAAGAACGTACGTTACAGACTATAAATCCATGAAGACAAACTATCTTAATGTAACCACGCCACTCGAAGCGCATATTACTAGAACCGCGTATCTTTTCCTGGGACCTGGGAACAGCATAGAACCTGCTGAAGTACTACATTCCCATGAACTTGGGTTGAAGCTACTATTGACCGTCAATAGGGTGAAATATCTCGTTTCTATAGCAACACAACATAACCAGCCGTATTCGAGATACAAGTTCCTGGGCTTTGGGGGATTTTGCAAAGTACGAATCAACAATAGCAAGACAATACGCTTTGGTTTGGATGTTATTTCCAAATCTGAAGTGGTCGATCTGACTGAATCGCCCAATGGAGTGAAATGGCCAATATGGAGTATTTTTCCAACACTTTGTCTTATATTCGGCGTTTCAAGCACCTTTTTCCTTTTCTATTATCAGCTTCGACGCAAACTGATTGGACGGAACATCCGTAAAACAGTCTTTTTGGGTCTTTTGGCGATTTGGATAATTCTTACCTTCGTGATCAACATTGATTTGTCTTTGACTGGGCCAATACAAATGAAATTTACGAAAGACAACGAAAATTTCGAACCCGAAGAAACCCCTCCACTTGTTTTTACACTTCTCTTCCCATGGCCGGAAGCGAAATTCTGCATTACCTGTTTAAGAATACTTCAGACTTCTTTTACGCAGGCCTCCGCGAATCCACGCACAAATTTCTAAATCCTTGTGGGACATATTCTCTTCCTGCCATCTAATGATACAGCTTATCTGAGAAAGTGGCTTAGAGCTTTGTCTAAAGATCCGAAAGGGTTCCTGCCAAACTTACGTAAAATATCCCGTAAGCTATTACCCTCGGTTCGACTTGGAAACCCTGGATGGAGCTTGAAACTTGGGTGGTTAAGAAAAGTCGTAGGACAAAGAATGCGCGCTATTGTTGTAGTGAGAGACCCTAGGGGTTGGGTGAACTTCTGGTTTCGTGAAATGCGCGCGGATAGCACACTTGGTGTTGAAGTTCATAAAGCCATTGATGTGATCAGAAAACTGAAGTGCCACAATAAATACTTGTCTTCCTTTGCACCGGAATTTAAAGAACTTAGAGACGCTACGCTTGAATACGGAAACGAAACTAATGGAGACATTATTTCGCTTTTGGCTCATCTTTGGAAGACGCAAATGCAAGCCACGTACAGGGCAAATTTTCACCTTCCTCAGGAATCCATTCACTATGTACACTTCGAAGATCTGATTAACAAGCCTCGGAAAACTGCTCAGAGACTGTTTCAATTTATAGGTGTTCCTCTTTCACCCAGAGCTGAACATCGTATTCTCACCGCAGTAAAAACGTCACAGTTCTCTTTAGGCGCCTCAAGAGAGGTGCTTGGAACCAAAGCTGCGACGGCCTGGGAACGTGAGCTTACTGACAAAGAAGCTGAGCAAATCAAAGAAATCTGTGATGATGTGATGATCAGATTTCGCTATGCTTTCGATTGATTTCTCATTTTGCAGAGTTTCATTGGTCAACAGATTTAAGCTCTTAACAATTCACCCCTGCGAGGCGATAGTCAGTCAGTGCAGAATATGGAGGAATTTTCGACTGAAATTTTTTAAAGAAGCTTGTTATTTACTATCCTCGAAAACCCAGGGGCAGTCAGTCGGGTCGGGAGAAATGGCGCGATGAAAGTTTTCAAGCACGGGTTAAAGAGCTCCTGAGTACCGACTCTCACCGGACCTTTTTTAAACGGTCAAGCGAATGCTGGCTCCTGATTGGGCACAAAAAATGCTTTGTATTATTGTGACCAATCAGCGAACATCATCTCTTGAGTTCTTTTCTTTTTGTGCCCAATCAGTGCAGGAGCCAGCATTCGCTTGACCGTTTGGAGTCAGAACCCAGGGGCTCTTCCTCCCGTCCTTCAAAGGCAAACAGCATGTCTCGCGCTCCACGCTTCTTGCCTTCGCTGGCCTTAAAAAAAACGCGAAAAGATATCGCCTGTTATGCAGGTTAGATGAAACTTGAACTTCTTACTATCAGTATAACAGAAGAAAATAAGGACTGTGGGGGAAGGGGTAGAGTGCTACTTTGTAACCCTAACGTAAAAGACTGAGAAATCTTTTCAAGTGTTTATGACCACTTCCATTTCTTTTTAATGATCGCAAAGTCTGAACGAACTGACGTTATAACTGTTTTGCCTAGTAATTGCAGATGTTTCTTTAAACCTAGGTTCACGTTAGTTCCTATTATCATTGTTATTTCTGTATTTGTCCATAAATTCCTTATGAAACTTGCTAATTCTGTCGAACATGGGAACTACCTTTTCCTCAGATGGCAAGATGGTTAACCTGCGGCAAAAAAAAAATAAAAATTCTCAAACTAAAACGACCCTGTTTTATTCCGCTTTTTGTCGCATTTACTTAATTTTAATAATACCCCGTTTATATGGAGAAGTAGACTTGCTACAAGTCAACTTCTCATAAGTTCTTGAAAATGAACGAAGCAAGGTTCAATGCATGAGGTCGCACAGCGACCGAGCGAGCGACGAAGTCTTAAGGTCGACTTGTTTCGCCAGAAAGGATTTGAATCATATTTATAAATTCAAGCGGAAAAAAAAAATGATTGACATATGCTGTGACTGTTCTATTGGTCAATTGTCATGACGTCACCGGTAGAATTTTCGACAGGTGAACTTCGCGCCAAACAGGTATGAAAGTTCCTTTAAAATGGCATAACCAACCAGGAAAAAAAAGGACTTTTAATAAAGTACTAATGGAGAAAAGAACAGAGGGACGGAAGGTCAAAACCACACACAATACCTGTCGGGATTGTCGCGGGCACTTTTTTTGACAACCTTTCTCCTCGAAATACCTGTACAGTGGAAACTCGATTTTAAAAAGGGCCAAGGGACTGGCGAAATTTGTTCGCTATAATGAGGCTTCGTTATATCAAGGTTCTTTTCCATATATTTTACTATTACTGGGGCAAATTAATCGCTAAGCAAGACTTCGTTATAGAGAGGTTTGTTATATCGAGGTTCCACTGTATATGGAGTAAAGTTACCCCGGCTAGGAGGTGACCCTGCCGAGCCAACTTTTTGTTTCTGGTGTAAACGGCTCGATCGCCAAGTTTTGTAAGGAAATGTAGGGAACGTTTGCTTGCCCAGGGCAGCTCGTGCATATAGGCGAGTGACCCTTCTACCTGGCACAAGGTTTCTCCATAAGGAAGGTTATCCCTACAACCTTCCGAGCTGGTGCGCCGTTTTTGTAGGAAAGCCTTCTCTATCATAGGAAACAGTGACTAATCCAGACCTTCAGATAAGGAGGGGGCGCCGGTCATCCAGACCCTAAGATAAGTGGGGGCCCGGTCTCCAAAAAACTTTTTTTCGGCCCTTCGGGCCTTATTTTGGTCGAAAAATAAGGGGGAGGAGGGCCCCTCGGGCCCCTCCTCTTGATCCGCCACTGGGAAAAAAGCCCAAACTCTGCCAGGGTGCATACCGCACATCTCGCACATTGCTTTTAAATACTTGCACATTTAGCAGCAATGTTTCAGAACAAGTTGCTCGTTTTTGTTGCCCGTTTTAGCATAGTTAAGTCTCCGTACTTTTGTTTTTTTTTTAAAGAGGGTGTATCTCAAGAAACCTGCTTAGCATTTCTCTGACCCACATCGTCAGTGATGAGTTTCTCCCATCAACCCACAAGAAAGGTAAATATATTTAGTAAAATCCAACTGGTGGTCTATAAATCAATTCTGCGTTCTGATTGGTTGAGCTACTACTAGGCTATATGTTATAGCCCACTACCAATGGCGGCTGAATCGCGTTTTGCTAGCTAAAGTTGTTTTGCCTCGATATTTTTTCACCAACGGGTTGCATTTTACTAAAACAATTATTCCTCTCGCCCTCTTGGGCTCTAGCTGAGTCAAAAGCCCATTCGCCATACCGCCTCATGGGCTATTGACTCAGCTAGAGCCCATCAGAGGGCGAGAGGAATAATTGTTAAATATAACAAAGAAACAAGGACCATAAATGGAAACAGTTAGCTCTGACCTAAAATGATACGTTCCTTCTTTTTGTCCGAAAGAACTCCCTGGAACAGGACTTATGCCAGTTTCTTCTAGCATCCGCCAACAGTAGAACTCGTCTGGTGTGCATTTCTTAAGCTGGAAAAAAAGCAGATTTTCGTTGTGGTAGAAAACGTAAAGACGCACACGAGCCAAAGGCCCGAATGGCCGGAACTTATCCCGGCCCTTAGCGTGAAGCATGCCGAGGAGTATTGCTACTCCCCCCTAGATGGGATGCAGGTCCATCGCAGGGTTACCCTTCAGCAGTGATGTCGCCGGTACCCGTTTATACCCTTGGGTGAACAAAGTGGAGTAAAGTTTCTTTTCTAAGGAAACAACGCGATGAGCGGGGCTTGAACCCCGGGTCTCCAGATCCGAAGTTGAGGTGTTAACCGCTCGGCCACACACGACTCCGAATGCAACCAGATTTTCGTTGTGGGCTTTTGGCCCGGGGGGGGGGGGGTACTTTAGGAATTTCTGGGTGGGGATGTGCCGTTGGGAGCCTGGAACCCTTAACCTTTACCAGAGCTAGTTCAGCTGAATTTTGCTACCCTATACTAGAGTAAAATCCCCAAATCCCCCTATCCTAGAGTAGCTGTGTACCTAGTCTAGATAAAATCTTCAACCAACTGATCAGTTTCCTGAAAAATGATACCCTATTCTAGAGCCAAACGCTCTGATTTATATACCCTATCCCAGAGTAAACTGCTTGAAAACCATACCCTTCACAGCGGCACATACCTATATAGCCCATATATGGCAGTACCCCCCCCCCCCGGGGCTTTTGGGTAAAGGGTGGAAAGATACCATAGTATAATACGCTGACCAGACCCTTTTGATGCCTTACCATAGCTTCTTCAATGGCTTTTTGTGGTAGAACAATTTTTGGAAATGCATACAGTGAACCAGTTACAGCATTACATGAGACTCCTTCAAGAGAATTCAACATTGTTGTAGTTATCCTTGCTTTCCTTTGGTAAGAATCTAAAATGGACATCTTCTCCTACATGCGAAAAGCAAAAATTGTTAGAGTAATGATTAACAGGATCATTGTACTGACTCACAGTCCAATTATAACTCTCGACACTCAGAGCGCCTTGACTTAAAAACATTCAGGTATGCTGTTGTTCTCCACAGATTTTGCTGTCCCACTTCTAAGACTCTGTCAAATAACATTCCCTAACTCACAAGTCCATCTCCTAGTAACGGGTGGACTCTGGAAAGTTCATTCGATTATTTGTTGACGACTTCTCAATTTTTTCTCAGAAATAGAATTTCATTAGAGCGATTTTCGTACGACCTTGACTGTTCGTTTTCCCGCCAAAGAAAACCCTAATAAGGAGAAGGCATTGTTCAATTGGCCAATCGTGTTGCAGCATGACGTCAAAGTGATCTATCGATTGATTTCTAGAAAGTTCTTGGGTATGAAGTTTTTTCACCCGAGCGTTCGCTTAGGTAGGTGGGTAGGTAGGTAGGTACTTTATTAAATACATTGCAGCATAAGCTGAATTGCGTATTTACATAATCCCCCATGGTAATAATTTATACTAATAATTGTAATAGCTAAGACTAAAAACGTTTAATAAGAAGCTTAAAAATTATTTACAATTCTGCCTGTGGCCATAAAAAAACTGTTCTTAAATCTATGTGTCTTGCAACGCGGCAAAGTGAAAGTGCGCGCGTGCCTTAGATTATAGTTGCTCTTATAAAGAGGCGGCAACAACCTTCTTAACTTGTGGTTCGAGTCGCTCATTATGCATTCAAACGTGCGCGTGCAAATGTGATGCTCCGCAACCGTTGGTAAACTCATAAACGCTAAAGCTTGCTGATATTCTATACCAGGGCATATGATTCGCATTGCTCTTTTCTAGACGCGTTCTAATTCTTGCGAAAGGCAGGTTGGTAGCGCGTGATGGAAAACTGGCGCAGCATAGTCAATGACGGAGCGCACGCATGTAATGTAAAAAAGGCATAAATCTTTCTGTGGAACACGAGCTCTTTTTAGCTGAACAAGAAAATAGAGCCTCTTAGCTGCCTTCTTAGTAACTTCCGAGATTTGCGCATTCCATGTTAAGTCACCAGAGATAGTAACACCTAAAAGTTTAGCATCCTTAACTAATTTGATGCACTCCTCTCCTATGACTACTGGAGCAAAGTAACAATCTGATGTAAAACTAATGCGGAGCTCCTTGCATTTGTCTGTGTTTAACTTGACTCTGTTTCTGATTGACCAATTTACTACCTCATTTACAATATCTTGAGCCTCGCTATGCTGTCCTTTAACCAACCAACCAAAAGCCGAACGCGTTTGTATCCGTTCGATAAAACAATCAATTCGCTCTATTTCAGTTCGTTTGTTGTTTCTGTTTTGTTCGCGCGTTTTCATTTCAAGGTCAAAATAGGATAAAATACAATTTTTCCTGTTCTTTCCTTGACGTGAAGTATACATTATGCCTTAACTTTCGCCAGTAAAGTCAGACGAATTGAAAGGAACTGGAAAAGTTGCTAAAGTTTCTTGGCTCTCAGTTGGTGGAAAAAAAGAGAAAGAGGGAGAGGAAAGCGGGGCACTTTTTTCTCCAATCTTTTTTCCTCTGTCTTTCCGACTAACTGAAAGGCTGGAACAGGCTACACGCAGCTAAATACGATAATAACTCAAAGAGGACAGATGGAAAATTGTTGTTGCTTGAAATATCTAAAAGTCGTAACTGTTCATCAGAAGGATGCCTAAACTTTTTGCAATTCCACAATTGGTTCCACAATTGGTTTCGTAGCAGTTACAACATATAGGAAGTGTATAAAGCAGTACGCGCCTGTCTTTGATTTAGTTGTTCCTGATCTAGCTGGTCTTTGGCTCCCTAGTTTAAATAGTCCATGTAAAATTCATGTTTTAGTTACACAGACCGGAAACAATTACCCCCGAAATAGGTAGAGAGCACGCTGGGATCCTTTGCTTATATACGTACCTTGATAAAAGTCTCGTATGACTCGTCACCAGGCTGAGGAGGATTGCAAATTGCACCAACAGCAGCCTTCGGATGATAAAATCACAAAACAAAGTCAGCTAGCACAACACGTTACAAAACAATAGGCCCAGTTTCTTAATTACCCTAATCAGCCTCTGATTTAAAGTACTGCACTGGAGCTATAATCATGTCATACTGATGTGAACCGATTTTTTAAGAACCAACCTAACAAAATTTGCAGTCATTTGTGTGAAAAGGCGTCAAAAGGCAGGTTTCTTAAGCCCAAGAAGCTCCAAGATCTCAGTAACGAAAGAAAAGGAAAGGAGAAAAAGAGAGAGCGAGGAGAAGAGGAAAAAGCAATGGTTGCACTCTTAGTTTTTATAATTTTTTTTGGCCAAAAAAAACAGTCGAACGGGAAACGGCGGTAACGTTTTCAAAGATCCGTCTAGATATATAATAAATATATTCGATAAAGAGGCCTAATAAGGGCACTTGGAAGTTAGACTCGATTATAGCAATCCTTTGTGCGTCTTCGTTTCCTCTCCCACTAGCTGCCAACAGAAGGTTCGACCCAGAGTACGCGGGCTCTTTGGCCAGCGGTTTCCTGGCGTCCACCCGCTGGCCAAAGAGCTCGAGGACTCTGGGTACGAAAGTGGATGTAAACTAGACTCCCTCAAACGACTGACAATCAAACCTTCAGTAAAGCACTTTCGCTTTTCCTATGTCACTACTCAGACGTATCACTGTGATTCGCATTAACCAGAGGATAGTACAATTAAAAGCTTAACATGTGCTATCTCCATAAAACCGTCTTTTTAAGATTCTTTAGTGACGCAACTAAAAAGCTATTAATTGAAAGGAGTTAAAAATTCCTTTAAAAGCAAAGCAATTAGCTCAACTTCATTTTAGCTCCTCGAAGTGATCCAAGCCGTTTTATGTTTTATACCGACTTTATATATAAAATACCTGCCCAATAGTTGACGGTGCGATGTGCGGTGAAGATAGATAGCTCCTAAACTGTACTAAAACCTCTTTGCTAAACCCTACAATCTCTAGGTAAGCACCCCTTAAACCGCACCTGAAAGAGACGAACATCAATAGTAAATAATAAGAATAACAAATAATCAAAAGGTGTCCGCGCACTAGACGTTCTTATGATCATAAACTATCGATCAATTAATTATTAATTGAATCGATACAAATCAATTGGTATTACATTTGGGTAGAGTGTTACTAACTAAAGTTCCTTTTTCAAATAAATGCCTTTTTTTTCTTTTTACTAAATTACTGAAAACCAGTCTAACAAACCTTTAACCCCTAAGAGTGATCAACATTCAATTTCTCCTAACTCAGTAACCTTGCTCAGTCAATCAAGCCACAATGTCGTGAGAAAAAAAAATGATCAAGAAGTGAAAAAGGTCTTGATTGTTAACCACGGTATCGTAGGAAATGCATGGAGAACAGAGAGGAGAAAATGTATGCTGATACCATGGTTATAATGTAAATTACGACATTTCACTCCAAATTCGCATTATGATTGAGCATCTTCTTTCACCGATGTTGGTTTCAGAAAAGTCAAGACAAATTTGCCTTGTGATAATAACGCAATGCATTAGAAGTGTCTTCTCTTTTGTCGTGACAGGTACTCCACCTTCGTTTATCATTATATAATACATGTGATATTATGACTTACTCGCCATGAAACCCTTTCGAGGCAGAATTTATTGACATCAATTGGAATTTGTCATATTCAGGTCCCAGGTCCCTCACAACTTTCCTGCACGAGTGAAACTGGACCTCGTTAGTAAACACTGTCTCTTGGTACACCTCATCGGCAAATAAAACCAATTTTTCTCTCGCACAGAACTTGATAACTTCCTTGATATTCTCGTAGGTCAAGACCTGACCTGCGAAAGAATCCATTCAGCAGTACCACAATGAGTTTAGTCACAGGAGCAGAAATATTTGACCGCAGTGGGTCCCTAGCAGCCAGGAGCGATGAGAAAAGGCTGTTTTCGTAGGCTACTTTAGTTTGACTCAAAAGAAAACTAAAACTACTATCCTTTGAGCACTTGTGACCTGAATCGAAAGTTGACCACAAGACCGGGTTTACTAAGTTGCCCTATTCGTAGCTTCGGCCTTCTGCCGTTGGCCTGCTGCCGACACCGAAACATCCCACCGTCGCGAGAAAAAAATCCTCTGGTACCGAGGGAGGGGTTAAGTGTAAATCGATATTCTTAGTTACGGCTTCAGTCTTAATTATCACTGCCTTGCATGCCCCCTTCTATAATCGAAAAGTTGACATAGATGAGAAAGTGCTTAACATAATTGGAAAACAACCAATGTGACATGATACTAACAATTTTCCTGTTGATTCGCAACCAATGAGAATGAACAAATCACGTGAAACAAAGGCCAATTTTTCAACCCATTCAGAAAAGGATGTCAGTAACAGTTATTTGTCTTGCCCTCTTACAAAGTTTCTTAGCTGCAGTTTTTTCCTAACTTATGTTCTCTGATAGGAACAACCAAGTACCTGAACAGATTTATTATGCAGTTATCAAGCTTTGAAAGATATAATCACGTGCATATTATCTTTTAAGCCCCCACCCCTCCTCCCCACTCATACACACACACACACAACCCTACTAAGTTACACGATACCTGTGGGATTTCCCGGGTTAATCACTACCAGGCCTCTCGGTCTACAGTGCAGCCTCGACTCGTCTAACGCTCTCTTCAGTTCAGAGACGTCTAAAGCCCAGTCGTTATCTTCGTCCAAAAAATAAGGAATCTGGTACAAGCAAAGCTGTTTGCTCCTAGCGGGATAGTGATGGAAAAACCGGGAACTGAAATCATAAGGCCTGTTTTATGCTCGTCGCTGCATCCAGTCGCTAACGCCGCTAAGGCAATCTTGGAATCACGAAAACCACACGACTTTTAAAGATCTTGGTTCGCAACCACGTGACCGGGACAGCCATGTTGGTAGGCCGGAAACACATATGACACATTTCTTTTCACAGCGTTTGCTTGAACAAAGAGTTTGCTAGAGTTACCAGCAACAAGAAAATTTTTGTTGCATTAACAATTTTCGTTACGTTCTTGTCACTTGAGGCATTTCGAGTTTTAACTTTACTTAAGTTAAATCCCAAGAAAGCCACTGGCCACATGGCCTTTTCTCCAAAGATTCTGAAATTATCTACCGCAGCCCTGGCTACACCTCTGACAAATCTGTTTAACTATTGTATTCGCACAAGTACTCTTCCAAGTGATTGAAAAAAAGAGCAATGTCACCCCTATACATAAAAAAAGGACGAAGTAACTGATAAAAATAACTATCGACCAGTCAGTACTCCCTGCAATTTCCAAACTTTTCGAAAAGTAATGTTTGATCAGCTGTATGCCCTTTCGCACCTATACCTCATCGAACATGTCAGGTTTCGCGGGACACTTCATGCGCTACGGCGCTGATCAAGCTGACGGATGATTGGAGAAGCGCCCTTGACGAAAAGAAGGAGATGGGTGGATTGCCATCGATCTGTCTAAGGTTTTTGACTATATATGCCACAATCTACTGCTTGCATAAGTAAAAGGCTTACGGTGTTCAGGAACCGGCTCTTCAACTCTTAAGATCATATCTGCATGGCTGCAAGCAAAGGGTGATTTGCAATAACAAGTGCTCTAGCTGGTCAACGGTACGATGTGGCGTTCCGCAGGAAGTCTCCTTAGTCCTCTATTATTTAAAATCTTTATGAACGACATAAACGAAACTGTCACCGTTTCTTCTCTCCGTCTCTACGCAGACGATACAACTCAATATACTGCGGATTATAGCCCAGTTGTTCTTCAACACTTATTAAACCATGACATGGAAAACTATCTTCCTGGTTTGCCTCTAACCATCTACAGGTTAACGAGGACAAGACCCAGGCGATGATCCTTGGGAACTTTCATCCTATCGATACGACCTGGAGTTTGCTTACACTCCCATTGATATTAAGTCAACCATTTAAAGATCCTAGGAATATGTTTAGATAACAAATTATCTTTAGGAGAACATATAAGTACCATGCTGAAGAAAGTATATTCCGAAGATAGGCGCACTCGCCGCCTTAAGCGTTTAGTACCGGCAAATACTAGTTGCTTCTTTACAAGAGTTTTGACCTATTAACATTTGAATACTGCAACTATTTACTTATGGGTATGGTAAAACGCTTAACAAGAAACTGGAAGATGCGAAACTATTATGGTCTACGAACTAAGTAATGAACATGAACAAAAAGTACCGTTAGAATCAATTTAGGATGGCGGGATGGTGAATACCTTGGAACATAGACGCATAGAACTAATGATATATTTTTTAAATCATTTCAGAGAATGGTCCAGGGCTATGTAGTAGCCAATTTATTCAAACCCCGAGTTACACCATATAATCTTAAAGCAATGGTCTAAATGTTGTACAAACTCATATAACAGTAGATTCCTTCCTTACGGTTCATATGCGTAGATGATCTCGCGCATCTGGAACCAGTTGCCATCTGTTGTAAAAACGCACCTAATGCATCATCCTTTCGAGACTTTTTAATCTGTTAATTTTATCGGCGTCAATGCACCAATTGTTTTTGAACCTGATTTATTTTTTTATATAGATGTTATTTTTTAAATTTAATTAGTCGCTATTGAGATGTTAATTATTTATTTTCTTTTATATGTCAAACACTTTATCATGAGCCCGTGGCTCGGGGAGGGAGACCACCCCCTGTGTATCTGACATTCACAAAATTATCTATCTTATCTATCTATCTATCCATACATACGCGAATTAATTTTACCATACGTTCACCAGGATTGTTTTTTTGAAGGGGCTCCGAGCACCGAAATGAGCTATTTTAACTCATCATTTATAAAGCGGTTGCAAACATTGGTGAAGGTCGTAAAAAATAAATTTTTCGGAGACTTTAATTGTTAAATTTATCGGCTGTCAATGCACCAATTGCCTTTTGACCCGATTTATTTTATAGATAGATGTTATTTTTTAAATTTAATTAGTCGCTATTGAGATGTTAATTATTTAATTTTCTTTTTATATTGTCAAACACTTTTATCATGAGCTCGTGGCTCGGGGATTGGGAGACCACCCCTGTGTATCTGACATTCAACAAATTATCTATCTTTATCTATCTATCTATCTATACACACGCGAATTAATTTTCACTATGGTTGTTCACACCAGGATCTGTTTTTTTGAAGGGGCCGAGCAACCGGAAATGAGCTTGTCAAAACCCATCATTTATAAAGCGGTTGCAAGTTTACTGGTGAAGTGTCGTAAAAAAATAAATTCTGGTCAATTACATCGCGGGCATGTTCTTTAAAGGTAAATGGAGTATGTTCCCTTATTTCCGAGAACCCCCAAGAAGCCCTAAACAAAACCCCAGAAACAGTACTAAATTTTTATTAATTTAGTCATCTGTTTTTTCATCTGTGCCACATTTAGAAAATCACATAAATTTATATTTTCTTTTTGTGCCAGGTCGAATGGTCAGAGACTACTGAGATGAAACTATCCAGGAAAAAAGAAAGGCTATTTGTTCGATTGGAGGAAATTTCCTACTAAAAAGAAGATGTAGCGCTACATTTACGTTTTTACTATTATTTAGCTGTCATAAAACCAACAAACATGCATTGAATCAGAAGCACTTGGTAATTACGCAGAGTACTACGCAGTTCCTTCGTAAGCCATCTCTTCGAGACCCAGGTGGTCCGCTGGAGAAGAAAAAGGCGCGAGATATTTTTCGCCAAGGGCTTTTCGCTCATGCTCGAAAACGTTTTTGTCGCGCTCTTTCTCCAGACCCAGCACTGGACCCTGACTTAAGGATGTTGGTAGAAAACCTTTAATCGGGAAAAAAGTACACTAAGTGGCAACAGAACAAAATATAATTGAAATCTATAGCACCTATTGAAAACTGTCTGGTTGTCAGAGAACTTGGCGGCTTTTTCCTTTATGTCCTGTGGTAGCTTTTGTTCTTCGAGGAAACTTGACATAGAAGACATGCCAGAAACTTCTTGAACGAAAATACAAAAAACGTCAACCAATCATGGCTATGCAACTTCATGAATAGGACCTAATGCTAAAGAGGTCTCTTTAACGGAAACACACGGGTGTTCGTCGCACGTAAATCAATCTTCGCGGCACTTGTAAGCGTAGCTCCTAGAGTAATACGTAACTGAACGAAGTACTGATTTGTCAGTCCGTGAAATCCTCCTGGCAGTTCTTCATGACCAGCTTGCATTGACGAAATGTAAGATGCTTGTCGGCATTCATACGATTGACGTCAGTCGTATTGATATCGACAGAAAAAGAGATACACAGTGGTCATAAAATAAGTTTCGCGGTGGCTCAGCCGTTTTTGGACGAGGAGCAAAGCCGTAGAAATGGGTGTTGTGGCTGGGGCAGATTTATCGTTATGTGAAGAAGATACCAGTAGTCGAACAACTCTCAAAAAAATTAAATAAATGAAATATAGGCGTGTTTTGTGTTGTTGGAGTTGAGATACTTCAATGAATGGCTGAAGCACATTTAAATGGATTATTTCTTCATTTTCATTTTTCATGTTCACATGCAGTTATCCGGTAAAGCTAGTATAAACTCCCGTTCACACTGGCCGTGCGGGCAGATCCACTGTCTGATATGACGATCCACCTCAAGATCGGCGCGACGTAGCTCCGTTTGTTACGGAAACCGCCCTGAAATCATCCGGCGTTCAATGAACAAGCTCATCCGATATGGTTTATGCCTGAAATGTGAGCTATCAAATAAGGTGTAGACACACCAGCCTCCGTCATCCAGTTATTGCTAAGTATATACAGTTGTATTAAACTGCGGTAGTTACTCCAAGTTTTGAAATTCCATTTATATTCGAGAAAACTTCTTGCAGACGGCCCATTGTCAACCGAGCTAACCCGCGAGCCAACTTTTCATGCATTAATCTTTACAAACCTTGGCGAACCGTTGACATGAGACCTTTTTTCCGATTGATGGGGCCACCCTACTAGTTGGGACAACGTTTTATATATATTGCCTGCCGGTCTAATCGAACAAGACGCGATAATCAGATCGAGCATGCTAGTGCTATGTTGGCTCGGACAAAGGCATAAACTTAATTTTCTCATACGAACCTCTGCTGCAAAATAGGTGATCCCGGGGAGACATATGAAAGGGGCAGATGTTCGAGAAATTTTGAATTAAACCTCGAGGAGACCAATCTTTGCTTGGCCCAACCGTTTTTTTCCAAATAGAGACCATTTAAATTTTGATTACATGAATCGCGTAACAAAACGAATTGCAATATATAATTTTTTTGCATTTCTTTGTAAAACCCTAAAGACACCTTTTGTTAAATATAATGGCGTTTTTGCAGAACACCCTAAGTGAGACCAAATCAGAAATTTACACCCAAGCGAGACGACAAGTATCCCTGCTCCTTTTTATATGGGATCCTCCCCACCTCACATCTTTGCCGAGACAACTTTTCACATATAAATGGGGCTTAAGAGTGGTCGGTACCACTAGGGATGATAATTCGATTTGAGCGAATGAAAAAGAATAAGGTTTGTCATTTCGTCGATAAGTTGTTGCTCATGTATCATCAGGTTCCTGAACGAGGAGGAAACAAAATTTTATAATCTTTTGCATAATAAAATATAGCCTGTGACACAATAAATTTTTTTGATACCCAAGTTCATTCTCGGCGGTGCGTATCATTATAGCGTCTGCAATATTTTAATAATTCTAATGCTAGCTATTAATGAAAAATGCTAAAAATATAAATGCGGGAGAAAACAGAGATCTTTTAAGCTTGAAGAAACAATCCTACCTGTCTCAGAGATATTGGTCGTTGTCCAAAACGCTTGAGGTCTCCAAACAAGTTTTATAACTTCATTAAAAGGTTTACTTGTCTCAAAAACCAATGTTGGGACTGAATTAGTTTGTTTATTAGTCTGCCATGCAGCAGTTGCTCTTTCTAAACATTTCAGCTTATTCAAGCATTAGGAAAACCCATCTTTGTGTATCCTTTGTGACTTGTTGTATTAAATTATCCTTTAATTAAGGCTTTTTGCATACAACTTTTTTCCCCCAGGGCGAGAAAAACAGTCACTGTCATGCAAAAAAAGGCTAGAAAAAGAATGCACATCAAAACACTCTAAAATGCACAAAGTTAAGTCTTTCAATCATTTTGTTGAGCAAAATTTGAAATTTTATCCTTATATATCTCTCTCTTTTCGCAAACTTACCGGCTTCTCGTATTTTCAACGTTTGCAGGATGCGATATGGTTCGCTCATGACGTTCCGTCACCTATTGCGCTCTTGGCTTTTATACGGCGTGAGTTTGGGGCCGTTAGATATTTTTGAGTACTAACAAATGATTTATATGTCAGCTGTCTGAATAACGACGCACTGACCTGTTCAAGTTCTCGTCGAATCCGATCGGTTTCAACATCGATCCATCCTTCTTGGTATTGGTGGCTTCCCGAACACACGACCGATGGTTTTGTTTGTGATTATTTCCTCCAATCGCCATTTTGGTAAAACAATCAACGGGAAACGACATTAATAAGAGGAATGGGCAAGATATCCCAGATGTGTTCTTAGAAGACCCCACCAGCGATCGGGAGGAGTCGCAGGCCGGAATCTATGGTAAACAAAGTCAGTCACGGATGAAAGAAGCAAAATAAAGGCTAATGAGAAGAGATCGATAGACCGTGAATTGAAAAGGGAAGGTGACAGTTGTATTGTTCACAGCTATTCATTAATTATTAGCATTGTTTCATGCAGACTACGAGGTTCCTCATTTTCAGAGATGAGTGAGGGAACGAGCGCGTGAAAATCACATGCGAGGGAAGGCGACACGCGGCGGGAGAGAGTAAACGATTTGATCATCTTTTTTTCTCTCACCGCGTGTCGCCTTTTCTCGCGTGGTGATTTTCACGCGCTCGCGTTCCGCCTGCTCTATCATCCCTGAGGAAATGGGACTACCGCAGTCTACCTCATGATTATTTACTAGACTCAAGTAGCTCTTGTTCGAAGATAGTTGAGCGGTAACGAAATACACGAACACGCGTTAGAAGCGTTGCGAAAGAGATCGCGGGAAGGAAAGAAAATGCGCATGGCGATTCTTACGCGCGCCCGCGTATTTCGCTTGCAGCACGATATCCCTGAGGTAAAGTCGTCTAGCCTACTCATTTGCGCCTATTTCCCTTTCGATGCCGTCATTGGTATTAAGCCTTTAATTATGCTTTAAATTACAATTTTTCATTTTCACATCATTTGCCAACAATACATGTACACTTTTTTTTACTCCTCTCTAGCCCCCAAAAGTTGCATTAGCATTCCATTTTTCCTTCACAATTTGGGCGGGGCAGACAGGTCCACTAGCGGTCGCCTCTTCTCAACGGCCGCCCTATTTTGTCCCCGCGAACAGTCCATACATTAGAGGGCTTAAGGTTTTCCAGTCGGCCTTTCCCGCGAACCGCGAACGTTACGTGGCCAGGGCCTTGCCGTCAGGTTTGCAGTTTGAGGTTCATGGCTAGACCACGCTCCAGAGTAGCCTGAGAAAACAGCCGACATTTAATTTGGCGACGCTACCACTGGTTTCCCCACCAAATGACGTCTGAGAAATGAGAGCAGAAATTCCATACTGATGACGCGTTACAACCGAGATTTTCCGTTTTTTTCCAAGGTATCCAGAGGTAAGTGATTTACTGCGAGGTTTTTTGCACCCTAAAACATCACAATCCCTCGTTTGAGAAGAAATACGACTTAATTATAGAACTCTTTTGCTTATTGATTATTGAATTTTATTTCAAAAAAGGTAATTTTGAAGACAACTTCTCAGCTAAAATAGAAGTAAGTGGATGAATGAAAACAAACATGGCTGCCTCTTACTACACTTACTACAGATACTACACTTACTACAGCTACTACACTTACTACGCTTACTACAGATACTACACTTACTACAACTTACTACTATTTCTGTGCCTAGAGGCCCGACATGGCACTGGTGTCTCAGGACATTTCATGGGGTCATACATGAACTACTGACCAACCCGCTAATCTTAAGTCCCAAATATGGGCAGACGGGTAACGTGAAACCGTTATCCGCAAACCGCAGTTTGTCGGAAAAACTTTAAGCTCCGAAAGTAGCGATAAAATTTCACAGATGTTAGCAAATGCCAAAAGTAGCGACTTCAAAAAGTGATTTCCCTTTTTGCTAGAAACAATAACGGAAATTATAGTTACAACAAGCTTTACCAAACTGATCTGAGATTTATTTTTTAACAGTTATAATGATCTTTGCAGATATTCCTTTATGTAACTCAAAAGGTACATTACATCTTTTTTTTTAAAGTCTTCTTTTCGTCTGTGAATACCCACACTGTAATCAAACAATTCTTTTGAATATTTATTTAAAAAGCAATATCATGAGATAAGTTTCTTCAAATAATGAGTGTGGATGTTTTCACAATTGTCGCGAAATTTTTATGGCTCGTACGGCCCATGTACGATACATGTTTTAGCTATCCGAGCGTAGTGACCCCCTGAAAGTAGCGACCCTCCGAAAGTAGCGATAGGAATCCGAACTGAGTAACGAGGGTCGTTGCATTCGGAACTTTACGGTATATTATTTATGATTGGATTATTACCAGTATGGACTACAGTAAGCATGAACTTTAACACAATAAACTTTTATAGTCAGACACAGCCGTTTTTAGTATCGTCACACAACGCTCCTCCCCACGGAGAAGGTTCTCCCGAGGGGGGGGGGGACTCCGCAAATGAAAGGGGTAGGGACGTTCCTCGTCTCGCTTAAGGGTGTAAATTTTGGAGTTTGGTCTCACTTAGGGTGTTCTGGGCAAAACGCCATCATATTTAGACGTGACGGTCTCGTTTAGGGTTGCACGTGAAAAAAATATAAAAATATGTATGTATTGTCTGTGTTTTAACATGGTATCTTCTAGGCGTCAAAAGAAGCTCGGGCTACGCCCAGATCGGTCTCTTTTAGGGGTTTAATTCAAAGTTTCCGACGAGCATCCCCACCCCTTTCATATCAGTGCGGAGTTCCGGCCCGGGCAGGTTCTATTCTGGGTTGGGAAGTCCTTTCTTTTTAGTAGGAAGCACTTTCTTTCTTTCTTATCATTATCATTATCATTATTATTACTATCATTAGTACACTTATCATATTATTACCACTGCCTCTACAAAAGAACAAACTATCTTGCAACATTTTAAAAATAGAAAAAATCACACGCATGTCCTCAGAAAAAAATCGTAGAGAGGAAAAAACATTCTTCTATACCAATACCTTCCAAAGCAAGACCGAGAAGACCTGGGAGGACTTCGATCAGGGAAACGGGAAGCTCACAGTCCAAAGTCCCGTGAAAGCGAGCAAGGAGAGCCAGGAAGTTGTCAGTTCTGCTCTGTTTTGATGACATTTCGCTCGCCTGTTGTGTGACCTTTAGAGGAACACCTCTCACCGAACCATTCGTTAGCATTATTCCCTAGATCTTTTGATAGACAAAAAATGAGGAAAAATTGTTTTATCACACATGTCACAGATGGAGATGGAAAGCGAAAGGAGAAAATTAGCGAGCATGATAACCGTGTGATTGGTTGCAACTCGTGTGGTGTGAGAGTGACGAACAGACAATCCCATCAGGCAGTGCGATGTAAGCTCCTAAGCAGTTGCCAAACAAAAACACTGTGAGAGACCAGCAGACTATGAAGTGAGCACTATTTCCATTTTTTCGCTTTTTATATCATGTGAATCGCTTATCCTGGTGCTGCAGGAGCAGCTGAAGCTCTCCAGTGAATCAAGACGCGAAAAATATTATGGGAGCCAAGCAATCGAGCAATAATGGTCGAGGGAACTCAAGAAATGTCGCTAATGGTGGCGCGATGGCTGCTGCCGGTCTTCCTGAGGGTTCAAGAGTTGTAGCGCTCGATCCGAGAATTAGGACTCGTTCATTAAACAATGTGGGACCATCTTTAGCTATACCGGGTCACCCATCTTCGTTTCAGGAGTCTGATTTGTCTTCGTCGCCTGAAGATAGTTCCCCTTCGCCGCGAGGAATTTTATTACAAGGGGCTCATTCGTTACCTTCACATTTATTCGCGACCTACACGTCGTTTTTAAACGGTAAGATAAGATCGATTATCTTTAACTCCCTCGTTGCGATCAGCCTTTGTGTGTGACAGACGATCAGGCTCTCGTTCTTGAAGCGTTGTTGTACCTTTTATTGTGATCTTTTGATTCTTTTTCTTGATGCTATAAAGCTTACTTTTTTTCATGTTATTTTGCAGGAGTGAAATGCCCCGTCTGTTCAAAAATAGTTTTGCCTGATGATATTGAACTCCATTTGGTCATCTGCCTCACCAAACCCCGAATTTCTTATAACGGTAGGGTTTGTTAATCTCTTTTAACTTCTTAATTATCGAGTTTACGAATTTTCGAACGATCCCAGCCTGCTTACAACTTAACTTGTTGTCGTGCTCTAGAAAAATAATTAAAATCAGGGGTTAAACTACATAGCAACAAATTTTCGTGCGTAATGGAAATTATCAGTGGGTCGGCGTTAATTATTTTAATTTTCTCGTTGGTTTGGAGACTATTTTGCCCTGTTAGAATATCATGCAAGCATACATACATCTCTCGGTTTTCTTATTAGAAAATAATTGAAACTTTCAATTTCGGTACGATCTATATTGGATTCATTGCGACCTGAACTTTGAAGTGACTGCCTGCGATGACAGAATGATGTACGAAAATGATTGTAATATATGAAACAAATTTGTTCTCGACGAAAGAGGGCTTTTTAAAGCAATTTGAGCGTTGTTTTTATGATAGAGAAGAAAGAGAGCTTATTTTTGAAGATCAAAATCACCATTCTATCCTACATGTATTTCAATGAGTTTACGGATTTTTAAGGTTTTAAACAAAGGCAAGCAAGCAAAGGCAAGTAATTGGACTCTCCACACTACTTCTTGACTAAAGAAAAAACCTGCACTTTAGCTTGTAAACCAAAAACGTAGCTGGTTAATAAAACGTGCAATATTTTCCTTACAACACTTAACGCCCTTGATGAGATAGATTTATTAGGGTCAATTTTCTGGTCACTTCTTGTTGCGGTTTCGTGTTGTCATGAAGCTTTCAAAGTGATAAACAGCTGTGTTCACTTTTTGAACAAACCGAAAATTTATGGAAAATCTCCAGTTTCATTTTATAAAATAGTGAAAAAGAAATGGTAGAAATATTGGAAAAACTATTCACGGCAGGGATAAATAGTTAACTGTGTGACCGCCAAATTGCAAGAGACAAAGCACTAAGAAAAAGGACTTTTAAAAATTTCATGAAAATTCAGTGTAACCCACATGGTGGTCTTCTGATTGCTTGTATATTATTAGCCTGCGATCTGCGCCCCCCCCCCATCTTCCCCAACCACCCCTAGATCTCTGTTATGTCTTTTGTGGAAAGGAGGGCATGATACATTATTTTATTCACCAGATCACATGTAAAAAAGTCAGTTCCGATTGGTCTAGACACAATATGTCTAACAAAGGTCTGTTCTGATTGGCTGAAGATAGATGTTACTAAAACGCGGAACGGGGAGCAGGGAACGAGCACATCCTGGAACAAGAAAATGAAAAATGGGAACAAAACCTTACTTGAACACTGGCCCTATCAGTAACTGCCTTTCCAATTCTCTGCTTTGTTCCTATTTTCTATTTTCTCGTCCCCCATGCTGTTTCGCTCTTCCCCGTTTTTGTAACATCCTTTGAAAATTAGATTTCAGGTCCCACTGGACTGCGTGGTGTTTGAACGCAACTTAACCAATTCCTCTAGTTAACATACTCTGTGGCTGAAATGTTGTTTTCTTGTTTTTCTGGCTGATTTTAATATTGAATGGAAACTCTAGCTGTTATTACTCCATCACAGGATTAAGCTTGTGCTAGTTTTTCCAAGAAACAATTATTGAGCATAGTTGTGTTTTGATTTTCCTGAGTGCAAAAATATCTGGAGCAGAAGTTTTTTTGCGCCATGATGACAGGTTGACCAGGTGTTTATTTTTGCGGCTCATGCCTTTTCCCTGTCTTCTAAAAACAACAACAAAAATATAAATAAAAAATGCCTGATTGCAAGTTAGGATATTATTAACTTTTTCACTCTTAGACCAAGTTATGGCCAGATGGTTTGTCACTAAAACTTATTTAGATCTGTGGACAAAATTCTGTGATTTTAGCATTCAACTTCTTTGGTCAAACTTTTTTCCTGGCGGTGTTAATATCTTTGGATTTTTACAAAAAGAAATTTCGAATTTTTTAGAATGGTATTTTACTGTCCACTAAAAAGCAAGGCCAACTGAAGCACTTTTAGACCTGAACTGGATGATTAATCTATCAACCAGAAGGCAAATGCAATACTGTCTTTTTATGCATAATTTTATTAATGACAGTGAAAGAAAGAGTATGATTACCCAAGGTTTAGACTATCACAACCATAACACCAACTCCAAGGATTTTTGAACTATTAGATTAAACACTAACTGGGGATTTAATAGTGCCTTGACAGACTGGAATTCCCTCACAGCAGAGATGAGATGTCTACCTTATAACACTTTTGGAATATCATGACTTATAAAAAATTTTAAATCTCAACAGAAGGTTCCAGGGTTTTTTTAATTCCAGTTTTCTTAAGTGTGAAATTTTCTTTGTTCGTTTGGTTTTGAATATCAGGTTTTTGTCATTTTAGTCCTATATTTTAGCAATTTTATTTTTTTACATTCTGTGCCCTCCTGAAATGTATGACATAGGCCATCTGTAAAAAGACCTATTTTCCCTGTATGATTTATTGACATTGCTGGAAGTTCTGATTTGTTTTAAGCTTCAGCTGCATGACCTCCAACTTTTCCACTGTGCATTCTAGTTTTTTCAGAGAATCAATACTATCATCTGTGCTAAATTAAATAAGCCCTTTTCTCTATTATAAGCCCCCCACCTCAAATGTGCATTAAATAAATAAGGCCCCTGGGTGTGTAATAGAGGATTTACAGTATTATTATGAGAAATTTGACTCTAAACTCTTACTAATAATATAGGAGCTGAACAATTTTTAGGGGGTAATGAAAACAGAAACTACCTGCAGGAAATATTATTCATTCAAAAAAGCAAAATAATAATAGTTGTAAACTGAAGGACCACAGTTGTTAATGGTCCAAACAATAGACAAATTAAAAAGTCCAACTCCTCAAAAAAAGTTCAAACATTGAAGTGACGTGTTTAAACTTTGAAATTGAAGCTTTTTAGGAAATAAAGGTTACTATCAGTATTCATCCTGAACTCAGGTCATCTGAGCATAGATCTATGTTTAAATTTGTGCTCATACTTACAGACCCACAGAAAACTAGAACTGAAATTGAAAATGGAAAGTCCGCATGTCGGCAAAAGTAAAATGCCAGTGTTGATGAAAGAAAAAAAAAATCTGAAAACCGTTAATGGCATACAAAATAATAGACCAGAGATTTCCTGAGAAAAAGCCAAAATATTACAGTAATCTGATTAATTTTCGCTAAATGCTGATAGGAAGAACCAAAGAGATTTGTATATCAGTGATGTTGTGTCTTGCTGTCAAAGAAATAAAGCAAAATAGACTGATTGTGCAGCTGTTGCTCTAACAATGTGTTGATTACTAGTCTTGTACCATGTAATTTGGCACACTTAAAATCCAACCCTTTTCTAAATATGGACACAAAATTGAACTCCAAAGTAAATCCCTCAGACAGGAATTAAGGAGCATGGTTTTTAGCGTGAATACATGTAAGTGACTGTAGGGCGTTGTTTGTAGTGTTATAGGTGAGATGGGCCTCATTGGCTGTTGAGAGAGTTTGCTTTTTTACATAATGAAATTTATATAAATGAAATATAGAGCACATTTGGTGCAGAGGTAGGGGGTTGGAATTTTAGGCGTAGTGAATACATGACAAAGATGTTTTTTCAGTCAGTGATCTAGATGGCTCAGACGAACAAATCTGAGTTCTCACAACAGGAGCTAAAACCTATGACCTTAAAGTATAGTGTAGTAGGAATTCTGTTGTTGGTGTGCAGTCCTTCAAACTACATGTATTTCATTTCCAATACAATGTAAACGCAAAGGTTTAAAGGTTTAAAGGCTTGTTTATAGTGGAAAACTTGTGCTCTTAGCTAGCTTCTCCAGCTAGTTTACAGGCACTCCACTCAAATACTTAGACACAAATAATTCAAATACAACATAACAGGATTAAAAACCCCAACTGGCAACCAGTAGGCTATTTACAAGCATGGTTGAAGATTTGAACTCGGGACGACCGAGAACAAATCTTGCAAGTCACCAGAATGGGACTTGAACCTGGGACTGCTGGATTGCAAGTCTGGCATGCTGACCACTCGGCCACGCTGCCTCTTTAAGAGTTCTTTATATTTTTTATTGGTAGCTGATGGTGTGCCTATTTTACCCCCTCTCTCCATCAGTGCTCCATTTTACACAGGAAGTAAAGAAGTCGAAAGAAGGGTTTGAGGTCGCACGTGGGAATCAAACTCTGAAGCTCTCGCACAGAAGGCTGCCCACTAACCAACTTTGCAAATCCTTCCCCCTCCCTAAATTTACTAAAGAAGTGAAGTGAACCATATCCCATGTTTCTTTTCAGAGGATGTACTGGAACAGGAGAATGGAGAATGTGTTATATGTCTGGAAGACTTGAATATAGGTACATGTACATGGAAATAGCAGTCATCTTGAATAATAATTATGGTTATTTTAGTTGTTATACTACTACATGAGAATTTTCTGCAATTTGATTGGGTTAGAATAGTGGTATTTCAGCTTAATTTGAAATACCTACATGTGAAAATTACGAACCTTTTGCATCTAGTAGTATAAATAAATAATAGCATGATTTGTATGTGATATTTGGCATAAATACCACTTGTGATATTTCAAAATTGTCTTAAATTTCACTGGTAGTATTTGTGCCAAATATCACTACAAATCATGCTATTACCTATACTTATTGTCGAAAGCATACATGACATGACCACAAAGCAATGGGTAATTTCTTTAAAATAATTTCTCAAACTCAGCAGCAGATTATTGTGAAAATTGCAGCAACTCTTATGTCATAAAATCACCAAGTTAGGATGTTTTATACTATTTCACGGCACAAAGGATTTGCAGCTGCCCACTTGCTCTTGCAGTCTTATCGCAGAGGCTTGGAGCAAACAATAATTATAAATAATAATAAAGTAACTGTACACTGTAATAAAGCAAGTTTTTGTTGGTGGGTTTTGAACAACTTAAAAGTTTGGGCAAGAATTAAATAAGGCAAATTATCGTCTGTTTAAATTAAGCTCAAGATTTTAAGTTATGTACAGGGAAAATGTAGTATGAGTGGTTCAAAAGTAAGTCGAGGATATTACATTGCGGCGTGGGGATACAAAATTTCTCTTCGAGTGTTGAAAAATATTTCTTGACTGAGCGCAGCAAACGAGTGAAATATTTTTTTCAACATGAGAAGAGAAATTTTGTATCTCCAAGCGACCATGTAATGTTCTATTTATTATGTAAACACCAATGAAATGCTGAACTATTTTATTTAAATAGTTTTTTGGTCTTAGAGGTATGGTTTATTATGAAGCCATAGCAACGATGATGTTTTCACATGTGAAGATAACGTTATTTTCACGTGTGAAGATATCAAGTTTTCGCGAGAAAGCTGACTTGGTATTTCATTGGTGTTTATATAATAAAAGGTAATTGTATATAAATCTTCAAGAAGGTATAGATGGGTGATTGTGAAAATTGCAGACCACTCTAAAAACTTAAAATTATTTTATGCATATTTAGAGTCATTTAACTTACTTGTAGTCTTGAGGAATTTGCATGTTTTATGTATGTCGTTAGTAATAATTCCACAAACCAGTTTTAAATGTCAGTGCATGGAGTTGAACAGGCCAAGCCAAATGACCAGTTCTTGGGTGAGAGAGGGTGATTTTGTCAGGAATTGAAGTTTATGTGGGATAATACCAAGCATTTATTATCTTGTGTCATTTTGATAACAGATTCTTAGATGGTAGTGATCAACTTAAAACAAGCTTTATTTTTTGACAGGCGACAAAATAGCAAGATTACCATGTTTGTGTATATACCACAAGAGGTATAGTGCCATTTTATTTTTTCATTAAAAGGTCAGTGGGATTTAAAATAAAAAAAATCAGAATTTTTGTAAATATAATAATTGTGTTTCGTATTGTTTTGTTTTTTCAGCTGTATTGATAATTGGTTCCAAATAAACAGATCATGTCCAGAACATCCTGCAAACTAGAAATAGGTAAAAATGAGCTTTAAGGTACATATTGTGTTGTGCTAGGACCACGTCAAGTTCACTGGATACATACAGGGGTTTCTTAATAATTTACATCCAAGTGCACCCACATTGATAATTGGAAATGCTTTGATCTTAAAGCAAATTCTCTCAACTAGTTCTTTAAGGAAATGTATAGAGATCAGTCGAGAGATTTATTTTTAAGTAGATATCAGGTCTTGAAGAGTTAAGAGAGAGATAGTAGGACTTGTACTTAGTGTCTGTCTTTAAGTTTTCAGCAAGTGTATTCCCCTAGAACCCCCCAAGTGGGTGGGGCCTGTAGCCCCTGTATCACTTTTGGACACCCAGTTATAACGCTGGCTAAAACATCGTTAACAAGACTGTTCTTTAAATTTATTTTTAAGCATATGCTCCTCAAGAATAAGAAGAATACCCTTTCAAACAAATTTTTATCCCCCTGAGTGGCTTATTTTGTAAACTTTAAGGTGTTGGTTGGATGGCCAGTGTAAAGCCCATTTCTCCATGATGATTAAAAATAGCTTGAATGGGTTCTATGCTCTGTAACAGGAAGTCCCATAGCATGACATACCACCTTTTACTCATTTTGGTTGATGCCTACAAGTACAGCTCATTTTTTGCCCGATGTATACCTGTGTAGAACAGTCTCTCGTTTGCTGCTATCAACGCTCTGTTTTTGCCCATGTATAATCTTTAATCTGTCCATAGCACAGGCTAATCATTGCAATGGATGGTCATAATTAGCTAAGCAGTAGGTGATGACAAATAACTTTTAAATGTTAACCGTAAAGATAAAGATATTTCTTTAGCGCTCATCATTCTTTTAAGATTTCAGAAGCTAAATCAGTTCTCTTTTGCAGGCACTTATCAAGACTAATGTAGACGCTTTGAGCACAAGTAGGATTCAAATTTAGACGGGTGGATGTATTTAAAACTGTGTTACAAGTTCACTAGGCTATTAAGGTACATGTAAAGCAATGTCACCGTGACTGAGTGGAGCGCCCTGAGTATCATCTAGTAAGGACCTGACATTGATGTATGGCTTGAGATCAGGATGGACTCCTTCATTTCAAGCTTTGGGCTCCTACAGTTTATAGTTATCAAGTACTCTGGAACCTTTTCTAATCTCATGCAAATATAGTGGAACCAGGATATAATTAACACCTTTAATTATACAAACAATAGTTTCTGCCCCAATTACTGTAAGATGGACAAGACCCATCATCACATACTACATGATAATTTTTCTTTGTTGCCATTGTATATTATTTTTAAAAATATTTCTTGATTTCCACAAAAGCCTTTAGAACTGAATTGTTTACAAATAGGCTCATGTAGAAACCTAATTGACCATTATGTCATACTACCATAGCTGTTGAAACCTTTTCTGCATACCGGTAAACAAAGGCACCAACTCAATGCTTCGGTGACAAAATACAGTGATTTGTATGAAATTGTCCCTTCAAGGCTAGACACCAATTCCTTGTGTTTGCTAACTGGATCGCAATGTGGGTTAGGTCTATTGAATAATAAAAAATTATTATAAAGGTGATGTTATAAGTCAGTTCAACTCCTTTCAGCTTCTACCATCTCCCCTGCAAAGTTGACTTGGAACTTTTTGTTACATGTATACTGTACTGCAAATTTGAATAGTCATGAAATTAATTTGAATAGTCATGAAATTAATTATTACCTTATGCTGTTAAATTTCCCTGATTACATGAGGGATCAGGAAAAAATATTTTTTGTTGGTGTCATGTGACACCTTGTTATATGGATTACAGTAACGTATTAAGGTGTGAGAATTTTTTTTTTCTACAGAAAGTTATATTAAATAAGATTTCCAGCTGGAAAAGACATTGTTTTTACACCCTGTCAGGCTAGCCTTTCTTTTTGCTTTGACGAATTTGGTGTACTCCTCCTTAGTAATGAAAAAAGGGACTTAAAGCGAATCGCTTTGGTGACCTTCTACTACTACTGCGGCCGGAAGTAAAAAAGCCCCAAAATACCGCAGTGCGCATGCTTGGAAATAACCTTTCGTGGTAGCGCAAAATCCTACAAGGCGAAGACCTGTCTTGTGGTGTAGTCACTACTACGTGAATATAAAACCCTCTTTTTTACAATCTCTATTTTTTAAAAACCTATCATAGATTGTTTTTCACTTTATGAAGAAAATATTTGACGTTTCTGGTTTTCCAGTAATGTTACATCTTCCCTGCATTTTAATAGCTGTGAAAGCAAATGAGTGAGAAACCCCTTTGTCACTGTTTGGGCGCCTCTTGCTTAAAGTTGAAATTTGGTGGGCTGCGGTGACATACTCTCCCCAGAACTCCTCGTCCACCTCTGCCGTATTAGAGGCCATAGCAATTTGCTTAAAGTCCCTAAAGTCACAAGGAGGCTCCACTCTTCACACTGGGTGAAGTTTTTATGGCATGAGAATGTGGAATCGTCTCGTAATGTTTTGCTATCCTTTACTGCGCTTTTCAAAAACACATGAACTCTGAAGTTCCAAAGCCTCCTTCACAATTGTGTTTTTCACTGCTGTCAGTCATAATTTTTTTTATTACAATCACAAGTAATGAAACCTGAAACACAGAAATACACAAAACAGATCAAAATCCAGCAATCACAAATCACAAACCGTGACCTTTTGAACCTGTTGGAGTAAACTTTTGTTTCCTAAGAGGTCTGCTAAGATGATTGATGGCTGTGAAAAACTCATACGTCAGTTGCCTTTTGGACTTCAGAATTTGTGTGTTTTTGGAAAGCGCAGTAAGCTTAGACAAGATTCAAAGATGTAACAGTACTCTTTTTGAATGCTTTCTGGCTGTGCTTTCCTGTTTATTTAATTATTCAACAAAGGATGCATTTTTTTTTAAACATCTACAGGAATTTGTTGTTGTTCAAATAAATTGGACAAGTTTGTTATATTGCAGTTCAGTACTGTTAGAGTGATTTTAATTGAACCGTGAAACAGATAATAACAGCTAATGCAAAATAGCTGCAAAGAAACAACAGAAGACAATAGAATAGTAGTGCCTAGTATTCTACTACCTATTTCACAGGTTAAGTAAAATCACTCTAAGTTATCTTTATATTGTAGTCTACCCTAATAATCATTACCAAAGTGGCTTTGCTTGTGACAGGGTTCCTATCACAATTGAATAGCACCATTTTTAAATACGAAAATGTAGATATTAATAATATATTTTAATAATAGTTTTTAAAAATTCTAATTACATAAGCCGATCATTATTTTTTTTTCTCGAGTGGTCAGATGGGTAATCTATAGGCCATTTTAGAGTTGCTCTGAGCCTCTGTTTCAAAGTGAGGCTAAGTGTCAAGCCATTGACATGAAAATGATTTTTTGTTCTTATGCAAATATATCTCATCTTCACAAGAAAGGTTTTGCGCTTAACCTCGTTTTGGAACTCGGAAATGGCTTTTGGATCCTTGTGCAATCCTAGTGCTTGTGAAAGACGAGATGACTTCATTTGCAGATAAGACGTAGAAGAGTAAATTTATTTTATTTTCTGATCCATTGTATCAAGACAGCACATTTTCACGCACAACATTCAATGCTGAGGCTAAAACGAATCTTCCCTTGTATATCTTAGATGTAATAATAGAGACCAGCACCCAGTTGCACAAAAGGAGGATAGCACTTTCTACCGGGGCCTGGAGATTAGTTGTTCCTTGTTAGTCCTTCAATGTGACCAAACAAATAAAACCCTCTTGACTTTACCCCTAAATTTCCCATGTTCAGCGATGAATACTGGAAAAATGGTACATTTCTTTTGTTTTACTCCTTAAAGCCTTGCAGCTTGGATTGGATTGTAATGTATTGAAATTTGTCTATTACATTATCTTCCAGATTTTGACTGATACCCTAATGTGGTGCCCAGATTTTTAGGATTGAAATGTTTGTCATTAGAACTGAAGTACTCACAAAAAAAGCACTACTTGCTCCAATAGTTTTGACCTCAGCATTGTGTAAGCTAGAGAAAAAATTTAAACTTTTTGTAGTTGTGTTTAAGGTGTTGTACATACAAGGACGCAACAATTAAGTGCAAGTAAAGAGCTAATGTACACAAATAAAAGTGAATACAAACTATTGTCTTATTATTTACCGTGGTAGGTTTAGAGTGACGTGGGGGAAACACACCCAACGCGTCCGCCACCTGCCTCGTTGAAATATAGATCACGAGGGGAAGGGACATATCCATATTCGGGTTAATGAACTGGAACTAACTGATGTTCAAGGCTAAAAATAGACGAGTTCACGCTCTTAGTTGCATCATGGGTAATGCAGAAAATCCAAACTTTTCTATTGGAATTCATAGCCTACTTACTCTTCCTTATCAGGCCCTAGTTGTTCAAAAGGTTGTTAGCACTATCCACTGCGTAATGCAGTTAGATTGCTTAACACTTATCCGCTGGATAGTGATTTATCCGGTGGATACTGCCTTCCAACGTTTGAACAACTGGGGCCTGGGCGAGGTGGCAGGAAATTCAAAGGTTTCTGTCGGTATGCAAGGCCCACTTATTCTTTCTCAATATATTAATTCAGGCAGAATTTTCTGGCTTTGAATTCTGATATTAAAACAAACCTGCAACTAAGAGAGAACTAAGGAGAGAATAGGAAACGTGGGTTAAGTCCCTCATTTTTACTGCTTTCTTCGTCATATATTCTTCCGAGCATGTTTCTGACAATACCCATTTTAGCCCTGATGCACGCGTAACTCCTACACGGCTTTGTACGTTCATATGCCCGATGGCTATGCCATGCTGATTAGCCCCAATAAGGGCTGCCACTGCTATGGTGATATGGTTGTGCGCATGCGTAAGGTACGGGCCATAACGCGGAGTTGGTAGGTGTTCTTCAGTGTTGAAATTGGTCATGTGTTCAGAGCGGCAATGAAAGTCGACTTGAAACTACTGGAACCGAGGAAAGGTTGAATCAGAGGGCATTCAACCGTTGCTTGCTTCACCTTTTCCGAAGTTTCATTTGCGACTCCTTTTGGGCGGAAAAAAGGCAGCATAGTTGAAATGTGGACAGCGGAGAGCAGATTCAATAAAATACCTGTCTGGAAGGAACAGGAGAAGACTATGCTTTCACATCGTCCGTGACCATGAAGAGGGGATAATCATTGTGGGCCAAAATTTGATCCCGAAATTTTTGTGGCTAGAACAGTCCGTACAAAATGCAGACCACAGACTGCTGCAGACCATTATTTTCACCATGCAAATGACGGCGAGAAAAGAATAGTCCCATTGCCTTCTAATCCTGAAAACAATGGTCTGCAGTCTGCATTTTGCACTGTCCAGTAGCTAGAAATAAAAGGCCTCAAACCCTGAGAGTGACCAACATGTAATTGGTATCCCGAAAAAAAAACTACAACAACAACATTAAGGGACAACAGTAAAGATCAAATGCCTTAGGTGCGACTAGCGAGAGAGAATTTGATTAATTATGTACCCGCCTCCCCCCCCCCCCCCCCTTCCCTCTCCTCCCTCCACCTTCCGGGTTTCCGACCAGTTTAATAACCATATCATTACCAAAATTGGGGGCGGAAATGGAATAATTGATAACGGCGATGTTCAAGTTCGAACAACGGAATAGTGCTTTTACTTACTATCTTAATAAGAATTTTCCACTTTTTAGTCATAAGAGAAAGACAAAAGGCTACATGACAAGGTCATCGATGAATTTCTCCGCAATAATTAGATTCCTTTGCAAAAAAGGAGCAAACTATCCCACTGTACTACTCTCCATTATTCCTCTTTCCCCCCCTTCCCCGCGAACCAAAAGAAATGTATGGGACAAAGTATCATGTAAGCCGTGAACAGCAAGTTGATTTTAAGCTCTACTTACGCTAGCAGGTGTAGAGTTCCATTCTCAGAGATATGTGCCGGTTCCATTCCACAGGATTTAGTCTAATGTAACGAGCTTTAATCACGGGAGTTAGCTGATGATTCACAACAGTATCTCTGTCGGTGTTTCCCGTAAAAACCTGAATGAGATTTAACAGAATACGGTAGTTTGGTATCTGGGCTCGAAATGACTAATATTTTGTTTGCTTGGCAAAATAAATCTTCAAGACTCAATGGCAATTTTAACACCATATTTTTACCCGTCCTTCCTTCAGATTGGTCAAAATACAAGCCAATAAACGAACCGTGGTAGTTTCTTGGTGTTGCAGACGGGTGCAATCACCAAATGACGTAATACAAAAGAGTGAAAAGACGCTGAACAATGACCACACCACATCACAAAGCAACAAGAAACACCTGAATTCTGCAACACCAAGAAACAACTGAATTGTACTGGCAAGAGATGGATAATCTGTGCATGAAAAACACACATACGCAAGATGAATTATTTGTTTAGATGGTTGTGCTTGTCTTATAAGATAGGGAAAGGATGAATAACTTGTCAAGACGAACTATCTGCTTCTGATGTCTGGAGTTATTGTGAGTTATCAAGAGAGATTAATGGCAGAGACGGAATCGTAGGGCGTTGGCCGGGATGTGTGCATTTTACTTACGCTATTTTTAGGGGTTGTGTCCAAATGAAAGTCCAATTCCTGGAACGTCTGAATATTTCAATCGATTGTTTAAGACGTCATCAATTCTAAGCGTGACTGCCTCATAACAAACAATGCAGGCTATTGTAATGGCGACTGTTGAATTCTATTTTAACAACACTGAATAAAAGTTTGCGGGCCTCTCCGGAAACCAACTTCCGATTAAATTTCAAACGTGTAATTAGTACAAAAATAACTTTGGTGAAATTCACATATCCCAAGAGCTAGACTGGGTGTTTTCCTCCCTGTTCTGTTATTCC
>CALNXK010000225.1:180000-187500 GCA_942486035.1 Porites lobata
TCAACAACGGCTAAGAAATATACAAAAAAGTGTGCTGCCCGAGTCCTCGGTCTTAAAACGCTACTTCCCATGTTTTACAATTAACTCTAGCTCTACTCGTCCATAGTTTATCAATAAGGTGCCACAAAGACACTCTGATCTTCTTTGAATAGCGTCAAAACGACGCATGGCTTGCCGGACTAGATCGGCCAAGGATCAAGAATTTCATTTTTTATTTAAAAAACATTCACTTGACATGTGGTTATATTACGCGAGCATTTTTATATGACCAATTATTTGCTTTGCTCTTTATAAAACATAAACGCGAGGAAACAGTTTTGGACATTTTGACGTATATGCAATTAAGCACTGTGGGTCTGTTACTAGTGATAAATTCAGTTGTAGGCTAGATGATAAGGGAATTTATTGAAGCAATTGCGTTGATCGAAATACTTCGTTTTACACGTCAGTTTAGTCAAAAAAATTCCTTAATGCTTCTAAGACAAAGGCATAGATGGGTATTTTTCTTTGAAAACAGAAATAGTCTTCAGACCTACCTTCTTGTTACGAAAATGAGTGTAAACTGAATTTTTGTCATATTCCAGGTCTTCATTTTCTTCAATGGGCGGTTCTGCTCCACCCTCGTTCATCTCGCAAATTCCGCCGTGATCAGACGCATCACGATAATTCGAAGAAAAGCACCGATGATGGCTTTGGCACCTCAGACTGCATGATACCAGACTGACAGAGTAAAATGAGTGAAAAGCGGATCTTTTCAAACGTCGATGATTCTTATTAATAACGGGAAAAGACAGATGGTCCTCATCCTGCCAAGTCAAAATCGATTGAGTGGTAAACATTTGAGAGCTTAAAAATAAAGCGAAGAACTGAAGAGAGTGCATGCTGCAGACATTATGCACTCGATCCTGTAGAATTAGGTATTCGTGTGGCAGTTTTAAAAATTCATGATGCATAGTAAAGAAAATTACTGTTTATCTTTTGACAGTCTATCGCTAATTAAAATAAGAAGTCATCATTTCTGTAAACAAAAAGGAACAAACCTATTTGTATTATTCGGAAAAGGATATTCATTAAAATGTTATCCTTTTTTTCACATTTAAGACATTAGGGGGGCGCGTTAAATCTTAGTTTGAATTAAATCGATGACATATTTGTAGATTTAGGCAGCTTGTGTTTTGAGGGCTTTGTAATATTCGTGCTTGCACCCTTAAATCTCACTTGGCTATAACACTTCTCATCTTTTGCATTTTAAAATAGCACTTGTCAAAGCAATAAATTATTCATTAACCCATTCGCTCCTGAATCCTCCCTTACCTCTTGTGATCATGATGATGCTTCTTGACGACGACGACGGCGGCGGCGGCAATGAGAACGTCAAAAAAGTATCCTATTTACACAAATCTTTCCCACGCTCCTATGTTAAGTGATGGAGAAATCTGGCGGCCTCTTCCGGATGAAGGATACAGGCCCGACATACTATGGGCTGGGATGAGGTGGGAAGAGAGAAAAACAAACCATCCGAAAGAAGGGCCATGAAGTGGAGAGCGGGCAAGGTGAGGTGCGTGGCCGTAACAACAACCTGTGTGTCTTGTCTCGAAGATGATAATGAATGCACGGTGTATGTGTCTTATATAGCCGCTGTAAATATTACCCTATTTACACCAATCTTGCCCACGCTCCTATGTTAAGCGATGGAGAAATCTGGCGGCCAGCGTACGAATAATACTTTCCGAGACATCGCACTAGTACCAACAGGAAGACAACACCCCACACACACACAAATTCAAAACCCCTAGCCTAAATACCCACACCAAGGAAAAACGCTTGACACTGAGTCAGCTAACAAAAATTGCCGTAAAACAACTTCTGCTCTGGAGCAACAAACACATTGTAAACAAGACCAGGGCGTGAAAAATTTAGCGAAATTAAGCCTCTGGTTCCAATACACGCTCGACAGAATCAGGTATCAAAAATTACCCGTAAAACAACTTCTACTCTGGAGCCACAAAACACAGTTTATTTAGAACAAAACCTGTGGGTATTGCTAAAAATTACAATGAATGCATAAGCCAAACAATAGCTCATGCAGCAACTTATAATAACACGTACTTCAAAAAACCCAACGGGAATAGCAGCATGCTAGTGAAGCAAATTCATTCACTGACTCTGCATGAATATAAAACTAGGAAGCACGAAGACTAAACACTCCCAAGCGTAGGACAAAACAGGCATATGAAACGAAAAAACTGAAAACCCCGCACGCGGAAATTAGAAACTGGACATACTGTGAGAACTGAAAAACAACTGACTGCTATCCCGCTAGAACTGCTCGATAAGACTGGAGAAAAACCGAAGCCAACGAATGTACCACTCACGGGATCCATCAGAAGGAGATGTTGAAACTGGGGAATATTGCAACCTGAAAGATAAAGTGGTACAGTGAGGACAATATAGGGAAAGACGCGGCTCGAGGGATAGCAGTCTTACGCGCCGGTAATCCTACAGGGAATTAGACTCCCTTATAAGACTGAAAAGCTGGGGAGCAGCTGTAAAAATAATAACAAGGAAAGCATTGAAAACAAACAAAACCAAAGCAAAGAGTATAACTAAGAAAATACTGCAAACAAAAAGGAAAAAGTACAGAAAATACTGACCTTGAAAATATATGTGACAGGACCGAATGTCGGACACGTGGCAACCTATAAAATCTAGGTTGCAAAACGAGATACTTACCGCGAGTATAGCCCAAGAAATTGAGGAAGATGCAAATACAAACAGGAGCCAGAAAGAAAGCGGCGAACGCCAATGAAGAAACAAGGGGAAAGGCGAAAGGGTGAGGAGGGAAGGAGTTTAACGAGCACGTTTAATGAGGTCATGATAAGACCTGTGTGTCTTGTCTCGAAGATGATAATGAATGCATGGTGTATGTGTCTTATATAGTCGCTGTAAATAGCAACAGGTTTATTGAAAAAAACAACAACTTTGCACGTGCATCGTGCTATTTGTACATTTCTTTGTCGTTTCTGCACGACTACTGCGTGAAAATCCCTAATTTCACGTTTTATCATAGTTAATTGAGTGGAATGGTTATGAAACCCGTCAGACTCCTTTGTTATATGTTTTTGTGGACCTGAAAGTGCACAACGTTCAAAAGAATTCCTATCATTTTAATTGTATTGACCAATAAAAACGTTGCATTAATTTATTCCGTAACAATTTGCCAACAGAAAACAAAGGATTGTGCACTTTCACGGTGCCTTGAACATAAACTGCAGCACTGTTGTTTTTATCATTGATGTTTGCCGCTTTTCATAACCAGTCTCCTCTAATAACTATGGTTTTATGGAGAGCGTGAACAAGGGACGCAATTTTTATTCTCTTTCTAAACTTGAGAGCGGTCCACAAGAAATCAACGCCAAGGAAATTTTCCTACATTAGACATTTTCAGCGAATTTGAATAAGCGCTACAAAGTTTGAAAAAAAGCTAATTCATTTTAAAAGTGACGTTTTCGCTGCCGTCGCCGTTGTCGATGCTAAAACTCCCTAATCCTAAAAATTCTTAGTGGTTGCTGGACTCCGTGATGGGAAGGAAACAGAAAGTATGGCGTTTTTTTTCGGCTTTTTGTTTGATGAATACAAAGTTGACTGGCAATGAATTTTATCGCTATAAAATCGAAGCTCAACAATGTTTCACTCTTAAATGGTTTCACTTCGAACCCTCGTCATGACACATCTGTTTTATTGGAAAGAATCTCGATTGACAAAGTACAATGTTAACGGATCACGCGTCACAGTGAATATATATTTCACGATTCACGACTGTATTTCATCACTTTTCCCGATTCACGCTCTGTTTACAGGTCAATTCACGCGGCATCACGCAAAACCCCTTCCAGACCCTGATCTAACTGGAACAGGGGGAAAAGATCTTTAAAAATAACCATACCTGGATAGGCACGATGCAAACAGGCCGGAGATATAACGGCATATACTGGCGCAAAACCATGTAAAGTTGACCCAAAAACTCTAATGAAAATCTTGTTCCACTATCCATCTAACAGCATTCCTCAAACCTTTCCCACCGATGTGAAGGCTAAAGCTCAGTAAAAAAAAAAAAAAGAGAGAAGACAAACGGGGCAAGAAAAGAGATAAAGGAAAAGGGGAGGGGGGGGGAAATGAAAGTCGAGGGGGTATTGCCAAATTTTGCTTTCTGCTCATGCCCGAACGGTGCTTATAAACAGTCTTTTGGCAAATCAATAGGAAGTGTACTGAAATTAAGTCTAGGTGAAGTCCGAGAGTTGAGTTCTGGCAGTAAGAAGTTCCTACAATCAACTGAGTTCACCCTAGAGAAGAGTTGAGAGAGAGAGTAGGACTTGTACTTAGTGTCTGTCTTTGACTTAAGATGCTTCAAGTTTTCAGCAAGTGTATTCCCCTAGAACCCCCCAAGTGGATGGGGCCCTTAGCTCCTGTATCACTTTTGGACACCCAGTTATAACGCTGGCTAAAACATCGTTGACAAAACTGTTCTTTAAATTTATTTTTAAGCATATGCTCCTCAAGAATAAGAAGAATACCGTTTCAAACAAATTTTTGTCCCCCTGAGTGGCTTATTTTGTAAACTTTAAGGTGTTGGTTGGATGGCCAGTGTAAAGCCCATTTCTCCATGACGATTAAAAATAGTTTGAATGGGCTCTATGCTCTGTAACAGGAAGTCCCATAGCATGACATACCACCTTTTACTCATTTTGGTTGATGCCTACAAGTACAGCTCATTTTTTGCCCGATGTATACCTGTGTAGAACAGTATCTCGTTTGCTGCTATTAACGCTCTGTTTTTGCCCATGTTTAATCTTTAATCTATCAATAGCACAGGCTAATCATGGCAATGGATAGTCATAATTAGCTAAGCAGTAGGTGATGACAAATAACTTTTAAATTTTAACCTTAAAGATAAAGATATTTCTTCTGAGTGCTCATCATTCTTTTAAGATTTCAGAAGCTAAATCAGTTCTCTTTTGCAAGCACTTATCAAGACTAATGTAGACGATTTGACCACAAGTAGGATTCAAAGTTAGACAATTTAAAGGTGGATGTATTTAAAACTGTGTTACAAGTTCACTAGACTATTAAGGTATATGTAAAGCAATTTTACCCTGACTGAGTGGAGCCTGCGTATCATCTGGTAAGGACCTGACATCAATGTATACGTATTGCTTGAGATCAGGATGGACTCCTTCATTTCAAGCTTTGGGTCCTACAGTTTATAGTTATTAAGTACTCCGCAATCTTGTCTAATCTCATGCAAATATAGTGGAACCGGGATATAATTAACACCTTTAATTATACAAAAAATAGTTTCTGCCCCAATTACTGTACGATGGACAAGACCCATCATCACGTACTACATGATAATTTTTCTTTGTTGCCATTGTATATTATTTTTAAAAATATTTCTTGATTTCCACAAAAACCTTTAGAACTGAATTGTTTACAAATAGGTTCATGTAGAAACCCAGTTGACTATCATGTCATACTACCATAGCTGTTGAAACCTTTTCTGCGTACCTGTAAACAAAGGCAGTAACTCAATGCTTGGGTGACAAAATACAGTGATTTGTATGAAATTGTCGCTTCAAGGCTAGACACCAATTCCTTGTGTTTGCTAACTGGATCGGAATGTGGGTTAGGTCTATGGAATAATAAAAAATTATTATAAAGGTGTTGTTATAAGTCATTTCAACTCCTTTCAGCTTCTACCATCTCCCCTGCAAAGTTGACTTGGAACTTTTTGTTACATGTATACTGTACTGGGAATTTGAATAGTCATGATAGAATTAATTACCTTATGCTGTTAAATTTCCCTGATTAAATAAAACAATGATGAGGTATTGTTTTATTTACATGAGGGATCAGGAAAAAATATTTTTTGTTGGTGTCATGTGACACCTTGTTATGTGGACTACATTAAAGTATTAAGGTGTGAGAATTTTTTTTTCTACAGAAACTTATAGTAAATAAGATTACCAGCTGGAAAAGACATTGTTTTTACACCCTGCCAGTCGAGCCTTTCTTTTGGCTTTGTCGAATTTGGTGTACTCCTCCTTAGTAATGAAAAAAGGAACTTTAATCAAATAGCTTCGTGACCTTCTACTGCGGCGGCCGGAAGTAAAAAAGCCCAAAAATACCGCAGTGCACATGCTTGGAAATAACCTTTTGCGATAGCGCAAAATCCTACAAGGCGAAGGCCTGTCTTGTGGCGTAGTCACTACTACATGAGTATAAAATTGGACTTTCCTCTTTTTTTACAATCTCTGTTTTTTTAAAACCTATCATAGATTGTTTTTCACTTCATGAAGAAAATATCTGACATTTCTGGTTTTCCAGTAATTACATCTTCCCTGCATTTTACTAGCAGCGAAAGCAAATGAGCGAGAAACCCCTTTGTCACTGTTTGGGTGCCGCTTGCTTTAAGTTGAAATTTGGTGGGCTGCAGTTACGTACTCTCCCCAGGACTCTGTATCCACCACCACCGTAGTAGAGGTTGCCATAGCGATTTGCTTAAAGTCCCTAAAGACAAAAGGAGGTTCCGCTCACCACACAGGGTGAGGTTTTTATGGCATGAGAATGTGGAATCATCTCGTAATGTTTTGCTATCCTTTACTGCGCTTTTCAAAAAACACACGAACTCTGAAGTTCAAAAGCTACCTTCACAATTGCATTTTTCTCTGCCGTCAATCATAATTACGATCACAAGCAACGAACCCTTAAACACAGAAATACACAAAATGAATCAAAATCCACAAATCACAAACTATGACCTTTTGAACCCGTTGGAGTAAACTTCTGTTTCCTAAGAGTTCTTCTAAGATGATTGATGGCTGCGAAAAACGCATGCATCAGTTGCCTTTTGGACTTCACAATTTGTGTGTTTGTGAAAAGCGCATTAAGTTTAGATAGGAATTAAAGATGTAACAGTACTCTTTTTGAATGCTTTCTGGCTGTGCTTTCCTGTTTATTTAATTATTCAACAAAAGATGCATTTTTTTTAAACAGCTGCAGGAATTTGTTGTTGTTCAAATAAATTGGACAAGTTTGTTATATTGTGGTTCAGTACTGCTAGAGTGATTTAACTTGAACTGTGAAACAGACAATAACAACTAGTACAAAATAGCTACAAATAAACAAAAGAAGACAATGGAATAATAGTGCCTAGTATTCTACTACGTATTTCACAGGTTAAGTAAAATCACTCTAAGTTATCTTTATATTGTAGTCTACCCTAATAATCATTACCAATGTGGCTTTGCTTGTGACAGGGTTGCTATCACAATTGCTAAATAGCACCATTTTTAAATACGAAAATGTAGATACTAATAATATATTTTAATAATAGTTTTTAAAAATTCTAATTACATAAGCCGATCATTATTATTTTTTTCTTCAGTGGTCAGATGAGTAATCTATAGGCCATTTCGGAGTTGCTCTGAGCCTCAGTTTTAA
>CALNXK010000225.1:192500-225000 GCA_942486035.1 Porites lobata
CAGGATTATCTAATCAGACAAGGGCACGGCAACCGAGAAGCCCTGGGAACGAGGATGCTTTAGCTCAGCTGTTCTGAAGAAAAGTGGCGGAAAACTTCACTCGTTTCGCCAGGAAGAAATAGACGAACTACTGCTTTAGGTCATAGCAAGAACAGCAAAAATACCACCAGACTGATTACAACTGCTATTTAAAGAATATCGGCTAGACTAAACACTTCCTTATATCCCGAATTTTCCGAGGAAAAGGGGAGGAGGAGGAAATAAAGAGGTACGGTTAGGTAAATTTGAATAAGGCCTATTATTATATTTATTGTTATTTTTATTGTTTCCTACCATGTCTGATTCATCTCCGCTTCTCCTATAGAACTTAAACGCCTGTCCATCTTCACTGTACTGCAACTTGTACTTTGTGACCCATTGAGCGCAAGGGCATCCGTTCCGTCCTTGAGTTGCTACTCCTGACACTCGAGTCGTATTTAAAAGATCGACCTGTAGCCACTGGTGTATGTCGTTTAACTTAGCTGACCAGGCACCATAAACGGTTTTTACGAAGTGTAACCTGGCCTGCTGGGCGGGAAGATCGATGTCCCATTCTGATGAAGCCCTAATCTGGGAGTCCAAAATGGCTCCACTTGCCATACCGAGGGGGACTGGGCAAGCTAAGAGAACAAGAAAAATATGTGACTACAAACATTATAACCATGAAGACATTTCATAAAATAACTAAGATAGTACGTGCGCTCTGATTGACCGAGAGGTGTGTTTGCATGAGAGTATGTAAACAGGTTGTGACGTTAAGATGTTTTGCTTTTCGTGCGCTAATAGGCCTTTTGCGTTAGTTAATCACGTGACCAACTTTCGGTAAACGCGAAAATAGTTCGACCTGTTGATTGGGGTCACATTAATTTGGAAAAGCCTGACCTTAATCAACAGGTCGAACACATCAATCTGACTTGCATCTATTAATTTTGTTAACTTTGAAAATAGTTCGCCTTTGAAAAATTTTGTTAGCACGAGCTGAAAGAGCATATTAAAATTAGGAAACCTGTAAATTTTAAACTGTATATCGCAAGGATTTGTATGAGAAAAACAACTCTTGCCACCCACTCACGCTTGAGTGGTTTTCCATACAAGTCCTTGTAAATTCTGAAATTTTTAAACTGTCGTTAAATCTTTCCTTTACGCATTTAAGGGCTCAAACTCCCTTTTATGAATTAAAAGGAGATTTGAGCCCCGTCATAAACAACAACAACAACAACAACAACAACAACAATGAAACAAAAACAACCAGAAGTTGTTAGCGGTTTATACAGTCAACCTCTCTTTACGCCAACGGTCACCTCTATAGCGCGTATATACTCACGGGGCCAGCATCTATGCTAATTTGCACGAACAAAAGAAAGTTTTAACATAAGAAAAGAGTTCAATTCCCACAGGGTTGTGAAGGCACACCAACATGGCCGCTGTTTCATCGTCTTGGTACACCAATATGGCCGCCGTGACGTCATGTGAATACGCTCTATCAAGACGTACACTTCGCTAAAACGGACGCCTAGAGGTGGTCCCTCCCTTTCATTGGTCCTTTTTACAGGTCTCTATTTTTTACAAGTCTCTATAAGACGGACATCTCTCTATATGAAGACATGGGGCAGGTCCCAAAGGCGTCCGTCTTGGAGAGAGTTAACAGCCGTCAACAAGATTGGTGCACGAGCCTCCATTGGCACATGGACTTCCCGAACAGTGATTCACTATAAGACAGATTGGAAGTTTTATCATCATCATCACCATCGTCATTGTCATCATCATCATCATCATCATCATCATCGTCATCATCATCATCATCATCATCATTATCATTATCATCATTAGCATCATTATAATTATTTTTATTTGAGTTCTTGGGAACCTTTCGCGATTTTTTCCGCATCCTGTTTCTCATTTTTGTGGCGTCTTAACTTGAAACTAGGCGGCCCTTTGTACTGATACCCACTTTAATTTCTTAGCCATGGTCACTTCAGGCAATAGCCCTACCGGTTGTGAGTTCCTAAACTGCCTACTCAATTCAGGATCAGAGTAAGGATTCGAGCTATGCTTTATACCTTGGAGCTGAGATATCATAGGAGGAGCTTAGCTAGGAGCTACGCATTTGATTAATTATGAAAACTTAAATTATTGCACTCATTCTTATGCTAGCCAACTGTACACATAGCTGGGTAAATACCTTTACAATATTCGCCAATCCATGGTCCTTTGCAAACGCAGCGAAAGGTTTTTGAAACTTCCGAAAAAATACATGAGCCTCCATTCAAACAGCCGGTCAGCTGGCAGTCGTACTTCAGAAGGAGAAAAAAAATTAACGGGGTGCCTTTAAAGGGATCTCTTATAGAGGGAGAAGTCGCTACATCACATTGCCATGGTGGCAAAATTCCCGATGACAACAAACCGAAAACGTCACTAAAAAAGTGAACTCCCACTGTTTCAAACTTCATCGATGTTATTTGAATTCATTTAATTTGTCAAATTTAGGTGAAATTATTTGAGTCCGAAAGGACCTTATCTAAGTTTAGAAAAAAAAAATAGGAAACGTTTTGTGTTGTGTTCGCCTACTCCATAAAGCGGGCGCGTGAAATTAGGAAGTTTCATGTCGCAGTCGTTCAACAACGGCTAAGAAATATACAAAAAAGTGTGCTGCCCCAGTAAAGTTGTTGTTTTCAGTTCTTAATAAACCTATTGCTTTCTTGCCGTTCTCGTTGCCGTCGCCGCCGTCGTTGCTTAAGCTCCCTATGGTTGTGATCCAGACATTTTGTTACCATAGTAACGTGACGTCAAACTTCTCCTCTCTATGAGGTTCCTGACGTGCTCAGTTTAGTTATATTAAACTTTGAAAGTACACAGCTTTCTCTATCAACCTTCTTTACTCTTTAAAATAACATTCCTATATTTAGAGGTGAAAATTAACTCACTGCACCAAACATTAGATTCATCAAATTTGCTTCGGGCCTCAGTTTGTTCTAAAAGTAATGGGGGGCGCGGGCCCCGGGGGCCCCTCCGTTTGATCCACCACTACCTTCCACGCGTTCCACGGCAAAAAGAACGTTTTAAAATTAGTACAGATGCTAAGTTGGGACATGATTTGTTGAAAACCAACGAAGATATTGCTCCGCACTGAAAGTCGACAAATTTCATAGACGTTTGTATGGTGGAGGCAAGTTCGTGCCCTCACCATACAAACGTAAAATTTCGCGACTTTCTGGAGCTAAATCTTTGCTCTCCTTTAACGTATCACCTTCACAACTGGTAAGTTTCCTAATTTTAAGGAGATCTTTCCAGTAGTATTTAACATTTATTCCTCGAGCCCGAATGGGCTCTTTAACAATTATTCCACGAGAGCGCGTTGGATATGAGATGATAGATAGCCAACGAGGCGCGTTTTATTAAAAACGCCCACAAAATCTCGTTGAATCTCCCCGACTAGAACAAACCGGAAAAGACAAGGGACTTCCGCTATTCACATGTCACACGTCTATCAAAACTGTCAACGCGCGAACGGACTCGCCTGGACAGCATGAATGAAAAATCAAAACATTGTAGCGATGAACATTAGTTTTTTAAAAACTCATCGGGATTCTAGGATTTTACACAGCAGAACAGCTAAAAAAACCTGGCAGATAATGTGAAGGAAAAGATTTTTAAGTGACAGCCGTCGAAATTACTGTGAATTTAGATTTTCGGTGCAGTTATAAAAGTAAGAACAACGGAGAAAAACTATTACCTCGGTCGCTTGTTATGAAGTTGTTTGAAGCCACAGCTGGTTTTGCTGAACGACAAAAGAAGCTATACTGCCGCCTCGATTGCTCTAGTGAATGGCTGCATAGCCTGTATTTGTAGCTGGTTACTTGTGATTTGTATTCTCGATGTCGGATAAACAAGCCGCAGTTATCTATCGGCGAGTGACTCGATCGGCGAATGGCTTCGCGATCATGAAGAAACAACACTTGTCTTCTTTCGTAGCTGGTCAAGGTACTTTAGTTCCATGTGTTTTCATGTGTTTTTCGACAAACTTTCAAACAAGCTCTTGTGGCTTTTTTGTTTGTTTTTGTCTTTTTTCTTGCGATGAAATTGCATTTCTAGTATTCTAAAAAATGAATTAAAACGATTTGCTTCGGGCGCCATTCTATCCTTCGCGAAAAAAAGTCTCAGCTAGCTTCCAATTTTAAACTGACGCGTACACCGACCATATATGGAGAGCATGGTATAATAGCTCATATACCATAGCGGCTAAGCCAATCAAATTGCTAGAATTGCATTATCCAATGATTCAGTTTTTAATAAAAGTCATTGTTATATTCCTAGACTTTCACTCAACTAAACAGGGACAGCCATTGGCTGATTCTTGGTCACGTGGCCTTGACTAAAATCAAATGTATCCCGATCGTGATACATCAAGCAATGTACCCCGCTCGGGATACATTACAGCATGTGATCAGAGCATGGAGGAAAGTGGCGTGACAGAAGGCGGGAAAAACACTGCCAGTTTTCTGTTACGTGAATGAACACAACAACATTCACAACAACACAAACATGAAGCCTCAAGCTAAAAAGCAACGATTTTCAAAGTTATCCCAGAGGAGAAAGAGCAGCTAGTGGAGGAAGATGCAGATAATATAAGGAAAGTACTTTTTAAATCATTCATGCAGTGGTTTTGAGAATTAAATTTGTGTTCTTATAAGTACCGAGTCGTACTGTTTTGATTCACTCCTCTTAAGCGCATTATTTTGTTGCTGTTGAAGTGAAAGTCTAGAATATAACAAAACACTTAATGTCAGGTCCCTCGGGAAACCAGTTAGTTTTGTTTTCCCTCGAGTCATGATGTTTCCCTCGACTTCGTCTCGGGAAACATCAGGACTCTTGGGAAAACAAAACTAACTGTCTCCCTCGGGATCTGACATTAAGTGTATAATAGCCCATGGGGCCAAAGGCCGAATGGGCTATTGACTCTTAGGCCATGCGGGCGAGAGGAACAATTTTTTTGGTAAAAACCAACTAGTTGGTCAAAAATATCTAGCCTAGGTAGCAGGCGTCGAAAGGGGTAGGGGATAGCCTGCCACGCAGGCTAAAAATATCGAGACAAAACAACTTTTAATCCCTTTTTGCCGCCAAAAATCGGGCGCTCTTCGCTACTAGTGGGCTCTAACATATAGCCTAGTAGTAGCTCAACCAATCAGAACGCAGCATTGATAATAAAACACTAGATGGATTTTATTAATAATGGATATTCGCCAACTAGATTTAATGAAAAACTTGAAAAAACCTTAAAAGCTGGGGTGTATTAATTAAACATTTTACACCTAATGTCCGGAACTACTTGCAGACTCAATTTTCTTATTGCATAGCCAAATACTATGTGCGTGTCTTCCTCGGTCTTAAAATGTTACTTCCCATGTTTTACAATTAACTCTAGCTCTACTCGTCCATAGTTTATCAATAAGGTGCCCCAAAGACACTCTGATCTTCTTTGAATAGCGTCAAGACGACGCATGGCTTGCCGAACTAGATCGGCCAAGGATCAAGAATTTCATTTTTTTAATTAAAAAAACATTCACTTGACACGTGGTTATATTTCGCGAGCATTTTTATATGACCAATTATTTGCTTTGCTCTTTATAAAACATAAACGCGAGGAAACAGTTTTGGACAGTTTTGGCGTATATGCAATTAAGCACTGTGGGTCTGTTACTAGTGATAAATTCAGTTGTAGGCTAGATGATAAGGGAATTTATTGAAGCAATTGCGTTGATCGAAATACTTCGTTTTACACGTCAGTTTAGTCAAAAAAATTCCTGAATGCTTCTAAGACAAAGGCATAGATGGGTATTTTTCTTTGAAAACAGAAATAGTCTTCAGACCTACCTTTATGTTACGAAAATGAGTGTAAACTGAATTTTTGTCATATTCCAGGTCTTCATTTTCTTCAATGGGCGGTTCTGCTCCACCCTCGTTCATCTCGCAAATTCCGCCGTGATTAGACGCATCACGATAATTCGAAGAAAAGCACCGATGATGGCTTTGGCACCTCAGACTGCATGATACCAGACTGACAGAGTAAAATGAGTGAAAAACGGATCTTTTCAAACGTCGATGATTCTTATTAATAACGGGAAAAGACAGATGGTCCTCATCCTGCCAAGTCAAAATCGATTGAGTGGTAAACATTTGAGAGCTTAAAAATAAAGCGAAGAACTGAAGAGAGTGCATGCTGCAGACATTATGCACTCGATCCTGTACGTAGAATTAGGTATTCGTGTGGCAGTTTTACTGTTTATCTTTTGACAGTCTATCGCTAATTAAAATAAGAAGTCATCATTTCTGTAAACAAAAAGCAACAAACCTATTTGTATTATTCGGAAAAGGATATTCATTAAAATGTTATCCTTTTTTTCACATTTAAGACATTAGGGGGGCGCGTTAAATCTTAGTTTGAATTAAATCGATGACATATTTGTAGATTTAGGCAGCTTGTGTTTTGAGGGCTTTGTAATATTCGTGCTTGCACCCTTAAATCTCACTTCGCTATAACACTTCTCATCTTTTGCATTTTAAAATAGCACTTGTCAAAGCAATAAATTATTCATTAACCCATTCGCTCCTGAATCCTATTTACACCAATCTTGCCCACGCTCCTATGTTAAGCGATGGAGAAATCTGGCGGCCAAGGTACGAATAATACTTTCCCAGACATCGCACTAGTACCAACAGGAAGACAACACCCCACATACCCAAACTCAAAACCCCTAGCCTAAATACCCACACCAAGGAAAAACGCTTGACAGAGTCAGGTAACAAAAATTGCCGTAAAACAACTTCTGCTCTGGAGCCACAAACACATAGTAAACAAGACCAGGGCGTGAAAAATTTAGCGAAATTAAGCCTCTGGTTCCAATACACGCTCGACAGAATCAGGTATCAAAAATTACCCGTAAAACAACTTCTACTCTGGAGCCACAAAACACAGTTTATTTAGAACAAAACCTGTGGGTATTGCTAAAAATTACAATGAATGCATAAGTCAAACAATAGCTCATGCAGCAACTTATAATAACACGTACTTCAAAAAACCCAACGGGAATAGCAGCATGCTAGTAAAGCAAATTCATTCACTGACTCTGCATGAATATAAAACTAGGAAGCACGAAGACTAAACACTCCCACGCGTAGGACAAAACAGGCATATGAAACGAAAAAACTGAAAACCCCGCACGCGGAAATTAGAAACTGGACATACTGTGAGAACTGAAAAACAACTGACTGCTATCCCGCTAGAACTGCTCAATAAGACTGGAGAAAAACCGAAGCCAACGAATGTACCACTCACGGGATCCATCAGAAGGAGATGTTGAAACTGGGGAATTGCAACCTGAAAGATAAAGTGGTACAGTGAGGACAATATAGGGAAAGAAGCGGCTCGAGGGATAGCAGTCTTACGCGCCGGTAATCCTACAGGGAATTATAAGACTTATAAGACTGAAAAGCTGGGGAGCAGCTGTAAAAATAATAACAAGGAAAGCATTGAAAACAAACAAAACCAAAGCAAAGAGTATAACTTAGAAAATACTGCAAACAAAAAGGGAAAAGTACAGAAAATACTGAAATACTGACCTTGAAAATATATGTGACAGGACCGAATGTCGGACACGTGGCAGCCTATAAAATCTAGGTTGCAAAACGAGATACTTACCGCGAGTATAGCCCAAGAAATTGAGGAAAATGGAAATACCAACAGGAGGCAGAAAAGAAGGGGCGAACGCCAATGAAGAAACAAGGGGAAAGGCGAAAGGGTGAGGAGGGAAGGAGTTTAACGAGCACGTTTAAGGTGACTCGACGCAGTCTTTTTGGGGGGGTACCATCCTACTTTCAAGCTCTCTGGTATCCCCACCTTTACTTTTATCGTAAGTCTAGCACATAGGATGGATAACATATACATCAATCTACAATATAACATAAAATTTTTGGCGATCGGAGTAAATGTCACGTGGTTAATAATGCCACGCCCCTTTGAGGTCTGAGTCAAAAATCTGCTGTTGCCGGCTTTTTTTAGTGAATATCTCTCGGCTACACATAGTGCGCATTAGTGCCTTGCGCTGAACAGAGTTTCACCAAAATCGCAAAGACCCAATTCGAGAAATTCAGCGGTTTCCAAATTTAGGTCATAATTTATGCGAAAATGATAAGCAAACTTTACACGGATTATATCTAATAAACTATGAGATTCATCTCTTTATTTTGGGCATCGTTATAACAGATGGGTCCTTGCAAGTCAGCAAAACGCTTTAGGGCCTTGTAAATGCGCGCGATTTCGAGCAAAGCAAACATATAGAAATTATAGTTTTCGCTATTTGTTGACGTTTGTCAGCGTTTAAGAGTCAACCTCAAGAAAAAAGCATTTTCTTAAAATTCGTAGTTTTTTTTCCTTCAAATTTTTTCAGGGCCACAATTGATTAACTAACTACCCGGACTCTGAATTCATGGTCATTGAAAAACTGTGACATATAAGACCAAACTTGAGTAAGCATTGAAGATTTTTAGCGTTTTGGCTGAGTTTGTGCTTTGGGAGTTGTCTATTGTTTCTAGTCTGTCATTATACAGCATTCTTGTTCAGCACGCGTGCAATGACCGCGCTTGGCTGACTTTCGAATGCTCACCGAGATATGATAATTTAGTATAAGAAAACAGAAGGGCGTTTTTTTTTTTTTCGGCTTTTTGTTTGATGAAAACAAAGTTGACTGGCAATGAATTTTATCGCTATAAAATCGAAGCTCAACAATGTTTCACTCTTAAATGGTTTCACTTCGAACCCTCGTCATGACACATCTGTTTTATTGGAAGGAATCTCGACTGACAAAGTACAATGTTAACGGATCACGCGTCACAGTGAATATATATTTCACGATTCACGACTGTATTTCATCACTTTTCTCGATTCACGCTCTGTTTACAGGTCAATTCACGCGGCATCACGCAAAACCCCTTCCAGACCCTGATCTAACTGGAACAGGGGGAAAAGATCTTTAAAAATAACCATACCTGGATAGGCACGATGCAAACAGGCCGGAGATATAACGGATATACTGGCGAAAAACCATGTAAAGTTGACCCAAAAACTCTAATGAAAATCTTGTTCCACTATCCATCTAACAGCATTCCTCTCAAACCTTTCCCACCGATGTGAAGGCTAATGCTCAGTAAAAAAAAAGAGAGAAGACAAACGGGGCAAGAAAAGAGATAAAGGAGGGAGGGGGGGGGGGGGGGGGGGGGAGGAAGATGAAAGTCGAGGGGGCATTGCAAAATTTTGCTTTCTGCTCATGCCCGAACGGTTCTTATAAACAGTCTTTTGGCAAATCAATAGGAAGTGTACTGAAATTAAGTCTAGGTGAAGTCCGAGAGTTGAGTTCTGGCAGTAAGAAGTTCCTACAATCAACTGAGTTCACCCCAGAAAAGAGTTGAGAGAGAGAGTAGGACTTGTACTTAGTGTCTGTCTTTGACTTAAGATGCTTTAAGTTTTCAGCAAGTGTATTCCCCTAAAACCCCCAAGTGGGTGGGGCCTTTAGCCCCGGTGTCACTTTTGGACACCCAGTTATAACGCTGACTAAAACATCATTAACAAGGCTGTTCTCTAAATTTATTTTTAAGCATGTGCTCCTCAAGAATAAGAAGAATACCCTTTCAAACAATTTTAGTCCTCCTGAGTGGCTTATTTTGTAAACTTTAAGGTGTTGGTTGGATGGCCAGTGTAAAGCCCATTTCTACATGACGATAAAAAATTGCTTGAATGGGTTCTATGCTTTGTAACGAGAAGTCCCATAGCATGACATACCACCTTTTACTCATTTTGGTTGATGCCTACAAGTACAGCTCATTTTTTGCCCGATGTATACCTGTGTAAAACAGTCTCTCGTTTGCTGCTATAAACGCTCTTTTTTTGCCCATGTTTAATCTTTAATCTGTTCATAGCACAGGCTAATCATGGCAATGGATGGTCTTAATTAGCTAAGCAGTAGGTGATGACAAATAACTTTTAAATGTTAACCCTAAAGATAAAGATATTTCTTTAGTGCTCATCATTCTTTTAAGATTTCAGAAGCTAAATCAGTTCTCTTTTGCAGGCACTTATCAAGACTAATGTAGACGCTTTGAGCACAAGTAGGATTCAAATTTAGACGGGTGGATGTATTTAAAACTGTGTTACAAGTTCACTAGGCTATTAAGGTACATGTAAAGCAATGTTACCCTGACTGAGTGGAGCGCCCTGAGTATCATCTAGTAAGGACCTGACATTTATGTATGGCTTGAGATCAGGATGGACTTCTTCATTTCAAGCTTTGGGCTCCTAGAGTTTATAGTTATCAAGTACTCCGCAACCTTTTCTAATCTCATGCAAATATAGTGGAACCAGGATATAATTAACACCTTTAATTATACAAACAATAGTTTCTGCCCCAATTACTGTAAGATGGACAAGACCCATCATCACATACTACATGATAATTTTTCTTTGTTGCCATTGTATATTATTTTTAAAAATATTTCTTGATTTCCACAAAAGCCTTTAGAACTGAATTGTTTACAAATAGGCTCATGTAGAAACCTAATTGACCATCATATGTCATACTACCATAGCTTTTGAAACCTTTTCTGCGTACCGGTAAACAAAGGCACCAACTCAATGCTTGGGTGACAAAATACAGTGATTTGTATGAAATTGTCGCTTCAAGGCTAGACACCAATTCCTTGTGTTTGCTAACTGGATCGGAATGTGGGTTAGGTCTATTGAATAATAAAAAAATGTTATTTCTGACGAATGAGCCCGCGAAGAAGGCAGAAATAAATATTTTGACGGCACGAGATACAACAGGGCCTGGGTACTAGGCCGGGTGCACCATGGGTAGCCATATCGGGGGTATATAAGGCTGCGTATATCACGTGTTCGTCATCTAGGCTTACGAACCAACCTCTCCTTGGTTTTTCTTAACGTTTTTATCGGCTCTTTCTTGCGTTATATCCGTCAGCAAAGATGAAGTGTCCGATCTCATTGAGGAGAATAACAAACAGTTTATGGACTCGTTTAAAGTTTTGTTAACAGAAACCGTTGGTCAAATCAAGCGCGCTAATGAATATTTGGCCGAGCAGCAGATGAAGGAAATTAAGAAACTAAAGTATAACGAACCACGTAAGTTCAAGAAGAAGGCCAACGAAAACCAGTTTTAAAGGATCCACAGTGCAGAATTTTGCGGCCGTGTAGCGTACTAGGCCCGTAAGAAGAAGAAGACCACTCAAAAACAGATCCTCGCCAGTGGGAACGCCGGCGTCCACCTCAACTTCACATATGCAACCCCAGCCTCCTGTCAAACGTTCCTGTTTTAATTTTCGCCTTCTCGACGACCCAGTGTCGGGACCTGTTTTGCCTGTGGAAAGCGTTCCTGTTACCCGACGATGGACAAGCCAAACATCCCAAACTCCCAAATGGCTAGATGAAGGACAACAATCAGGTGCAGTCTATTCTAATTTAGTACTGAATTTTTTAGGCGGCAAGCCGTAATATGAATCAGGATTGTCTCGATATTATACCAGTTTCTTCTGACGTTCACCCCGCTAGTTTTAGGCGCGGTTTAGAGCTCTGAGTGTACCGTTGATATTTCTATTCTGCCTTCAATTTGGGGAAGATTTTTCACAGTTATCTATTTCTGGCATACTTTGCTAGTTTCTCTGTTCATTTTGAATGTTTTTAGTCTTAGTCACAAATTCCCTTCTTCCAGCTTTTTATGTTTTTTTACAAATCCTACAATGCCTCTGCACGTGTTTACAGTTCTTTTTGTCCGTAGCTGTTAATGAGCTTCCCAGCCTCAACCTCCTTTTAAAAATTTTTGCATTCCAATATCATTTACCCGCTTTCTGTTTGACGCGCCGCTCCGGCTAACAAAGGTTTATCCTGGATTTTAGGCACGTTTGCACTTTTTTCTTCAAACAGAAATTCAAGTGCGAAGACTTGTCCATGGCCACTTGTATTTTTGATATGGGTTTTTATTTATTCATATTTTACCTCTAGTGCGGTTGTCGTAATTTTCCCTGATCACCAGTATTTCCTTGCGTTCACCTGGGATCTCGGCACCTGGGTTTTTAGGTATTTTCTACTTTGCGCGCTTCCCTTTGGGTTCTTGTCAGCCTCCCTCAAACCGCTTCAGAAATCTAGAAGAAGCCAAGGTATCCCTATTGCCATTTTTCTTGACTATGGTCTAGCTATAGGAGGAGGAGCCTATCGCGTTCAGGCCTTAATTTACAGTTTGCGGGCTGTCCATGCCGATTTGCTTTAGTCTCGCTTTGTTCGAATTCCTATGAGGAAAAGTCCCTGTGGGAGCCCGTTCGAATTTTCTAGTGGCTTCGCGTTCGTCTCAACATAACACTCTGGATGGAAGTATTAGAGCCACGGATGAACGCATTGCTAAATTGTCTCGCGACCTGGCGGCTTTGTCTTCATATTAGTCGTCCACCACAGTCCACGTTCTACGCGTCCCGTGTGTAGCCGCCCATAGTATTTCCCTCTCGAGTAGCGTGGGATCCGTCGCGTGCATTATGGCTCGATTTCTTTTCTCAGTTGTTTACTCAGCTGTTTCCTGGGATAGATAGGTTTTCCTGTCCGTTGATTCTTTGTACGAAATTGAATTTTGGTCGAATTATGTTAGCCACTCTACGGCAAAATTTATCGAGGGGTTCCAGTTCGCTTCCAGTGAGAGTAAGCCCCGGCTTCTCCGATGCTTCCGATTCAGCCTGCGGCGTTTAAGTGGAGTCTGAACCTGAGTTGATTTTTTATCAGAATTGGTCGGAAAGTGTTCGTAGATCGACTTGAAGAGAGCTCAAAGCGGTTTGTCTTGCCTTACTAGCCTTCGCGAGCCCTTCATCTAATTCCAAGGTTTTTTGGTATTCTGACAACCAGAACGTCGAATCCATTCTCCGCGACGGCAGCAGGAAATGCGATCTCAAAGAATTTAGCCCTAGTTGCTTTTCAAATTTGCTCCCATCATTGTATTTTGTTCGAGGTCAAGTGGATCCCTAGGGACCTGAACGCTAGTGCGGTCTGTATCTGCAAGCTCGTTGACTTCGATGATTACGGCCTCAACGATTTTGTTTTGCTAGGGCTAAATCACCTCTTAGGTCCTTACATTATTGTCAGGTTCGCCTGTAGTTACAACGGCGAGTTGCCTTGGCTTAACTCTCTATTTTTTCAGCCAGGCTGTTAGGCTGTTTATGCCTTCGCTCAAAATTGGGGATAGGACAACAACTGGCTTGGCCCACCTGTTTGCCTCATTGTCAGAGTCATGTATATCAGACACGTTGGGCTCTGCGCGCTCACGGGAGCCCTTATTCCTCACGTATGGAAGTCAGCTATTTTCTGAAATGTTTCTACTAGAGATGGAGTGCATTGGAATAGTTTTGTTGTGGACTGGGTTTTATTGCTTAAGTTCCAGGGATTATTTGTTCCAGGGAAGGTCCGTAATTCCCTTTTCAGAACCAGGCCTTTATTTTTTGGCGTCATAGCGCTTCGAGTTTATTTTCGGCGCCCCACACCTCCCTCGTCCCTGGCGGGCTTCTGCTCTACGCCGCCTGACGGAAAGTGTTGCCTGTGCCTCTACACGCGTGTTATGCGTACCTTTAGGTTTGGACCCATTAGGTTTTTGCATGTAGCCTTTTGCCCCCCACTTCCCTTTTCCGGTGTTTTTTCTTTTTTATTGCGCGATCCTCACATTTTTTTTTGTATTTTCGATTACTTTTCAGATATATTCCGCTCTGGTTTCTAGCGCGGGCCCCAGAATTTCCCACCAGAGGGTTGAGCCCTGAGGCTTACAGACAGTCTACAATGCAATCGACGGTTCTCTCCTCAAAGGCAGTTAGTACGACAGTGGTGTACCTTCGTGCTTCTCGCAAGTAAAAATGTTTTGCTGCCAGTAAGCTTCATTCCTGGGCCTGTCCTGCCAGTCCCTGCCATGTTGCCTTGTATTTGCAACACCTCATTGAAGAGTCGCACTCCCTGTGCGTCGTAGACTCGGATGTTTATGGTATTAAATGGGTTCATGCCATGGCGGGTATCCCCTCTCCCAGGGATAACTCGTTTATTGAAGGGGCTAGGTGTGTTTTCAAAACGATTTTAGGTTTGATGAGGTCTCCATAATTAGGGGGTATTATATTTTCTTTCATGAGGGTTTCATGATCATTAAGGTTCTCAAAAGCAAGAACGACCAACTTTGTAAGGACGATGACTCGAAGTGATTTTTTCGGAAATGTTTGGCCCTGCTTGTCCTGTCAAGCTTCTAAAGAGGTACCTTGCTCTTTTTTCCATCCCCTTTAGCTCCGGGGATCTCATTTTTGCCCCATGTTTCGCGGGAACCACTCTTTTTAGTTAGTTTCCCAGAACGAGCCTATCAGCTATATCACAATTAGAGAGGCTTTTCGCAAGGACCTGAGAATTATCGGGGTTGACTCTTCCACTTTTGGTTTATATTCCTTGCCACCTTCGCTGCTTATAATGGGGTTTGTGACAGTGTGTTTCAGTGGCTCGGCCGCTGAAAGTCCGTTCTAGCCAAGGACGCCTACCGATGATGACCTAGAAAAAAGGCTTTCAGTTTCCAAGTTTCTTGGGCTCTAGGAGCTTTCATTTGTCATTTCGCCCAATGCTTTGTCACTCTACGTACTTTGTAGGGTTGGTTTTCGCCAAGCCGTCCCAAAATAAACTTATTTGCCATTACGTTGTGTCTGTTGATGTTGTGTAGTGGAGTCAAAATATGTTATTTCTGACGAATGAGCCCGCGAAGAAGGTAGAAATAAATATTTTGACGGCACGAGATACAACAGGGCCTGGGTACTAGGCCGGGTGCACCATGGGTAGCCATATCGGGGGTATATAAGGCTGCGTATATCACGTGTTCGTCATCTAGGCTTACGAACCAACCTCTCCTTGGTTTTTCTTAAATTTTTGTTTTATTTATTTTTAGGAGCAACGTATTCTCGATTACATTGTAAAGTCCCGTAGGAAGGGCTTTGAGCTTGAGCCTTGGTTCCTACCCAGATTTCCTGCCCGCATTTTTTCCCTTCGGGGGTTTTTTGGGCAGGTTTTTTCTGGCCTCCGTCTGACCGCATTTACTTCAGTTTGTAAGCGGTAGCTCAGCTCTGCTAGTTTTCAGCCTTTTTCCCGTTTCTTATTTTATGTACTTGTACTCTAGTTATCTCAGTTTTGCACCTGCTCCTTTACTTGATATATTTAGTTTCCGTGTATGCTTAGGTCAGCTGTCCCGGAACCGCTCTTTAGGAGGCGACGTAAGTCTCGTTTGACGCAGTTAGGTTGCAGGCAATGTTACAGACCTCTAGCCAGGGTCGTTATTCATTGTTTACCCTCTATGTCCAGCCCTAGCCTTTTATGGCAGTCTTACTGGTTATTGGGCTACGTGCCTTGTTGGGTACATTAGTGGAGATAATTCCCAGTTTTCCTGGCACTCAGCCTCTGTGCTTCTGAAGTGTTCCTGGTCCCAGTTATACGTTGATCACAGTTTTATTAAATTTCCCCGGCCTAACTGGTACTAAGCCTGCGTGCTTATTTGGGGGATTCAGGTCGAGATCGACCAGTTGTAGCAGTTTTTTCTTTTTGCTTAGCCTCTGTGCTCCTACCGTGTTCCTCGTGCCAGTTATGCGTTGCCTGAGTTTTATTTATTAGTTTCTCCAGCCTAATTGGCAGCCTAACTGGCACTAAGCCTGTGTGCTTATTTGGGGGATTCAGGTCGAGATCGACCAGTTGTAGCAGTTTTTTCTTTTTGCTTAGCCTCTGTGCTCCTACCGTGTTCCTCGTGCCAGTTATGCGTTGTTTGAGTTTTATTAATTAGTTTCTCCAGCCTAACTGGCAGCCTAACTGGCACTAAGCCTGTGTGCTTATTTGGGGGATTCAGGTCGAGATCGACCAGTTGTAGCAGTTTTTTTTTTTTTTTTTTTTTTTGCTTAGCCTCTGTGCTCCTACCGTGTTCCTCGTGCCAGTTATGCGTTGTCTGAGTTTTATTAATTAGTTTCCCCAGCCTAACTGGCAGCCTAACTGGCACTAAGCCTGTGTGCTTATTTGGGGGATTCAGGTCGAGATCGACCAGTTGTGAGGAGTTTTTTCTTTTTGTTTAGCCTCTGTGCTACTACCGTGTTCCGTGTGCCAGTTATGCGTTGTCTGAGTTTTATGAATTAGTTTCCCCAGAATGACTGGCAGCCTACCTGGCACTAAGCCTGCCTGCTTAAATGGGAGATTCAGGTCAAGAGCGACCATTTGTCGCACGAGTTTTATCTTTTTGTGAAAGCTAGTTTACAAGTGTTGTACATTAGGTATTCACCAGTATTCACCTATTATTGTATTTACATAAATACTTTGTAGGGTTGGTTTTCGCCAAGCCGTCCCAAAATAAACTTATTTGCCATTACGTTTTGTCTGTTGATGTTGTGTAGTGGAGTCAAAATTTATTATAAAGGTGATGTTATAAGTCAGTTCAACTCCTTTCAGTTTCTACCATCTCCCCTGCAAAGTTGACTTGAAACTTTTTGTTACATGTATACTGTACTGGGAATTTGAATAGTCATAATAAAATTAATTATTACCTTATGCTGTTAAATTTCCCTGATTAAATAAAACAATGATCAGTTATTGTTTCATTTACATGAGGGACCAGGAAAAAATATTTTTTGTTGGTGTCATGTGACACCTTGTTATATGGACTACAGTAATGTATTAAGGTGTGAGATTTTTTTTTCTACAGAAAGTTATATTAAATAAGATTTCCAGCTGAAAAAGACATTGTTTTTACACCCTGCCAGGCTAGCCTTTCTTTTTGCTTTGACGAATTTGGTGTACTCCTCCTTAGTAATGAAAAAAGGGACTTTAAGCAAATCGCTTTGGTGACCTTCTACTTCTACCGTGGCCGGAAGTAAAAAAGCCCAAAAATACCGCAGTGCGCATGCTTGGAAATAACCTTTCGCTGTAGCGCAAAATCCTACAACGCAAAGACCTGTCTTGTGGGGTAGTCACTACTACGTGAATATAAAATTATCTTTTTTTACAATCTCTGTTTTTTTAAAACCTATCATAGATTGTTTTTCACTTTATGGAGAAAATATTTGATGTTTCTGGTTTTCCAGTAATATTACATCTTCCCTGCATTTTACTAGCAGTGAAAGCAAATGAGCGAGAAACCCGGCCCTTTGTCACTGTTTGGGCGCCTCTTGCTTAAAGTTGAAATTTGGTGGGCTGCGGTGACATACTCTCCCCAGAACTCCTCGTCCACCTCTGCCGTAGTAGAGGTTACCATAGCGATTTGCTTAAAGTCCCTAGAGACAAAAGGAGGCTCCGCTTTTCACACAGGGTGAAGTTTTTATGGCATGAGAATGTGGAATCGTCTCGTAATGTTTTTTTATCCTTTACTGCGCTTTTCAAAAACACATGAACTCTGAAGTTCCAAAGCCTCCTTCACAATTGTGTTTTTCACTGCTGTCAATCATATTTTTTTTTTTTATTACAATCACAAGTAATGAACCCTGAAACACAGAAATACACAAAACAGATCAAAATTCAGCAATCACAAATCACAAACCATGACCTTTTGAACCTGTTGGAGTAAACTTCTGTTTCCTAAGAGGTCTGCTAAGATGATTGATGGCTGTGAAAAACTCATACGTCAGTTGCCTTTTGGACTTCAGAATTTGTGTGTTTTTGGAAAGCGCAGTAAGCTTAGACAAGATTCAAAGATGTAACAGCACTCTTTTTGAATGCTTTCTGGCTGTGCTTTCCTGTTTATTTAATTATTCAACAAAGGATGCATTTTTTTAAACAGCTACAGGAATTTGTTGTTGTTCAAATAAATTGGACAAGTTTGTTATATTGCGGCTCAGTACTGTTAGAGTGATTTTAATTGAACCGTGAAACAGATAATAACAGCTAATGCAAAATAGCTGCAAAGAAACAAAAGAAGACAATGGAATAATAGTGCCTAGTATTCTACTACCTATTTCACAGGTTAAGTAAAATCACTCTAAGTTATCTTTATATTGTAGTCTACCCTAATAATCATTACCAATGTGGCTTTGCTTGTGACAGGGTTCCTATCACAATTGAATAGCACCATTTTTAAATACGAAAATGTAGATATTAATAATATATTTTAATAATAGTTTTTAAAAATTCTAATTACATAAGCCGATCATTATTTTTTTTTCTCGAGTGGTCAGATGGGTAATCTATAGGCCATTTTAGAGTTGCTCCGAGCCTCTGTTTCAAGGTGAGGCTAAGTGTCAAGCCATTGACATGAAAATGATTTTTTGTTCTTATGCAAATATATCTCATCTTCACAAGAAAGGTTTTGCGCTTAACCTCGTTTTGGAACTCGGAAATGGCTTTTGGATCCTTATGCAATCCTAGTGCTTGTGAAAGACGAGATGACTTCACTTGCAGATAATTAAGACGTAGAAGAGTCAATTTATTTTATTTTCTGATCCATTGTATCAAGACAGCACATTTTCACTCACAACAATCAATGCTGAGGCTAAAACTAATCTTCCCTTGTATATCTTAGACGTAATAATAGAGACCAGCACCCAGTTGCACAAAAGGAGGATAGCATTTTCCACCGGGGCCTGGAGATTAGTTGTTCCTTGTTAGTCCTTCAATGTGACCAAACAAATAAAACCCTCTTCACTTTACCCCTAAATTGCCCATGTTCAGCGATGAATACTGGAAAAATGGTACATTTCTTTTGTTTTACTCCTCAAAGCCTTGCAGCTTAGATTGGATTGTAATGTATTGAAAATTGTCTATTACATTATCTTCCAGATTTTGACTGATACCCTAATCTGGTGCCCAGATTTTTAGGATTGAAATGTTTGTCATTAGAACTGAAGAACTCACAAAAAAAGCACTACTTGCTCCAATAGTTTTGACCTCAGCATTGTGTAAGCTAGAAAAAACATTTAAACATTTTGTAGTTGTGTTTAAGGTGTTGTACATACAAGGACGCAACAATTAAGTGCAAGTAAAGAGCTAATGTACACAAAAAGTGAAAACAAACTATTGTCTTATTATTTACCGTGGTAGGTTTAGAGTGACGTGGGGGAAACACACCCAACGCGTCCGTCACCTGCCTCGTTGAAATATAGATCACGAGGGGAAGGGACATATCCATATTCGGGTTAATGAACTGGAAATAACTGATGTTCAAGGCTAAAAGTAGACGAGTTCACGTTCTTAGTTGCATCATGGGTAATGCAGAAAATCCAAACTTTTCTATTGGAATTCATAGCCTACTTACTCTTCCTTATCAGGCCCTAGTCGTTCAAAAGGTTGTTAGCACTATCCACTGGATAATGCAGTTAGATTGCTTAACACTTATCCGCTGGATAGTGATTTATTCGGTGGATACTGCCTTCCAACGTTTGAACAACTGGGGCCTGGGCGAGGTGGCAGGAAATTCAAAGGTTTCTGTCGGTATTCAAGACCCACTTATTCTTTCTCAATATATTAATTCAGGCAGAATTTTCTGGCTTTGAATTCTGATATTAAAACAAACCTGCAACTAAGAGCCTGAACTAAGGAGAGAATAGGAAACGTGGGTTAAGTCCCTCATTTTTACTGCTTTCTTCGTCATATATTCTTCCGAGCATGTTTCTGACAATACCCATTTTAGCCCTGATGCACGCGTAACACCTACACGGCTTTGTACGTTCATATGCCCGATGGCTATGCCATGCTGATTAGCCCCAATAAGGGCTGCCACTGCTATGGTGATATGGTTGTGCGCATGCGTAAGGTACGGGCCATAACGCGGAGTTGGTAGGTGTTCTTCAATGTTGAAATTGGTCATGTGTTGACAGCGGAGAGCAGATTCAATAAAATACCTGTCTGGAAGGAACAGGAGAAGACTATGCTTTCACATCGTCCGTGACCATGAAGAGGGGATAATCATTGTGGGCCAAAATTTGATCCCGAAATTTTTGTGGCTAGAACAGTCCGTACAAAATGCAGAACACAGACTGCTGCAGACCATTATTTTCACCATGCAAATGACGGCGAGAAAAGAATAGTCCCATTGCCTTCTAATCCTGAAAACAATGGTCTGCAGTCTGCATTTTGCACTGTCCAGTAGCTAGAAATAAAAGGCCTCAAATCCTGAGAGTGACCAACATGTAATTGGTATCCCGAAAAAAACAACAACAACAACAATATTAAGGGACAACAGTAAAGGTCAAATGCCTTAGGTGCGACTAGCGAAAGAGAATTTGATTATGTACCCGCCTCCCCCCCCCCCCCTCTCCTCCCTCCACCTTCCGGGTTTCCGACCAGTTTAATAACCATATCATTACCAAAATTGGGGGTGGAAATGGAATAATTGATAACGGCGATGTTCAAGTTCGAACAACGGAATATATAGTGCTTTTACTTACTATCTTAATAAGAATTTTCCACTTTTTAGTCATAAGAGAAAGACAAAAGGCTACATGACAACGTCATCGATGAATTTCTCCGCAATAATTAGATTCCTCTGCAAAAAAGGAGCAAAACATCCCACTGTACTACTCTCCATTATTCCTCTTTACCCCCCTACCCCGCGAACCAAAAGAAATGTATGGGACAAAGTATCATGCAAGCCGTGAACAGCAAGTTGATTTTAAGCTCTACTTACGCTAACAGCTGTAGAGTTCCATTCTCAGAGATATGTGCCCGTTCCATTCCACAGGATTTAGTCTAATGTAACGAGCTTTAATCACGGGAGTTAGCTGATGATTCACAACAGTATCTCTGTCGGTGTTTCCCGTAAAAACCTGAATGAGATTTAACAGAATACGGTAGTTTGGTATCTGGGCTCGAAATGACTAATATTTTGTTTGCTTGGCAAAATAAATCTTCAAGACTCAATGGCAATTTTAACACCATATTTTTACCCGTCCTTCCTTCAGATTAGTCAAAATACCAGCCGATAAACGAACCGTGGTAGTTTCTTGGTGTTGCAGACGGGTGCAATCACCAAATGACGTAATACAAAAGAGTGAAAAGACGCTGAACAATGACCACACCACATCACAAAGCAACAAGAAACACCTGAATTCTGCAACACCAAGAAACAATTGAATTGTACTGGCAAGAGATGGATAATCTGTGCATGAAAAACAAACGTACGCAAGATGAATTATTTGTTTAGATGGTTGTGCGTGTCTTAAAAGATAGGGAAAAGATGAATAACTTGTCAAGACGAACTATCGGCTTGTGATATCTGGAGTTATTGTGAGTTATCAAGAGAGATTAATGGCAGAGACGGAATCTTAGGGCGTTGGCCGGGATGTGTGCATTTTACTTAAGCTATTTTTAGGGGTTGTGTCCAAATGAAAGTCCAATTCCTGGAACGTCTGAATATTTCAATCGATTGTTTAAGACGTCATCAATTCTAAGCGTGACTGCCTCATAACAAACAATGCAGGCTATTGTAATGGCGACTGTTGAATTCTATTTTAACAACACTGAATAAAAGTTTGCGGACCTCTCCGGAAACCAACTTCCGATTAAATTTTAAACGTGTAATTATATACAAAAATAACTTTGGCGAAATTCACATATCCCAAGAGCTAGACTGGGTGTTTTCCTCCCTGTTCTGTTATTCCTCTTGGACTTATGGAATAACGGCTCTCTGCGTCCAATAATTTATTTAGTCCTTATGCTAGCTGGATAAGCCAGTAAAAACCCCGCCATTGGAAATCTGGAAATCCGCACTGGCTAACGTCATAATCGTCGTTTTCAAACTAGATATGGATATTATTCATAAAGATTGAAAAACCTGCGCAGCGTGGTACTTATAAATGTTAATTTAAAAACTGTAAAACGGACGCTGTTATTATAAGAATCTTAACCGACGTTTCGGCAATGCTGCCTTCTTCAGGGTATACAAGACTAAATACCGTTAAAAAGTTCTTGAGATAATTTTAACGTACTTTTTAACGGTATTTAGTCCGTGTATACCCTGAAGAAGGCAGCATTGCCGAAACGTCGGTTAAGGTTCTTATAATAACAGCGTCCGTTTTACACTTATTAAATTAACCTGGATATTATTCAGTCTTCTCAGATCGACGAATAAACCGTCTTCAAAGTCCGTCTAAAAAGACGGATACTGACGGATAAAATCAGACGGTTCATTCTTCTAAAATAAGCACCGTCCTGTTTTCATACTCTAAGTCACGGTTAGGGCAGAGTACAATGTAGTCCTATTTCTCTGTTTCTGATTGGGTCAAATTCCCAGGCTAACCAGCTTGCATTGGCCAGATTTGGAAGACGTTTGCGATGAGAAAGTGACTTCAATGAGAGTGTTTTCACATGACGTCACGGCGGCCATATTGTTGTCCCAAAACAATGAAACGGCGGCCATGTTGGAGTCCCAAACCAGTCCTGTGGGAGTTGAACTCTTTTCTTATGTAAACGCTTTTTTTTGTTCCAATAAATTTGCATATATGCTGGCCACGTGAGTGAAAACACTCTATAGCCTCCGACGCAGACCTTCTTAGGGGTTCGTCACGCGTTCCTGCCCCACGAACGTCTGCTAAACTGAAAGATAAATTCCTTTCCCATTGTTCGCAAATATCGGCTGGAGATCACATGCAGATTATCGGAGATCCAATCGGCGCTGTTAAAGTCAAAGTGTTGACAAGCCAAACACATACGTACAACTGAGCTCTGTAGAGTGTGATGCGTGACCAAAGATTTTTGCTCCTGACGAGAACATAGGAGATAAGCGTTGGCTCTTTGTATATTTCTGTCTGTAAAGACTGGATTAGATGTCATTTGCTCATAAAGTTGATCTTTGGGTGATGCAACGGCGGGGTTACCTTTTAAGACTGAACGAAAGGCAGATTTTTTTTTCACACGTTATTGTTTTGTAGTAAAGCCGACTTCCGTTCAGCAAATTTAATCTCCGAGGGAATTTTTTTTTCAACGAGATTCTGAGGGTAGCCACTAGTACGGAATGCTTGTGAGTTAACTGAGTAGTTTGTTCTAAAACTGTAAGGTCTTCACCTTTTATGAGACCTTTCTGATCTTTTCTGGAGTCATAAAGTCAAACGCGAAATTTCTCAAGGTCCAAAGTACACTTCCCAGATCTGGAAGTCTGCTGTGATTGGTCTACGCTTTTTTCCGCTCAAGTCAGCAGACGTTCGTGGGGCAGGAACGCGTGACGAACCCCTGAGAACGTCTGCGTGGCCGGGCTGCGTGGGAGGCTATGACTTCAATGGTTCAGGATTATCTAATCAGACAAGGGCACAGCAGCCGAGAAGCCCTGGGAACGAGGATGCTTTAGCTCAGCTGTTTTGAAGAAAAGTGGCGGAAAATTTCACTCGTTTCGCCAGGAAGAAATAGACGAACTACTGCCTTAGAACATAGCAAGAACAGCAAAAATACCACCAGACTGATTACAACTGCTATTTTAAGAATATCGGCTAGACTAAACACTTCCTTATATCCTGAATTTTCCGAGGGACAGGGAAGGAGAGGGAAATAAAGAGGTACCGTTAGGTAAATTTGAATACGGCCTATTATTATTATTGTTATTATTATTATTTGCAAAAATGGGTTTTGGTGTAAGGTGTTCTATTTGTTTCCTACCTTGTCTGAATTATCTCCGCTTCTCCTATAGAACTTAAACGCCTGTCCACCCTCACTGTACTTCAACTTGTACTTTGTGACCCATTGATTGCAAGAGCATCCGTTCCGTCCTTGAGTTGCTACTCCTGACACTCGAGTCGTATTTAAAAGATCGACCTGTAGCCACTGGTGTATGTCGTTTGACCTAGCTGACCAGGCACCATAAACGGTTTTTACGAAGTGTAACCTGGCCTGCTGTGCGACAGCATTGATGCCCCATTCTGATGAAGCACTTATCTGGGAGTCCAAAATGGCTCCACTTTCCATACCGAGGGGGACTGGGCAAACTAAGAGAAAAGGCAAAATATGTGACTACAAACATTATAACCATGACGACATTTTATAAAATAACTAAGATAGTACGCGCGCTCTCATTGGCCGAGAGGCGTGTTTGCATGAGAGTATGTAAACAGGTTGTGACGTCAAGATGTTTTTGCTTTTCGTGCGCTAATAGGCCTTTTGCATTAGTTGATCCCGTGAACAACTTTCGGTAAACGCGAAAATAGTTCGATCTGTTGACTGGGGTCAGGCGTTTCCCACTTAATGTACACAATAAGTTGAGCGTCAGGAGTCTATGTACATTAATTTGGAAAAGCCTGACCTTAATCAACAGGTCGAACACATCAATCTGACTTGCATCTATTAATGTTGTTAACTTTGAAAAAAGTTCGTCTTTGAAAAATTTTGTTAGCACGAGCTGAAAGAGCATATTAAAATTAGGAAACCTGTAAATTTTAAACTGTATATCGCAAGGATTTGTATGAGACAAACTACCCTTGCCACCCTTTCACGCTTGAGTGGTTTTCGATACAGGTCCTTGTAAATTCTGAAATTTTTAAACTGTCGTTAAATCTTTCCTTTACGCATTTAAGGGCTCAAACTGCCTGTTATGAATTAAAAGGAGATTTGAGCCCCGTCATAAACAACAACAACAACAACAACAACAATGAAACAAAAACAACCAGAAGTCGTTAGCGGTATATACAGTCAACCTCTCTTTACGCCAACGGTCACCTCTATAGCGCGTATTTACTCACATGGCAAGCATCTATGCTAATTTGTACGAACAAAAGAAAGTTTTTACATAACAAAAGAGTTCAATTCCCACAGGGTTGTGAAGGCACACCAACATGGCCGCTGTTTCATCGTTTTGGTACACCAATATGGCCGCCGTGACGTCATGTGAATACGCTCTATCAAGACGTACACTTCGCTAAAACGGACACCTAGAGGTGGTCCCTCCCCTTCTTTGGTCCTTTTTACAGGTTAAGTCTCTATAACACGGACATCTCTCCATATGGAGACATGGGGCAGGTCCCAAAGGCGTCCGTCTTGGAGAGAGTTAACTTTATTGCTAAACTAAGTAGGTTGTAGTCTTGCCTTGTTCACAAAGTTTGCCGGTAAATCGTCCTTTAATACAGTTGCACTTGTAGCCGTCAGCAAGATTGCTGCACGAGCCTCCATTGGCACATGGACTTCCCGAACAGTGATTCAAGTAGTCTATAAGACAGATTGGAAATTTTATCATCATCATCATCAACGTCATCATCATCATCATCATTTTTTTATTATTCTCATCATGTTGAATGCCCATTATGCCGGCATTATGCTTTCAATGAAAGCTAAAAACAGTATAATTAGGATCGATTAAGCAAAAACGTTCCTGCGGGATGTCGATTGTGTAGCACCTGCGACACTTACATACAACAATAACAACAACAACAACAGCGATAATCGAGGCCGGGGGTAAAGAGGACGAGAAAGAAAATATAAGAACAATAGTAAAAACGGGAAAGTTAATGAAAGAAGTCATACCCGTGCAATCTTCTCCTCCAAAACCATCACGGCAAACACATCGGTAGCCCTTATCCGTGAAGCCTACCTGACACAGGAAGTTTTCTCCTGGGCAAGGATTACTGTGGCAGAAATTCTGTTGGAGAGTATAATTTGATTCTATATACGAGATTTAAGGCCGATACACACGAGCGGTTTTGCTCCCGGAGCATGCTCCAGGCTCATTTTGTATGTGTCAGTACACACGAGGGAGCGTTTTCAAGTTCGCTCAATTTGCTCCGGGAGCTTGCTCCCAAATATTTAACCGGTTAAATATCGTGGAGCATTTTGCGGGGTGGAAATTCTGCTCCCGAGGATGAAGTATACCCATGAAATCGTTGGTACACACGGTGGAGCTTTGCTCCTGAAGCGTGCCCCTGGAGCATGCTCCGGGAGCAAAACCCCTCGTGTGTAAAGACCTTAAGGCGTTATCTTGCTATGCACCACAAACCCTTATAAACCAAGACCTGAACTAGTCACCTTTAGCACTAACCTGCGTAACGGGTGTCGGTTTTGTTAGAGCGAACTAGAGAAATTTAAAGGACACGCACGCGCACAGCATGTAAGGGGTGCTCTTTCCTGCATTTTGTTAAAACGATTCCTTAAAAATACATGTACTGAGCAGACATTCAAATCTTCCACCATGTTTTATGAAGGTTGTTTCTTTAGGTATTGTTGTATTGAGATTAAACCAACTTCTGTTTGCCTGTTTGCAACAGCTAGCTTTCATCTCTTTAAAATGAATTCCCGTCAACTAAATAACAACAACTCTCTAGAAATTGGATTTCCTCTTGAGTAACAATAAATAATGCAAAAATAGTAAACCCTGCCATTTTCATTCTTCCAAATTAAAAGGAGCATAAACAATCATCGTCTTTCAGTAAGGAAAATTCTTTACCCCTTGATGTTAATAAACAAATTTCTTGAAAAAAAAAGCTTCTGGTACCTCAACTGCATAGTGAATATGCCCTTCCTTTTCTTCCAAACCAGATTGCGACGAACTTTCATCCGTAGTGTTTTTCAACTCACACTTGCGTCCTCCGTGCTCGTCAGGACCCACATTGATGGACACGCAGTTTGGTTCTATGAAACATTTCACACGGCAACTTCCTTCATTGGCTACTTTCTCAGTTTTTATCACATGACCCGGAAGTATTTTCCCGTCTACTGGTTCCTTGAACATCAAGATGCGATTGTATTCTGTTGCATACACCAGCGAAAATAAATACAGTTAGACAAAGGCTTTTTAAATATTAAATAAATTTTGTGCCGTCGCCCTCAGGGGGCGGAAAGTTCTTTGGCAACTTTTTCTACTGAAAGATTAACAAAGCTGAAAACGTCGTACTGACCGGCTGAACAAAGGCGGTGTATGGTGGCCGAGGACTGCCACTCAGTTTTTAGGGCATTAATTCCTTTTTAGGCGAACAAAAATGCAAAAAATAATGTACATCTAATGAAAATCAAATATCAACGCAATTTACAGTCAAACCAGGTCAAGCGTTCCCGTCGCTAACAAACTAATGAATTCATTAATGGGAAAATGATTTCGTTTGTTGATTCAATAATCCATTCATGAAATGAATAATCCAACAGTCAAATTGGACCTCGATTCAATAATCAAATGTTGATTTGGTTTATGAACAAAATCTACCTGCTCTTTATTCTTGTCTGTTGTGTTCAATCGTATTTGCTTCCTTTTTCCTGCCGTTTACGACTGCGTTTTTCATTGTCTTTAATCAACATAACAGCTAGAATAGACAGACCGCAAACGCAAAGAAACTATGAGAAACTGACAAAGGCCGAGGATCGATATCCACCAATCACCGCACATACACTGACCTTAGTTTGAGCGTTCTGTTTTCTAAGAGGTCAGGCCTAGGTCTGTTGCACTGATTACTGGCGCTGATTACTGGCAGCAAACTGTAACAGTTTGTTTGGGTTTGAACTTCAGAACTCGCCAGCGCTCGACTCTCAGAAAAAAAAGAGGAAAAAACAAAATTCTGAGGTCAACTTGTGGAAAGTGTAGTTTTTCAAAAAACAGTAATCGAATCAACATTCGATTGTGGAATCGAGGCTAAATATGAATATTGGATTGTTCATTTTATGAATGGATTATTGAATCAACAAACGAAATCATTTTTCCGAGAATGAATTCATTAGTTTGTTAGCGACGGGAACGCTTGACCCGGTTTGACTGTAATGTAAAACAGAAAGCTTGATTCAAATTACATGAGATTAGAATTAAGTGTATTTTAAAAGAGAATGCAAGAATCTAACTTTACATTAAAGTCAATTAAAACCGAACAAATCATGATAAGAGAAGGTGAGTTAAAATGCAGTAAAACTGAAAATCAAATACAAATGCGAATCAAACTAAAACACGATCCAGATTAAAAATTGAATACATTGTAAAAAAATAAGAGAATGCACTACAGAATCTAAGTTGGAGTTAAAGTGGATTGCAATTGAAAAGAGAATGCGAGACAAAGCTAGTGGCAGCGCTCGGACATGAGAAAATCTAAGTTGAAAGTGAATTCAAATTCTTCTCGTGGCCATTTTCAGAAAAGGAAACAGTGTTTTGATTCCGGGGTTTGATTCATCTCTGTCACCAGATGCGAACTCGACCGCGCGGTCACGATTGAAATGAGGCACATAAACAGTTTTAGCCATGAACCTTTGAGGAACAAGAACGAGAAGTCCGAAGACTACAGCAAAGCTGATTTAAAACAACGTGTATTGTTTTTTATAACAATATTTCGGCTGGCCATACCAGCCTTCTTCAGGTTTACAGATGTCGTGACGCACACCGCCTGGGCAGAACAGGTAATCCATGTTAAAAAATGATGCTATAACATACTCGGCTGTTCCTTATTTTTCTCCCATAATTTAATACACCTTGTTTGCCCAACCCCCAATCCCCCACAAAGCAAAGTTTTGCGTAACCTTTTTATTTATTTCTACTGGATATTTCAGCGTCCCGGGAGAAATTGAAGACAATTATGCAAAATTTAGTGCCCGGGGGGCAAACAGGATGTATTATGATGTGAAAATGGCGAATAAGGATAAAGCGAACATAGGATAAGTCTTACGTCAGCGCACTTGAAGTATTTTTGTCAGTTAGGTGTAGATGGTACACTAACTTGTGTCCGTATTAATGGACATTTTTTGCTTCTTCAAGAGTTTCATGTGTCATCTCTTGCCTCCCACAGATAGATACCCTGCGAACAGAGTCTCCTTAATGCTTCGATCTTCCTAGATACGTCGGGAAGAGGATCGAAGGAACCTTTGTTAACATCCTCAACAATTCATATCGAGCATGCTCCAAATTCAAATACAACGGAGCCTCTCAACCTGACGCTTTCAAATTAACAACCGCGCGACTTTTCGAGATTTTCATTAAAAAACTGAGGTGCAAATATTATTAGCTATGAACTTATTTATTTATTTATTTATTTTTTATTACGAATCTAGAAAACCATTAAGACGGAACCCACCAGGAAATTGAGTAATTTTAATTTTCATTGGACATAAACTCTACACCAGAATAATTCAAAGAATATTGCATTCTTTTTTTTTACAATTTTCAAGGGCTAAAGATGTAATTAGTCATCTGTAATAACACCAAAGAAAATTTCTCATAGGAGTCCGAGAATATAAATGTCAAATTTCACGAAAATTACATCTTACACGTGAAATTTTCTGAATTTTACCTGTGTTTTGACAATTCTTGTGAAATTTGACATTCATTTTCTCGGAATCCCGTGTGCAATATTAAAAGCATCGATCATAATAAATGCAACTTGCATTGGATTCTGTAGCCTCATGATCTTATTTTGCCATGTTATGATTGAGAAAACACAAAAGAATAGGCAGAGAAATTATTTCTGAAATATTTTCATTCAAAAACCCATTAGTTTATAGCTGTTTATCCTTCCAACAACTTCGCGTAAGGACAACAACAATTAACTGCAGAGTAAGTTTCATTGATCTTTATTTAGTATTTCCCAGAAATTTTAGGATGGTATTTTTACCCCATACAAACACTGTAATTTTACTGGACCCGTACTGTGGTACTATGATAGAGCCTGGGTTACCTGTGGTTATAGTCGCGCAAAACAACGGCACAAAAATGTACAAATGTTTTTTTGCCAATTAGACCTATTGTTGTTTTTCACTGTTCTCCGGCGTTGCCTTCGCCGCTTAGCATTACACGATTTTTTATTTTGTTTGAACAGACTATAAATATTATCGACAGTTTCGCTTTTAGCCCTGGCTAAATCTAAATACTATTATAAGCCAGTTGCCTCTTTAAAACTGACATTGCATCTTTAGGAAAGAACCAAGAATCTCCAAAGATTTTGAAGGCAACGAACATCTTTTTATATTATTCGATTATTGGTTCAAGAGAACTATTTTGAGACCTGTTCCAATCGCTGTTCGCTGAGTGGACGAAAATGCATTTTACTGATGTAAGGCTATAGATGACAACTGATCCATGAGCGGTTAGACTATTTTGTCTAGCACGTACCCCACCAAAAACGACTGTAGTCTTGCACAAACAGATAAAAATTGCGAAATAAAAAATTAAAACTACATTGGAGGAGACCACTTTTGGCATGCAGCTAAAACAACGTGATGATTTCAAGGAACATTGTCTTTGTTGTTTTTACCTGGTTTTATCGAAATTATCGCAAGAATCGTGACGACACAACTGATCGGCTTGAAAATGATTTCTTAATAGTTATTTTACAACAATTTTGAATATAAATCTGTACAGTACTGTGCAAAAGAAATAATAGCGAAGTTCGCCGAATTTCGTCCTTTGTTCTCGCGAAAGTTCGCCGAAATTTCGCAACGAAATTTCGCACGAACACCCGCGAACTTTCGTTGAATGACACGAAATTTCGCGGAGATCTTTTCGAAATTTCGTGTTTACGTAAGCGAAATTTCGGTTACACGAAAATTTCAGGAAAGCGAAATTTCGCTGATACAGTTTATAATGCAAACAGCTGAATCTAATGCGAACACTCAAGCCTGCATTGCTCTGAATCACTACACTGTAGGTTAATTCTCTATGTTCGATCGCCTCGATTGCCGGGATTGTTCATCACTACAGTAGTTGATAACGATTTGCTTCGCGTAGAAACTGAGTATCCGTAGCTCCTTAGGTGGATTGAGAGAAACCCGAGCGCAAAACGTTGCATGGAATCCTCGCCGGCGAGGATTTTCCATCGAAACTCCTCTGGAGAACGCCGACTAAAATTCATCGCGAGCGGAAAAGACGACGACAACAAGGAAACGGCGAAGCAGAGAGAGCATCGCTAGCATAGCGAAGGCAACGTCGTCAACACAGCGACCACAATATGTACAGAGGCAGCGACAAAGTACTACAATTACACTGCAAATGAAACCGATGAAAAAAGGGGACACGGACTTCCGACGCTTCAAAAAGCGATGAGGAGATCAGGCAACGCTTGAAGTTTACTGTCAAAATTATCTTCTTCAATGCAACGGTAGGCAGCAACAGTTACATGATCTGTACGCTCGGACTGAAGACAGCCGACAGCCTTTACAGCATGAGCAACAATGGTTTTTTATAGTATTAAGTTTTATCAGTTTACAATGAACAGTTTATAACACCGATAATGTGTGACATGTAGGGGAGCGTTACATTTGTAAATAAAATCCTTACTGAACAAAATTTTCGTTTTCAATTTTCATTACATTTTAATTACTTCCCCAAAACCATCCCAAGTAAAAATATATATCAGTCTATGTATAGCAGCCTTATATATAAACACAGCTGTGTCTTTTAAGTCAAACATAATAAAAATTTATTATTGCTGGCGTCCTATTTTTGATCCTATTTGATATTTCATCTGTATTTGCATCTCCTCAAAATATTAGTGTGTGGCATGTGTTATCATGTTAGGAACATTTATTATTTTGCCCGTACGGGACCTATGAAACATTGGCTACCTTTCCTTAACAACATCAACCCCATTTAAATCCCACTGACAAAATCCTTTTTAACGACGAGCATTGGATTCAAATTTACTCTAACCAAAAGGAGATGAACTACATCTCACTCTCTTAGAGCCAGTGTTGAAACCCGCCCTCCCAAGCTACACAATGCAATTGACTCCAATTTTCTCCCCCCCCCCTGCCACTTCCATCCCTGACATTTTATGGACCTCCTCCTCCCGAGCTTCGCGAGCTTCTCCCCTAGTTTTTGATGAGTTTACTTGATTTTTAATGAGGTGAAAGGGACTGTATATTTCAATAGTAAGATTCAAAAACACGAGATCTCCCAAATAATGACCATCGTCTGGCGTAAGAAACTTTAGTCGTCAACAACCATCGACGAAATAAAAATTAATATGTCAATACGACATTCTCTATAACACTCTATAAGTCCAGAATTGAATCTAAATTCTGCTTTAATTGATGTTTTTTGTTGTGACTAGCATATCACAGTTCAATTTCGTTTCTACTGAATTTTTACCAGACGCCTTTAAAACTTGCTAGCTGTCTCAATGTACAAGACATTCAAAATATTAAATAAATAAATAATTAACATTCATCTTTAATACTCGATCCTTTTGATTATCAACAAAATGTTAACATTTTTACAATATATAAAAGTCAAATGCTTAGATCCGAAAACATATGCTGGTAGAGAAAGAAAAACATTAAGCTTTTCCATAAATAAAGTGGCTGAATTTCTTCAAGCCTTTCTCTTTGGGACCGCTCTTTAAGGGGCCTACAGCTCAAACATTCAAGGGTATTCATTGCAAACGTATTTTATACGTTCAAATCCAATTTACCCAGATCGAGCGAAAAGTATTCACTTTTGATTTAGTAACTAGATCGGATCATTCAAAACGCGGTTTTGATAAGACTGGTAAGAACTGGTTTTAAAACTGTAGA
>CALNXK010000225.1:230000-267500 GCA_942486035.1 Porites lobata
TCCCGTAATGCACCTTAATTGCCTCCCAAATTTTGCGTAACCTTTGTTTTTCATTTTTCCTGGGTATTACAGCCGTCCCAAGAGAAATTGAAAACAATGCTTATGCAAAATTTTGGGGAGCAAATAAGGTGGTGCAAGTGGCTTATTCCCGTTTTCATCGGTCCAAACGAGAAAGGGAAACCGCTTTTTTTACACCGAGACCCAACTGAATGAAGCCTCAATGTTTCCCTCGGCTGGGAAATAAAATGAATTGTTTTTGTCTTGACCAATCATTAAGGGCTTTTAGGCACGTATAAAAATATCTACCCAAATTTGGTTGGTGCCTGAAATAGTACTCGCGAACCAAGTGCGTACACAGCGTGAAAGGATAAATTGATTGATTTTCTTTTGTGACCGGCGTTGTGACCTGTGTTTATGTGCTGAAAATTTAAGGGGATTATCAATCGGTGTATGTAATGCACTATTCGGTGCAAAATGTCTGAACACAGCACCAATTTGGGTTGGTTCCTGCAACAGTACTCGAGCACCAAGCGTGAACACAGCCTGAAAGCATAAATTGGTTGATTTTCTTTTGTGACCAGCGTTGTAACCTGTGTTTATGTGCTGAAATCAATCGGTGTATATAATGCACTATCGGGTACCAACTGTCTGAACACAGCACCAATTTGTACTGGCACTTGCCAGTTATATGGAGAACCAATTGTGAACACAGCCTAAGAGCATTAATGCATTGATCTTCTTTTCTTGGTAGGGTGGGATGAGGGTTCGGAAGCGAGTCACCTTGGTGGTCTCCATTGTCAGCATCATCTTTGGGCTGTGCTGGGGGACAAACACAGTTGGCTACCTCATGGTCGCTTTTTTTCCCTCGCATGAATTCCATACAATGGAAGCATTAGCAACACAATAGTCTTGCTCAATTCAGCCCTCAACCCGGTTATTTACACCTTGGTCAACGAACGACTTAAGGAAAAGTTTAAGGCAATACTCTGCTCCAGTCGGCAAAGATTAAGGGTTCATCCAGCTGGAGAATCTCATAGGATCGCAAATTATACCAACCCCACTGATGCTACTAAAATAGAAACATGAAGAAACTAAGAAAAATTACCATCATTTTTTTTCTCAGCTAATTAAGCCTTTCACTTCACTGGCAGCAAAATAAACACTACCGCAGGAACGAACTGCTAAGTAACGTTAATTTGAATGGTCACACTAGGGTTTCAGCAAAATAAGCATGCAATACGACAGAATAGCATTGCTCAGTAGCTTTTATTTGAATGGTTAACACCAATGAGATTCCAGCCACTGATTCACGGTAAAAAAAAGGGTGAAAAGAAGAGGTTTCGTGAACATAGTCACGATTTCAGACGGAAGTGAAAAATGTCGAGTTAACGGAAGAGGGCCTCTCTACCGAATGGTTAGCGTGACGATGCATATCCATATACATGCAGAAAAAGTTAGTTGGGAAAACGTGGGGCCTGCTGTTACTACCAAGTACTTTCTGGTTTTGCTAATTCCTTTGAAGCTTTTTGGACTTAACTTTTTTATTTTTTATAGTTAACGATGTGACCAACAAACCAACGGATATTCTTGGGTTGCACGTGACGTCACCAAAAATCAAACTAAGAAACTATCGTTTCTTCTGAGTTTCTACTTTCACGAGGTATTACAGCACCTAAACAACCTTACATAAACAAATTTTTGGTTCGAAAGAGTTCTTCGTTTTGCCAGAGAGGACGCTTGAATTTCCAGGCTTCTGCGTGACGCGGCATTTAGCTGCGGCCGGGAAAGCTCTTATGTGGGTTAAAAACGTTACCGATTTTGAGAGATTTTGCAATCTAAACATTCCTTGTCGCAGAATAAATATTACTGTAATCTTTATGAGTTCCTCAAGCGAAGAATTCACGCATTAGTAGGAAAACTCGAAAACAGATGTTTCTGTTGGTATCCGGCGGCCATATTGGTGTTCCTGAAAAGGACACCAACGTGGCGTTTCCATACAAAGCTTTATAAATTTAGGTAAACCGTTTTTCCCAATATCTCGCATTTGAAAGATTTCACAGACCTGATTCTTGGCAAGGGTTTTTGTATATTTATCTTTTTTCATTTCCCAGATTCTAGTCCTTCTGTATTGAATGGTTTGCATTTTTATTTTTCATTGCGTGACAGTGCAAGCCGAGAATATTTGCCAAAATTACTTTTAACAACACAGAACAATATATCATCCTTTGTATCAGTAAGCATTTTTTTCCTTCCTGTTCAGGAAAATGTTTCAGCCCTTATGGTTCGACGTAAACGCTGTGAATTACTCCCAGGGGGTACTCCCTTATATACTATACGGGGAATGAATGTGCCACTGGACAGGGTATTGTAATGGGTTGTTATTCTACACAAAGTGAATTAGCAAGACACGACAGTCCAGCACATGTTCAACGACTCACTATAACCTCAACAACCCGGCATGCTTCGCGCGTCATGCAACACGTGACGTAAACATTACATTTCCCCTTACCTCTAGTTTGAAACATAACATGAACAAACAAAAAAAGAAACAAAATAATAATCTAACTTTCCTAACAAAAGCATGCAGCAAAATGAATACTAGTAGGTCAAATAAGACTGCTATTCTGGAAAACGTCCTGACCTAGTTTAAAGTTCTCTGAACGTCACTTAAACTTAATCTTGGATGTTCTCGAATGTTCATAATCAAAACACTATAACATGAGTTCAACAACAACAACAACAACAAAAATGTCCGTAGTCACATTTCTTGAATCAGTCTCCTGGGAGATTTAGACACACGAGCAGACCTCCTTAGTGGGAATTCAGCTTGGGCACTTGCACTTGAGCTGGTGTCAACTGGTATTGGGTCTGCACTTGAGTTTGTGTCAACTGATAATGGGACCGCACTTGAGTTGATGTCAACTGATACTGGATCTGCATTGTCTTGAAGCTTCTTAAAATGGGGAGAATTGCGAGTCACACTCCGGTCGCCTCCTTCAGCCGTTAGCATACTGTGGTTCTTGTTTGTGACTTTTAGTGGTACTGGATGGTATGGTGTGGAGAACTTCCCCGTCTTTGGTTGCTTTACCAACACAGTATCTCCAACCTGTATGTCAGAATCCTTAATAGGTCTCCTGCTCTCAGCGAGAGTCTTCATCTTGAGTTTCTGGTGGGCATCATGCTCACGCATTAGTGCTGGTCTCAAGTTTGACTCACATGGAACAGCATCATGGCAGGGCAGCTTGATCCTGATTGGTCTTCCAAACAGGGCAGTGGCAGAAGCGACACCAGTAGTACAATGAAGAGTTGCTCGATAGTTTCGCAGGAACTGGTACATCGGTTGCTTCCAGTTAGAAGTTGTACGGAGCACTTTGCCAAATGTTTCATGAAGCGTTCCACTTCGCCATTTGCCTCTGGCCACATAGGAGTAACTCTATTGAGCTTGAAACCAAGATAATCTGCAAACTGGGCAAACTCGTGACCATTAAAAGGAGGACCGTTATCAGACTTAACAACTTGAGGCACACCATAAGCGGCAAATACGCGATCCAAGTTAGGAAGGACCGCTTTCGCAGAGGTCGAATGCACAATCTCAACTTCAGGAAATCTTGAGTAATCATCAATCACTACTAGAACATAATGTCCTGCTACTTCACAAAAGTAAATGCTCACTTGTTACCAAGGACCATCAGGCAGAGGGGTCATTTTCAACGGTTCGCGGGAGGGTTTTGGTGTAGCAATCTGACAAGGAAAGCACTTCTTTACGACTTGGTCAACACATACTACCTATGGTCAACAGCAGCATCCATTTATGGACACCAGACTTTGGATCTCAACAAACTGTGGGTCTTGACTAAGCTTTGATGACCCTCATGAGCCAGTTCAATGACATTCTTGTAAAGAGCATCAGGAATTACAATTCGATTTCCACGAAGGACAATGTTACCATCCACTGAGGTAAGTTCATTCCAAACCTTTGCAAAAATCTTAAGGGTACTTGGATCAACTCCATTCACTGGCTTCAGGTTGTTCCACTGGCCATTTGAGATAAGACGCATCACTTCCTGTAGAGTGGCATCTTGTGCTGTAGCATTGATAATATCATCTTTGCTTAGTCCCTTTGGCGTGGCTTGTGTCATGACAAAGTTAACATACTGCTCTGCAGACTCAGCCATCAGGTCACACTGCGTGGCAGCTTGAAGGTGTCTTGATATGTAATCAGCTGGATTTAAATCCCCTCTAGAGTACAGAACGTCAAAATCAAATGACTGCAACTTCAGACACCAGTTGTCAATCCTTGCTGAAAATTGGGAAGTGGGACTGTTGAAGATATGCAGCAGGGGCTTGTGGTCTGTTATCACTTTAAAGTGGCTTCCTAGCAAGTACATCCGGACGTGATGACAACCCCAAGTGATGGCCAATGCTTCTCGTTCAATCTGGGAGTAGCGCCGTTGTACACTGGAGAGTGCCTTACTGGCATAGGAGATCACTTTGCCATTTTGTGTCAGCATAGCAGCTAACCCAACTGGACTGGCATCCACAAACAGAACAGTTTTCTTGTGAGGATCAAAGTAAGCCATGACTTCATCAGAGGTGAGACTGCACTTCAGCTGGTGTAGCGCCTTTGGTGGACCTCTTGCCACTTGAATTCGACGCCTTTGCGGGTGAGGTCTGCATAATTATGGATAAAACGCGATACATAGTTTGTCATGCCAAGCAGGCTTCTGACATCACTTACAGAGGTTGGCGGGTCAGCTTATTTAATTGCTTTCACCTTAGCAGGGTCAGGGGACATTCCTTGTGCACTGAAGACCATTCCAAAGAACTCAATTCGAAGCATGTAGAACTGGCATTTGTGTTTGCGAAGAGTGAGGTTCAGCTCTTGGAAACGAGTCAGCACTGCATGGAGAGCCTTATCATGTTCCTGAACATTCACTCCATAGATTATGTCATCATCACTTAGTTCTTAACATTTGGAATGTCACTTATGGCAGAGGCAATCACATTCTGAAACTTTTCAGCAGCAGTGTTAATGCCAAAACTGAGACGCTGGTACCTGAATAAGCCAGTGTGAGTAGAGAATTTGGTACTGTGCCTTGAGTCAAGGTGCAACAGCAACTGATGATAGCCCTGATTTAGATCCAATTTGCTAAACACAGTACCGCCATTCAGACCATGTATCACTTCATCAAGGGTAGGCAGCATATGTCGCTCTCTCTCGATAGCTTTGTTTGCCTCACGCATATCTACTTACAAACGAACACCACCAGGTTGCTTTGGCTTTGGGACTAAGACAACGGGAGACATCCAGGGAGGTTGGACCAACAGCAGGCTCAATTATGTCCTGTTGAAGCAAGGACTCTAGACAAGCCTCTAGGCATTTGCGTTGGTGAAAAGGAATTCTTCGATGTGTTTGATGAACAGGACTCACACTTACATCGATATGCAGCTTAACTTCAACATTCTTCATTTTTCCAAGACCAGAGGACAGACTAGGGTACAGCTAGAATACGTTTTTCTCCACTGATACAGCATTTGCAATCTGAAGGATTCCTAACTCTGTGGCCGTGGTGTATCCCAGAAGAGAAGTTTCACTCTCCACCACAAGAAATTCAGCGTCGACTGCACTACACTTTGATTCAATGAGGGCGGAGAACTTGCCTATCACGGGAAGCGGGGCAGATAAATTGAAGGCATAGACCCTTGTACCGCAGGGTTGCAGATCGACACCAAAAACTTTAACTGCATGGGAACTAACGATGTTCACACTTGCCTCAGAGTCTACCAAGAACTTGCACACAGCACCGTTCACTTTCAAAGAGACAAAAGGAGCACCGACCTTTGAGGAGGGGACTTCTAACCTGAATGTATACTCGTCATCAGAGCTTGACGAGGCCTCACGTTCCTCACATTCGGCTTCCAATGGGTTAACATTTTGTTTTTTCTTTTCCTTGGGATTACCACGTCCACGGGGCTGCCTGCCTTTTCGGGAATTTCGGGTCTCACGTAACTTTTGTGTGGAGCATTTCGCATAGTGACCATATGTTTATGACAGCCGCTGCAATTGCGATTTCGCGCGGAACAATCCGTCTTCGAGTCGTGTGGCCAAATTCCACCGCAATTGAAACAATTTTTCTTCGGCTGTGATGGAGTAGGAAGCACAGCGTTAGCCACATTTCCCGACGATTCGATATCCTTTGCTTGTGTTTCCGAGATTTCCAGATCTCGTGCCTCATTCAATAAGGTCTCGAGTGTCATGGTCGTATCTCTCAAAGCCTTGCGACGATAACGCTGTGATGAACAGGATAAAATAATCTGCGATTTAATTTCCTTGTCGACGTCATCAAATTCACAAGTAGCAGATAATTGACGCAAACGAGAGTGAAATGCATTCATGGACTCGTCTGGGTTTTGTCGGGCTTGCAGAAACGTGTAAATTTCATACTCGACATTCTTCTTCGGATCGAAATATTCCGTGAGCTTTTCTTTCGCCGTTGTAAAATCGTCACCTGTATCCACTAAAGTTTCAAAAATCTCACACACCTCTTCTCCGGCGTAGTAAAGAACCAAAGCTCGCTGTCTTTTCTTATCAGTGATGGCAGCAGCGACCAACAGATTTTCAAGACGTTTGATCCACTTTCGCCAGCGTTGAGCGATTGCACCATCAGCATGGATATTAAAAGGATCGACGTTTGGAAGAGCGGAGGCCATCATAAAATCGGCAAATCTGTCACAAAGACTTTTCGAGTTACTTGCAACGACATCCCGTACTCGTCGCCAACGTAATGGGTTGTTATTCTACACAAAGTGAATTAGCAAGACACGACAGTCGAGCACATGTTCAACAACTCACTGTAACTCACCGCTATCTCTCCTTTTTCAACTGGCGAGATATCATCGTAATAATACTAATAAACGGCTTCAAAACAATGGCTTTCGTACTCTTCAAAGAAACCACGTTTTCAGTAGCTTTGTGCATTATGCGCATGCGGGCATGATGGCTCGCGCTCGTATTTTGCTCATACAACCCCGAACCACGCGTGTTTTTCGGATTTTTGTGACGTCAACGTAGTTAATTAACCGTGAATTTCTCGCGTTTCCTTTGGTAATTTTTTTTTAAAAATCGCCTCATTTCTTACCAGTTGCAGTACCTTGGTACTGTCCTTTTTTTGTTAAAATCTGTAAGAACTAAATTCCTCCATGAAGAAAAATTGCAAGTTTCAAAATATTGGCAAAACCGTCTTAACGACCCCATGTTTTTTCCACTTAAAAATGTTGAGCAATATCGTTAATATAAAGTGGCAAAGTTTAAAGATATTTCACTGAGGGAAATAAGAAATATTAAGAAAAAATGATCAAAAATGACAAAATTACTACCTGTGTAAAGATGCGATGTTAATCCAGAAAATGAAACTTGATAAAGGAGCCTTCTTATATGAGTAACCTTAGCGGTGAATCTCGTGAACAAAATCGCAAAGACAAAGTAACTAGATTTCGTTATGTAACGTATGCTAGATAGCTAGGTTTATTAGTAAATACTCAAGGGAGCCACCTCAAAGGCTTGTTTATAGTGGAAAACTTGTGCTCTTAACTAGCTTATCCAGCTAGTTTACATTCACTCCACTCAAATACTTAGAAACAAATAATTCAAATACAACATAACAGGATTAAAAACCCCAACTGACAGAAGGCAACCAGTTGGCTATTTACAAGCATGGCTGAGGATAAAGGTGATGTTATAAGTCAGTTCAACTCCTCTTGGTTTCTACCATCTCCCCTGCAAATTTGACTTGAACTTTTTGTTACATGCATGCTGTATTGGGAATTTGAATAGTTATGATAAAATTAATCAGCTTATGCTGTTAAATTTCCCTGATTGAATAAAACAATGATGAGTTATTGTTTGATTTACATGAGGGATCAGGAAAAAATATTTTTTGTTGGTGTCATGTAACACCTTGTTATGTGGACGACAGTAACGTATAAAGGTGTGAGAATTTTTATATCTACAGAAACTATAACTTTTCCGGCTGGAAAAGACATCGTTTTTGGCATGAGAATGTGGAATCATCTTTTCGCTGCCCCCAATTATAATTACGATCACAAGCAACAAACCCTGAAAAACACTAAACAAAAACAGATCAAAATCCCGGTGGGGGGGGGGTACTTTAGGAATTTCTGTGTGGGAATGTGCCACTGGGACCCTGCAACCCTTAAACTATACCAGAGCTAGTTCAGCTGAATTTTGCTACCCTATACTAGAGTAAACTCCCCAAGTGCCCCCTATCCTAGAGTAGCTGTTTTCCAGAAACTACTGAGGCTACTAGCACAGTCTAGCCAAAACAAACCCTTATACCACAATCCCTAGTCTAGATAAAATCTTCAACCAACTGACCAATTTCCTGAAAAATGATACCCTATTTTAGACCCTTCACAGCGGCACATACCTATATAGCCCACATACGGCAGTACCCCCCCGGATCAAAATCCACCAATCTCAAATCACAAACCATGACTTTTTGAACACGTTGGAGTATGTAAACTTCTGTTTCCTAAGAGGTCTGCTAAGATGATTGACAGCAGCAAAAAACGCAAACATCAGTTGCCTGTTGGACTTCAGAATTTGTGTGTTTGTGAAAAGCGCATTAAGTTTAGATAGGAATTAAAGATGTAACAGTATTCTTTTTGAATGCTTTCTGGCTGTGCTTTCCTGTTTATTTGATTATTTTACAAATGACGTATTATTTTCAATGGTTCAGTACTGTTAGAGTGATTTTACTTGAACCATGAGAAAGATAATAACAACTTGTGCAAAATAGCTACAAATAAACAAAAGAAGACAATGGAATTAGTGCATAATAGTGCCTTAAGTATTCCAATTCCTATATCACGGGTTAAGTAAAATCACTCTAAGTTATCTTTATATTGTAGTCTACCTTAATAATCATTACCAATGTGGCTTTACTTGTGACAAGGTTGCTATCACAATTGAATGGCACCGTTTTTAAATATGAAAATGTAGATATTAATAATTAATTTTAATAATAGCTTTTAAAAATTCTAATTACATAAGCCAATCATTATTATCATTCTTCAGTGGTCAGATGAGTAATCTATAGGCCATTTCGGAGTTGCTCTGAGCCTCTGTTTCAAAGTGAGGCAAAGTGTGAAGTGATTGACGTGAAAATGATTTTGAAAAGGTTTTGCTCTTAACCCCGTTTTGGAACTCGGAAATGGCTTTTGGCTCCTTATGTAATCCTAGTGGTTGTGAGAGAGACATGACTTCTTTTGCAGATAAGATGTAGAAGAGTAAATTTATTTTCTTTTCTGATCCGTTGTATCAAGACAGCACATTTTCACTCACAACACTCAATGCTGAGGCTAAAACTAATCTTCCCTCGTATATCTTAGATGTAACAATAGAGACCAGCACCCAGTTGTAAAAAAGGTAGAAAGCACTATCCACTGGGGCCTGGAGATTAGTTTTTCCTTGTTAGTCCTTCAATGCGACCAAGCAAGTGAAACCCTCTTGACTCCACCCCTAAATTGCTCATGTTGATCGAGGGATGAATACTGGAAAATGGTCCATTTCTTTTGTTTTACTCCCAAAAACCTTGCAGCATTGTAATGTATCGAAATTTGTCTATTACATCGTCTTCCAGATTTTGACTGATACCCTATTCCTGGTGCCCAGGTTTTTAAGATCGAAATGTAAGAGACCTGGGTACTTGATTTTGTTTGTCAGTTGTCAACTGAAGTACACATAAAAAAAGCATTACTGCTCCAATAGTTTTGACCTCAGCATTGTGTGAGCTAGTCAAGAGAAAAAATTTAAACTTTTTGTAGTTGTGTTTAAGGTGTTGTACATACAAGGACTCAACAATTAACTGCAAGTAAAGAGCTAATGTACACAAATACAAGTGAATACAAGCTATTGTCTCATTTACCGTGGTAGGTTTAAAGTGACTGTGGGGAAACACACCCAACGCGTCCGTCACCTACCTCGTTGAAATATAGATCACGAGGGGAAGGGACATATCTATATTCGGGTTAATGAACTGGAACTAACTCATGGTCAGTTGCATCATGGGTAATGCAGAAAATCCAAACTTTTCTATTGGATTTCATAGCCTACTTACTCTTCCTTATCAGGCCCCAGTTGTTCAGAAGGTGGTTAGGACTATCCACTGGATAATGCAGTTGGATTGCTTAACACTTATACGCTGGATAGCGATTTATCCGATGGATACTGCCATCCAACGTTTGAACAACTGGGGCCAGGGCGAGGTGGCAAGAAATTCAAAGGTTTCTAGCGGTATTCAAGGCCCACTAATATTTTCTCAATGTATTAATTCAGCAAGAATTCTCTGGCTTTGAATTGTGATATTGATACAAACCTTTGAATTTCCCGTCAACTTGCTCTGTTTACCCATGATGCAACTAAGAGCCTGAGCTAAGGAGAGAATAGGAAACGTGAGTTAAGTCCCTCGTTTTCACTGCTTTCTGCATCATAGGTCTGACAATACCCATGTTAGTCCTGAAGCACGCCTACCACCTACACGGCTTTGTTCGTTCATATGCCCTATGGCTATGCCATGCTGATTAGGCCCAATAAGGGTTGCCACTCCCTGGGTGATGTGGTTGTGCGCATGCGTAAGGTACGGGCCATACCGCGGAGTTGGTTGGTGTTGTTCAGTGCTGAAATTGGTCATGTTTTCAGAGCGGCAATGAAAGTCGACCTGAAACTACTGGAACCGAGGAAAGGTTGAATCAGAGGGCATTCAACCGTTGCTTGCTTCACCTTTTCCAAAGTCTCATCTGCGACTCCTTTTGGGCGGAAAAAAAGGTAGAATAGTTGAAGTGTAGGCGGCAGGAAATCAGATTCAATAACAATTTACCCGTCTGAAAGGAAGAGGAGAATACTATGCTTTCGCATCGTCCGTGACAATGAAGAGGGGATAATCATTGTGGGCCAAAATATGATCCAGAAGGTTTTGTAGCTAGAACAGTCCATTCAAAATGCAGACTACAGACTGCTGCAGATCATTGTTTTCACTATGCAAATGACTGCGAGAAAAGAATAGTCCCATTGCTTTCTAATCCTGAAAACAATGGTCTGCAGTCTGCATTTTGTACTGTCCAGTAGCTAGAAATAAAAGGCCTCAAACCCTGAGAGTGACCAACATGTAATTGGTATTCCGAAAAAAAAACAACAACAACAACATTAAGGGACAACAGTAAAGATCAAATGCCTTAGGTGTGACTAGCGAGAGAGAATTTGATTAATTATGTACCCGCCTCCCCCCCTCCTAGCCTCTCCTCCCTCCACATTCCGGGTTTCCGACCAGTTTAATAACCATATCGTTACCAAAATTGGGGGTGGAAATGGAATAATTGATAACGGCGATTTTCAAGTTCGAACAACGGAATAGTGCTTTTTTTTGGCGGGGGAGGGAGAGGAAGTATAATGGAGCGGAAAATTTCATGTTGTCGAAGGAATAAGTGCTAACTTACGTATCTGTGGCTTAGAATCACTGGGGGATTAGTTATGCAAGTCCTATTTCCTTCCGTTCTCACTGTCCGTTCTGGAGGTGGAGGGAAAAAAATAACTTTGAGTAGGTGGCAGCCCCACGAACCAAAAGAAATGTATGAGACAAAGTATCATGCAAGAACAGCAAGTTGATTTTAGGCTCTACTTACGCTAACAGCTGTAGAGTTCCATTCTCATAGATATGTGCCTGTTCCATTCCACAGGATGTAGTCTAATGTAACGAGCTTTAATCACGGGAGTTAGCTGATGATTCACAACAGTATCTCTGTCGGCGTTTCCCGTAAAAACCTGAATGAGATTTAACAGAATACGATAGTTTGGTATTTGGGCTCGAAATGACTAATGTTTTGTTTGCTTGGCAAAATAAATCTTCAAGACTCAATGGCCAATTTAACACTACTGGTCAAAATACAAGCCAATAATAAACGAACGGTGGTAGTTTCTTTGTGTTGCAGACGGGTGCAATCACCAAATGACGTAATACAAAAAAGTGAATAGACGCTGAACAATAACCACACCACATCACAAACCAACAAGAAACACTTGAATTCTGCAACACCAACAAACGATTGAATTGTACTGGCGAGAGATGGATAATCTGTGCATGGAAAACAAACGTACGTAAGATGAATTTATTTATTTGTTTAGATGGTTGTACGTGTCTTATAAGATAGCGAAAAGATGAAAAACTTGTCCAGACGAACTATCTGCTTCTGTTGTCTGAAGTTATTGTGAGTTATCAAGAGAGATTCATGTCAGAGAGCAAATCTTAGGACGTTGGCCAGGATGTGTGAATTTTACTTAAACTTTCTTTAAAGGTTGTTTCCAAGTGGAAGTCCAATTCCTGGAACGTCTGAATATTTCAATCGATTGTTGAAGACGTCAACAAGTCCAAGCGCAACTGCCTCATAGCAAACAATGCAAAACATTGTAATGGCGACTGTTGAATTCTATTTTAACAACACTGAATAATAGTTTGCGGACCTCTGCGGACACCAACTTCCGATTAATTAGAAGCGTGTAATGGGTATAAAAATAGCTTTGGTGAAATTCACATATCCCAAGAGCTAGACTGGGTGTTTTCCTCCCTGTTCAAAGAGGTAGGGTTAGGTAAATTTGAACAAGGCCTATTATTATTATTGTTATTATTATTATTTTCAAAAATAGGGTTTTGGTGCAAGGTGTTTTATTTGTTCCCACCGTGTCTGATTTATCTCCGCTTCTCCTATAGAACTTAAACGCCTGCCCATCTTCACTGTACTGTAACTTGTACTTTGTGACCCATTGATCGCAAGGGCATCCGTTCCGTCCTTGAGTTGCTACTCCTGACACTCGAGTCGTATTTAAAAGATCGACCTGTAGCCACTGGTTTAAGTCGTTTGACCTAGCTGACCAGGCACCAGTTCTATAAACAGTTTTTACAAAGTGTAACCTTCCCTGTTGTGCGGCATGATTGCTGGCCCATTCTGATGAAGCACTTATCTGGGAGTCCAAAATGGCTCTACTTTCCATTCCGACGGGGACTGGGCAAACTAAGAGAAAAAGCATATATGTGACTACAAACATTATAACCATGACGACATTTTAAAAAATAACTAAGATAGTACGCGCGCTCTAATTGACCGAGAGGCGCATTTGCATCAATTGCATGAGAGTATGTAAACAGGTTGTGACGTCAAGATGTTTTGCTTTTCGTGCGCTAATAGGTCTTTTTGCATTAGTTGATCACGTGATCAATTTTCGGTAAACGCGAAAATAGTTCGACCGGTTGATTGGGGTCAGGCGTTTCCCACTTAATGTACATAACAGGCTATGCTTCAAGAGTCTATGTACATTAATTTGGAAAAGCATGACCTTAATCGACATGTCGAACAAATCAATCTGACGCTCATGCGTGCACTTGCATCTATTAATTTTGTTAACTTTGAAAATAGTTCACTTTTGAAAAATTTTTTTTGAGAGAGCATATTAAAATTAGGTAATCTGTAAATTTTAAACTGTATATCACAAGGATTTGTATGAGAGAAACAACTCTTGCCACCTACTCACGCTTGAATGGTTTTCCATACAAGTCCTTTTAAATTCTGAAATTTTTAAACTGTCGTTAAATCTTTCCTTTACGCATTTAAGGGCTCAAATTGCCTGTTATGAATTAAAAGGAGATTTGAGCCCTGTTATAAACAACAACAACAATGAAACAAAAACAATCAGAAGTTGTTAGCGGTATATACAGTCAACCTCTCTTTACGCCAACGGTCACCTCTATAGAGCGTATTCACTCAAGTGGCCAGCGTCTATGCTAATTTATACGAACAAAGGAAAGTTTTTACATAAGAAAGGAGTTCAATTCCCACAGGGTTGTCATGGTACACCAATATGGCCGCCGTGACGTCATGTGAATACGCTCTATCAAGACGTACACTTCGCTTAAACGGACCCCTAGAGGTGGTCCCCCCTTTCTTTATAGTTAAGTGTCATGATAAGGCGGACATCTCTCCAAGAGGGACAGATAGCGCAGGTCCCAAGGGTGTCCGTTTTGGAGAGAGGTGACTTTATTGCTAAACTAAGTAGGTTGTAATCTCGCCTTGTTCACAAAGTTTGCCGGTAAATCGTCCTTTAATACAGCTGCACTTGTAGCCGTCAGCAAGATTGCTGCACGAGCCTCCATTGGCACATGGACTTTCCGAACAGTGATTCCAGTCTATAAGACAGATTCATCATCAGCATCATCAGCATCATTACAATTATTTTTATTTGAGTTTTTGGGAACCTTTCACGATGTTTTCCGCATACTGTTTCTCGTTTTTGTGGCGTCTTACCTTTGAACTAGGCGGCCCTTTATACTGTCGGTTGCATCTAAGCGTGTACACGTGAGGAAAAAACATGTTCTAATTAGGTGCAAAAGTGACATGTTTTGGCGCCAAACGTTCGAAGTTTGGAGTAGGCGGCTGTTGTCGACTTAATTTGTTTTTGCTCAACAAAATCAGTCCCTGCAAGAGTTTTAGACGTTAAGAATAATTTTTGGAGGCAAGTGTGCTGTTTCTGAGCGAGAGATGTGACTGAAAGTTGTGAAAAATGAAATTGGAGCGGAACGCCCTGATCAAAAACAAATAAACCAGATAAACAACTTACCTTTGGCGAGACAGTTTGCTTTAAAGGCTATCAAACTTCAAATGTTTGGCGACAAAACACGTCTGGCACCCTATTACAAGATGTTTTTTTTGTCTCGTTACAGCGAAAAAACTAAACAACAATTGTACATTTTCTAAGAGAAGGTCCCATTTTTTTTTTCGAAAATATTAGGTTTTACAGTATTTAAAAGTCTTGTAACGAATGGGTCTCGGCTTATAGCCAGGTGTTTTGGATTTATCTTTCGTTCTTGGTTATGCTGATTCTATGAGTTCAAAGTTTAGGGTCTTGGCTTATAGCTAAGATCGGCTTATAGCCCAATGAATACGGTATTTTAATTTCTTAGCCATGGTCACTTCAGGCAATAGCCCTGTCGGTTGTGAGTGCCTAAACTGCCTGCTAAACTTCAAACCAGGATAAGAGTCAGTTGGATTCGAGCCATGCGTTATAACTCGGAGCGGAGATATCATAGGAGGAGCTTAGCTAGGAGCTAGGCATTTTATTAACTATTATCACTTAAATTATTGCACTCATTCTTATGCTCAGTAGACAACTGTACAGATAGCTGGGTTAATACCTTTACAACATTCGCCAATCCATGCTCCCTTGCAAACGCAGTGAAAGATTTTTGAAACTTCAGAAAAAATACATGAGCCTCCATTCAGACAGCCGGTCAGCTGGCAGTCGTACTTCAGAAAGAGAAAAAAATAACAGGCTGCCTTTAAAGGGATCTCTAATAGCGGGAGAAGTCATTACATCACATTGCTCATGGCAGCAAAATTCCTGGATGACAACAAACCGAAAACGTCTCTTAAAAATTGAATTCCCACTGTTTCAAATTTCATCGATGTTATTTGAATTTATTTCATTTGTCAATTTTAGGCGAAATTTGTGTTGTGTTCACCTACTCCCTCGAAGCAGGCGAGTGAAAAGTTTCATGTAAGAAATGTACAATAAAGCGTGACGCTCGAGCCTAAAGTTGTTGTTTTTCTTAAATTGCCGTTCTCGTTGCCGTGCGCCGTCGTCGTTGCTTAAGCTCCCTATCTCCCTTATTGTTGTGATCGAGAAGTTTGGCTGCAAAGGTAACGTGATGTCCTACTACTCCTCTTTATCAGTTGCCTGACTTGCTCAGTTTAGTATTAAACTTTTGAAAGTACACAGCTCTCTCCAGTCAACCTTCTTTACTCTTTAATATAATATGCCTTCATTTAAAGGTGAACAATTACTCACTGCACGAAAAATTATAGATAATCAAATTTTTTCGGGGCAAATATGGTGCAAAAAAGTATAATGTGCAAGGAAATTGCCGTATTTATTCGATTAAGCGCCGCGGCGTTTATTTAATATTTCAGCTTTTCCGATGCGGTGTTTATATAAGGGCGGCGTCTTAAATCACTGACAACAGTTAGTGTAAGTCGTTTTTTAAAAATTATGTACTTTAAAGGTTCCAGTGTGTCTTTTATTTTGCTGAGATAGAATTGTAATTGTCTGGATTGTGTAGATTTCCAAGTTGTACCGAGTTTTTTCTCCTTATTCTCGAATAGACGCCGCATTCTTTTAAGCGTTTGTTCGAGGGCGACGTTTATTGATAATTTTGCTTCCATCCGCCGCCCTTAATCGAGGGCGGTGTTTAATCGAATAAATACGGTAGGAGTGAAGATGGTAAATACCGCATTTGCGTCGATGGGGTTGCAAATTCAAGGGCAAATGCAGTATTTACTATCGTTGCCCCTGATTTCTTCCTAGTTTGCACTTTTCAGCATCTAAATATGATGTTAATCTTATTTTTCGTGCAGTGACTTAAACACCGAAAAGGAAAACTTTAAAAGCGTCTTCACATTTTTAGTGAGGAGGATAACCCCAGCGCTGGGGTTACCCTCCAAAAAAGGTCACCCCAGCACTTGCAAATTCCTTTTATTTTATGGGACCCGTTTTTAAGAGTGTATCCACGAGAGAACCAGGCAGGAGGTGATAATGCTCAAATCACGGATTTCTCTCAAACTTGGCACAATTGATGGGTGTGGTGAGATATTAACCTCGACAAAAAATAAGGTCGCAATATTGAATTCCCTTGGATTTACAGGGACCCCCTCTAAAAACGACAAAATCTACTCATTTTTGCATAATTAATCAGCTGACTTTGGTTTGGCTGTTCAGCAAGAAGAGAAGACAACTTCAAATCTAATCAACTTTATCATCTTCTATGTTTATCAAACTTAATGCTCAGTAACTTATTTTTACTCTCTAATTCGATCTCTTCCTATTATTTAGCCTAAAGTAAGGACATCTTCTCACTGTTTTGACCAAACCCTAAATTTAAGGTATTTTAGTGGCTAACATCTCCCATGAGCAACAACCTATGTACTTAATTCTCACATATTCTTTGAAAGACATCTTTAAGGTTATCAAATCAATCATAAAATATTTGGGCAATCTCATACTTTATCAATAATGACGTATTATGTTCATCTAACTTGACGCTTATTTGTCATTTGACCAAAATTGCAAGAAACGTAACATTCGTTTTTTTAAACAAAAATAGCACAAAGTTGACGAGAAGTCACAAATCAGATGCGTCATTATCGATACTAATAGCGGAATTGTTAGAACGTGTCACCTGAGGCATGTTTTCTGTGTTATTTATGGACGTTTGGATGGATATTTTATGGAACGCTTGAGTAAACACAAGGAGCAAAAGAGTTAGTTCAAAACTTCGATCGGTCCAACTTGCAGGTGAAGCAAGACCCAACAACGATAAAAGATAGCGAATAAATGCTACATACATGTCTCTCAGGTGCTTTAGTCCAGACTTGCTGCTCCAGTTTCGTCTGGTCCTTTGTGGCGTTACTTCTTGACGAGGTAATGAAATCGAAACATCTTGAAACATTGCAGAATAAAAAGTGTCGGCTTTTCACCGAACATTCGAAGTCTTTGAAAAATGTTGTAGTCAGAAAGAACAAAATCATTCTCAAAGGACAAGAAGGATCACTGACAGTCTGTCTATATCTACAACCACCTGCTCGAACACCCTCCATCTTTAGACTCTGCCAAAAGGATGGAATGTGTGACGCCGGACTACCGGACTCCGGAATGCGGAATACGCTATCTATTGTTGTACGCGCCAAAATCCTGTTATAACTGGTGTGTTGAAAATAGGTTGTGAAAGTCGTGTTACTTCAAATTTTGAGTTTATTCGATGTTGACATTAATTACCATGATAATAATGGTCCATAATAGCCCTTTTTGTATTCAGACCGTGCCATGCAATTTTTAGACAATTAATGCCTTGCCACTGCGTATAATTACTTACTTAGTTGTATTTTAATCCTCGTAGTCTTACAACTATACAGGTTGGTATCTGTATCTGGGTATATTATTGACTACAAAAATATAATAATAACCGTTTATAAACGTGTTGAGGAAAAACTTCTGAGGAATACAAAAGACCCAAAAGGGGGCACTAATACATTGCAAAAAAGTCGGTTAGACTTCTTTGGCTATAAGGAAGGTGTAAAAGAACAGTTTCTTGAACACAGACTAATACACTATATTCACTTCTCATTTAAGCTGTCATTTGCGGATTCATACACTAGATTAAGTTTTCTTAACGGACACTCTCGTATATAGCGAATAGCTCTACTTACCACCGCCATCACAAAATCCCGTTTCAACTCCCACACAATTCGCAAACTCTGTATTTTTACATTCCCGTAGGCGGCCGCGGACACTTAAAGGGTTTACCGGCGAATTAGATGTTAGCTTTGATTTAAAGCTCTCCTAAGCAGACACTCGAAAGAAATCTTATCCGCCTCTGAATGTTGTTGTTTTTTTTTTTTTCATATCATGTCCACAGTCATATGGCTGTTTGTCACTGTTATGAATCATTCTTATATATCCATTTCAGAGTTACCGTTTTTTCACATACTCGTCCGGTTACACTTGAAAATAAAAACTGAATTGTATGCTTTTACCTAAATTACAACAAGGCAAGAACATCAGCGTAACCATACACTAAAAAACAGTTTTTTGCTATTACCAGTGTTAATTTGTAGCTGGGAGGAGCTTCCGTAAGCGGCTATCTAACCTTTACACCGCTTTTAAAGTGGCTGAATTCCACTTGCATAACTATGCTGCATATGAGATTCATTCTTGTAAGCGGCCAGAACCAGTTAAGGACACCTTTTTCTCGTCCCGAGGGCGCCCTCGTACGAGAGCTTCCACTGTATTACAATTTTAGGATTTCTCAGGGGCACCCAACGGATCTGTTCCTCAAAATATCTGTTCTTCATGCAAATTGTTGCTGGCTGGGAAATGTGGAAGAAATAATAGTCCTTGGAAGGAAAGTGTTGCTGCGAAAAAGATAATTCAGGGTGTCAGAGGGGATTTGAAGTCTAGAATAGCTGCTACGGGTTACTTGTATGGGTTGCTTACCACTCAAGATCTGAATTGTGCTCTATGAAACTTCCCAGTAAGTCAGGTTGCAGGTTGTAAGGTTGCTGGCTGGGAACTCTTCCATCAGTCTTGCTGGGAGTGAGGAACAGATAATTTTTTTCCAGCAATCTCCCAAAATGCTTAAAATAGTCTCAGAAAACTTTATTCACGCTTTGTTGTTGTTTTTAGGTCTTTTTCTCAAAATTTCCCGTTGGGTGCCCCTGATTTCTCTTACATTTTAACAAATTTTCGCTTAACGAGGCACAGTCGAACCTACGTGCGACCACCCAACTTAAGTGACCACTTCCCAATAAGCGATCACTTATTCAACACACCAAATATATTATCAAGTCAAAGCGCTTGTAGTTGGAACCTCCTGTAAACGAACACATCCACATCCAGTAAGCGACCGCGACCACTTCTTACGATGACAGTCTTATTGAGAATTTTCCGTGATGCAATGGTCTGATCTCTGCGTTCCCTGTATGTCCTAAGCTACTCGGAGTATGAGAGGAACTTTAGAAACAAATTAGATTTATCTATAGTATATTGTAACTTAAAAATTGCATGCAGTACATTCACTCCAAAAAGTAGATGTGTCCGCACTTTTCCTCGTTAAAGACCTCCTGCAGTTCGACTCTCGTAAAACCAAATTTTCCTTGGGCAACCCCATAGGCATTATTTACTGGGTGTCTTCCGACCACGCACGGACCGGGACATCAAATGTCTGTAACTTAATTGTCGTGTCTGTCCATAATTCAACATCTGCCTGCCTCAGCACGGCAGACGGCTGGGCACTAAACTGGTTTTGGCCCTTCCGAGATCGATGTCTAGGACGAGAAAATATACCTTACAGTTGAAGTATCTCTCGGAGGGAATGTGGGAAGGGTGTTAAACATATGGAAGCGGTTGTTTGAGAAAAATATCTAACTCAATGTGAAAGTGTGGTGTATTTTGAATTCTACTTGGGAACATTAGTGCCACAGTTAGGCTTTATAAGACCCCCAAAAGACCGTGCGAGATAAAAAAATTCACTGTTTATGACAGTCAAATCTGGTGCCAGCAGGGTAGGGCATTTGTACGCAATTTGGACACTCCCCAGGGGAGAAGGGACTCCAGTACGAAAAAAAAAATGGAATTCTTGTCGCAAGCCAATCTTGACGTGTCTCACGCTTTATTTGTCTCTTTGAACTGGTCTGCACCAACATCCGGCTTTACTTCGCTTCTATTTCACGTGCAACTAAAATAGAAAAAATAGTTTTTTCCAAAACACGAAGACAAAACGACTTCTATCTCCGAGTTTGAGAAGACATGGGATCATTTATAATCATGGTCTGAATAAAGTTGCCAATAGATTTGGAATTCTAAATTATTTATCAACATACAATAACAATAAAATAATCTCAGAGAATGTCGGAAAGTCATTTTGTTCACTGAACTCTGGCTCCTGGCTCCTGGCTCCTGGCTCCTGGTTCCTGACTCCCGATACGATCTTTCCGTATGGTGGCAACCGCTGCTTAAAAATGCGGGCTCCATTTAATGTCAAAGATGTCGGACGTTTGCAACATGTGAATTGAGCTACAACAGTGGCAGAAATAATTCTTTCAATGGGTTAAGAATCGGCTTTCTACCTTTCGTATTGTTTTGTCCTAAAACAACTTGATTTGGATTTTGGTGCGTAAACTGATGGCTAAGGAATTTTAGTCGTACAGCGAGTCACGACGCTGAACTACCCTGAACTGGACATCGAAGGTGGCATGAAGAACAAATCAAGGCGGGCACAAACTAGCAGTTGAGACATCTAAGAGATACGTATATGGATTTTATTGATCGTTTATTATTGTTTTTAGGGCGAAATTGTTAAAGTAAGTAGAACTGTGAATTAAATCTTTGTATGTTGTTTTTACTTGAAAAGATCGCGTATATAGCTATCAAAAATCATCGTTAGCGTTTCTTGCACAACAATTTTTATGATTTTACCCTTATTAACGTTAAATCATTGTCTGATGAGTTTTTTTGTTCGATTTCTCCTCATTCAAAGGCAAACACACGAATATTGTGAGGACCTGAATTTTGATGAAATATGCAAAAGTCGTTCAGTCACATAAACAGTTTTTGTCAACACATGGAAGAAAGTGAATTGCCCAAACTTTTTATGATCTTTTCTCAACTTAAGTGATGGCTTTAACTACTCATGCAAAAGTTATAAAGATAAGCGGTTGCTCATCAGAGATATTTCGGAATACAATACCCTAATTTTACGTCTTACTCAAAACTTGGAAATGATGACCCAACTTAAGGGGGCTGAGAGGGGGAAATCGAATCGGTGACTTTAAACAGTTTATTGTGCTTAAAGTCTTATGATGTCTGATTATCTCTCAGTGCATTTAAGTTCCAGGTGGCTTTTCTGTTTGTTGCACTGGCATCGTAAAGTTAGCTAATTAATTATGCATAAACGGGCAAAATGGCGATTTTTACAGGGGGAGCCCGGATCTCCCAGGGAATTTAATATTTTGACCTGACATTCTGTCACATAAGCTAACTCCTGATACCTAACATTTGTGCCAAGTTTGAGCGAAATCGGTGATTTGAGCATTATCACCCCCTGCCTGGTTCTGCCTGGTTTTCTCATGGACACACTCTTAAGGTAGATAGCTAAGGGTAATCTTCCTATCAAAACAGCTGTTAACGATGCTTTGCTGTTAATAACTTTGAGCATTAAATAGTTAGTTATCCAGATGGACAGAATTGCATATGGAATAGCGACGGGTTTTTTGAACTTTCGACTGGGACCAGTTAGAGAAAATCCGACAACACGGTAAAAAGGACGTTTAAACATTAGTACAGATGCCAAGTTTGGACATGATTTGATGAAAATCAACGAAGATATTTACAATAGCTCTGGAAAGTCGCCAAATTTTACAGACGCTTGTATGGTGAGGGACAAGTTCGTTCCCTCACCATACAAACGTATGTAAAATTTCGCGACTTTCTGAAGCTACATCTTCGCTCTCCTTTAACGTATCACCTTCACAACTGGTAAGTTGGAGATCTTTCCAGTAGTATTTAACAATTATTCCTCGAGCCCGAATGGGCCCTGAGTCAATAGCTCATGAGGCCGAAGGCCGAATGGGCTATTGACTCTGAGACCATGAAGGCGAGAGGGACAAATGTTTTAGTAAAAACCAACTAGTTAGTCAAAAATATCGAGACAAAACAACATTTAGCTAGTTAATCCCTCTTTGCCGCCAAAAATCGGGCGCTCTTGGCTACTGGTGGGCTATAACACATAGCCTAGTAGTAGCTCAACCAATCAGAAAGCAGCATTGATAATAAAACGACTAGATGTATTCTACTAATAATGGATATTGGCCAACTAGATTTAATGAAAAACTTGAAAAAACCGTGAAAGCTGGGGTGTATTAATTAAACATTTTACACCTAATGTCCTGAACTACTTGCAGACTCAATCTTTTTATTGCATAGCCAAATACTAGGTGCGTGTCTTCCTCGGTGTTAAAATGTTACTTCCCGTGTTTTACAATTAACTCTAGCTCTGCTCGTCCATAGTTTATCAATAAGGTGTCCCAAAGACCCTCTGATCGTCTTTTAATAGCGTCAAAACGACGCGTGGCTTGCCGGACTAGATCGGCCAAGGATCAAGAATTTCATTTTTTAATTAAAAAATGTTCACTTGACATGAGGTTATATTACACGAGCATTTTTATATGACCAATTATTTGCTTTGCTCTTTATAAAACATAAACGCAGCAAACAGTTTTGGACAAGCGCTCGCGTTTCGCTCTCTCTACTATCCCTGAGGACAAATGGGGGACTACTTGTAGTCTATAGGCTAGATGATAAGAGAATTTATTGAAGCAATTGCGTTGATCAAGATACTTCGTTTTACACGTCAGTTTAGTCAAAAATATTCCTGAATGTTTCTAAGAGAAAGGCATAGATTGGTATTTTTCTTTGAAAACAGACAGGGGCAGCCAACGTCAATTTTCGGAAAATATCTGTTCGGAAGACGATTTGAGATCTAGAAGTTTCGGAACATTTGTTGCAAAAATTTTTCGCTTGCCTGCCTCTCCTAGGATTTTCGAACATCTAAAAAATGGTATAATTGCCCATTTTTAACGGATTTTTACCCTAAAAAGGTCACCTAGAATTTTCGGGATTCTTTTTTCTGGCTGAAATTTTCACTAGACTTTCAGCTAGGAAATCCGAACAGATGAAAAATTTTTAGGGGATAAAAATATGCCTATATCTACCGACCAAAATACGTTTAACGATGCTATGTTTAAGTGGCTTTGAACTATATTCTCGTTGGGTGCCCCTGAACAGAAATAGTCTTCAGACCTACCTTCTTGTTACGAAAATGAGTGTAAACTGAATTTTTGTCATATTCCAGGTCTTCATTTTCTTCAATGGGCGGTTCTGCTCCACGCCCGTTCATCTCGCAAATTCCGCCGTCGCGATAATTCGAAGAAAAGCACCGATGATGGCTTTGGCACCTGAGACTACATGATACCAGACTGACAGAGTAAAATGAGTGAAAAGCAGATCCTTTTAAACGTCGATGATTCTGATTAATAACGGGAAAAGACAGATGGTCCTCATCCGGCCAAGTCAAAATCGATTGAGTGGTAAACATTTGAGAGCTTAAAAATAAAGCGAAGAACTGAAGAGAGGGCATGCTGCAGTCATTATGCACTCGATCCTGTAGAATTAGGTATTCGTGTGGCAGTTTTAAAAATACGTGATGCACGGTAAAGAAAATTACTGTTTATCTTTTGACAGTGTATCGCTAATTAAAATAAGAAGTCATCATTTCTGTAAACGAAAGGCAACAAGCCTATTTGTATTATTTGGAAAAAGATATTCATTAAACTTTTATCCTGTTTTCATATTTATGACATTGGGGGGCACATTAAATCTTAGTTTGAATTAAATCGATGACATATTTGTAGATTTAGGCAGCATGTGTTTTGAAGGCTTTGTAATATTAGTGCTTGCACCCTTAAATCTCACTTCGTTATTAATAACACTTTTCATCTTTTTTTAATAACACTTGTCAAAGCAATAAATTATTCATTAACCCTGAATCCTCCCTTAGGGACGGACCATTAGAAAAGTTATGGGGGGAGGGGGAATTTTCGAGCTGCAATAATTTTTTTCCGTTATCAAATTCTTTGCATGAATTTTATTTAAGCCATTGCATGAATTTTTTTTAGGGTTAATTGGCGTGCATGAATTTTTTTTCATTTAGTTTTCCCTTGCGCGAATATTTTTTTTGTTCGCCCGCCCCCCCCATAAGTTTTCTAATGGTCCGTCCCTTACCACTTGCGATCCCACTTGAAGTCATCACTTTAAACTGTCGTAGTCAGCTTTGACATCTAACAGGGTCTGGAAGGGGATGTCTGGATCTCGAATCACGGGTTAAATTTCCGTACATTCACGAATCACGTGATGAGGTGACGAAGTGATCAAAGCACCAATACGGAGTTTTAGCAACGACGACGGCGACGCCAACGAGAACGTCAAAAATGTATCCTATTTACTCCAATCTTGCACACGCTCCTGTCTTAATAATATAAGTGATGGAGAAGTCTGGCGGCCTCTTCCGGATGAGGGATAGAGGCGCGACATACTATGGGCTGGGATGAGGTGGGAAGAGAGAAAAACAAACCATCCGAAAGAGGTGCCATGAAGTGGAGAGCGGGCGAGGCGAGGTGCATGGCCCTAACAACAACCTGTGTGTCTTGTCACGAAGATGATAATGAATGCATGGTGTATGTGTCTTATATAGTCGCTTGGACAAAACCGCTGTGAATAGTCCCCATAACTAAATAAAAGTCAGGTAACAAACATTGGCCCTAAAACAACTTCTGCTCTGGAGCTACAAAACACATAGCAAACAAGACCAGGGCGTGAAAACTTAAGCGAAATTAAGCCCCTGGTTCCAATACACCCTCGACAGAGACAGGTAACAAAAATTGCCGTAAAACAACTTCTGCTCTGGAGCCACAAAACACAGTGTAAACAAGACCAGAGCGTGAAAACTTAAGCGAAATTAAGCTCCTGGTTCTAAATACACCCTCGACAGAGTCAGGTAACAAGAACTGGCCCTAAAACAACTTCTGCTCTGGAGCTACAAAACACATTGTAAACAAGACAAGCGCGTGAAAAATTTAGCGAAATTAAGCCCCTGGTTCCAATACACGCTCGATAGAGTCAAGTGACAAAAATTGGCCCTAAAACAACTTCTGCTCTGGAGCTACATAACACATTGTAAACAAGACCCTGGTTCCAATACACGCTCGATAGAGTCAGGTAACAAAAATTGCCCGTAAAACAACTTTTGCTCTGGAGCCACAAAGCAGATTTATTTAGAACAATTAAAAACCTGCGGGTATTGCTAAAAACAACAATGAAAGCATAAGCCAAACAATAGCTCAGATATGAAAATGTAGCAACTTATAATAACACATATCTCAAAAAGCCCAACGGGAATAGCAGCATGCTAGTAAAGCAAATTCATGCACTGACTCTGTATTGACTAGGAAGCACGAAGACTAAAGAGCGTATAACAAAAAAGGCATATATATGAAACGAAAAAACTGAAAACCCCTCATGAGGAAATAAGAAACCGAATATACTGCAAGAACTGAAAAACAACTGACTGCTATCCCACTAGAGCGCTCAATAAGATTTGAGAAAAACCGAAGCCAACGAATGTACCACTTGAAACGGGATCCATCAGAAGGAAATGTTGAAACTAGGGAATTGCAACCTGAGAGATAAAGTGGTACAGTGAGGACAATATACGGGGCTCGAGGGATAGCAGTCTTACGGGCCGGTAATCCGACAGGGAATTAGACTCCCTTATAAGACTGAAATCCGTGGAGCAGCTGCAAAAATAATAACAAGGAAAGCATTGAAAACAAACAAAGCCAAAGCAAAGAGTATAACTAAAAAAAATACTGCAAACAAAAAGGAAAAAGTACAGAAAATTCTGACCTTGAAAATGTAAGTGACCGGACCGAATGTCGAACACGTGGCAACTTATAAAGTCTAGGTTGCAAAACGATATATTTACCGTGAGCATAGCCCAAGAAATTGAGGAAGATGGAAATAAAAACAGGAGGCAGAAAGGAAGAGGCGAACGCCAATAAAGAAACAAGGGGAAAGGCGAAAGGGTGAGGGGGAGGGAGTTTGACGAGCACGTTTTATGAGGCGATGATTTGTCCTGTGTGTCTTGTCTCGAAGATGATAATGAATGCATGGTGTATGTGTATGCGTCACAGTGGATATATAATTCACGATTCACGAATGTATTTCATCAGTTTTCCCGATTCACGCTCTGTTTACCGGTCCATTCACCCGTGATCACGGGAAACCCCTTCCAGAATCTGATCTAACTGGTACAGGGGGAAAAGATCTTTAAAAATAACCATACCTGGATAGCCACGATACAAACAGGCCAGAGATATACGACATTTACGCAAAACCATGTAAAGTTGACCCAAAAACTCCAATGAAAATCTTGTTCCACTACCCATCTAACAGCATTCCTCAAACCTTTCTCGCCGATGTGAAGGCTAATTCTCAGTCAAAAAAGAGAGAGAAGACAAACGGGGCAAGAAAAGGGATAAAAGAAGAGGGGGGCGGGGGAAGATGAAAGTCGAGGGGGCATTGCAAAATTTTGCTTTCTGCTCATGCCCGAACGGTGCTTGTAAACAGTCTTTTGGCAAAGAAATTGGAAGTGTACTGAAATTAAGTCTAGATGAAGTCCGAGAGTTGAGTTCTGGTAGTAAGAAGTTCTTAAAATCAACTGAGTTCACCCTACAATGTTCACTAAATGAGAAAAAGAAAAAAAAACGAGTTCAAAAATCGAAAAACTTGTTGACTTCAAATTCATGTGATACTTAGTTCACGTGACCCGTTCTAGGTCACGTGGGGGACCCCCCTTTGGATTCCGTATAGAAAGTATTTGAATCGCATGTACAAATCTGTACTGATTAACTCTAATACAAATAAACTAGTGGATGAATTATTAAACATTCTAATTAACTTTTGGCACAAACACCTGCTAAGCTATAATAAGTATTTATTAACTTTTGATACAGATCACTTGTCATTGTTTCATTATTTTACAAGTATTGGGGGTGTAGCCAAATGCAATTGTCTACCTGAAAGATGGCAAAATTTAATAAAGACAACTGAAAAACAACATAAAAAACACAGCAGGGAGATACTAAACTGAAAGGAAATAAGAAATTGCTGATAGCAGGTGCAAACGCGTATTAAGCTGTGGTTTAACATAACAACACATTGCACTTTGCAATAGTTTAATTTCCACTAGTACTTGCTCCGTAGTATAATAAGTCAAAAACTGTCCTTCTTTATAGCACTTGCCGCACAAAGTCAATATAACCCACTCACAAAAGTAGCGATGCAATTTATAATTATAATTACAGCCTCCTCTGCAGGCTTAGCTCTGGCTTACCTCTGGTTTGTTTTTTAAGGGGAAGAGAGGAAACTGGGAGGGTATCAGAAGAGATCTAGAGGCGGAAATGAAGTCTCCTTATGTTGTCAGTCTGTCTTCTTTTCTTCACAACGTACTTGCCCTCTTAAAACACAGGAAAGCAATAGAAGTCTGCATAATAACAGGCTGGCCCACTTTGCAGTAATTGTCGCACTTCGTAGTACCTTGTGCGTTTGGGTTTCCAAATGTACCATCTATGATATTTTAAAGGGAATCTTACAGTCATTCTCTTAAGCTCTGAATTGCCAAAACGAGTGAGCCACTTTGCGTCACGTCATTTGTCCAATAAGTTTTAATTAAAATTAACTTTATTCGTCTACTAACATTTCAATTTTTGGACAATTAACGTAAATCTTCATCATCTGGTGAGCATTAGCGCGTTAAGAAAAACGTTTCTAGTTTAATTTTTTCTATTTTCTAGAAACAGGTTTCCTTTTCGAGGAACAGCTTTTCAAAGAAAACTCCCTCGTACAAAATTAATGTGGCTCAACAAAACACTGTTGACCGATCTTAATCTACAACATAGTCTCTGTCTACAATTAAAACACCTCGGAAAAAACATTTGGAACTTTTATTGACAAATTTTACACTTTTACGTTCATACAATAGAAAGGATACTAAAGCAGTAATAAATAAAACAATATTTGTTAAAATAAAAGCAGCGTAAAACAATATTATATAATTATATTTCTCGCAATTAATTATATCACAGTAAATAAAGATTTGCATTCTTTTCACAAGAAACTTAAAAACCCTCTTAAAAAATAAGGATAAAATATATTATTTTCTCACTGTAAAACAAAATTTGTCTGTGAAGAGACAACCGACTAGATTGCCTTATTGGTTACATAAAAATAAAATAAAACAAAACTTTGAAAGGGTTATAGCTCACTGTAAGTATTCGACCATTCGGCCATTTGGCCATTTCCGAGTTACAAAAATTCTGACTTTCAAAACGACGCTACAATAGGTGCAAAACCATTCTTGTGATTCGTTTTCATATCAATCAATGGCTTCGTACTTAGCCTGGCTTTGAAATAGAGGCTTGGTGCAACTCGGAAATATAAAAGAAGCAAGGGAGAATCAGCACAGATAAATTGACACTCTCACTAAACATATTGTCATATTCATTTCCTAATATTACTAGCTGTGGCGAAGAATAAAATAACAATCCTAAAAAGACCATTTTTTTTTTTCAGCTAAACCGTCGTTCATCTCTTATTATATGGGTTATAAGACCCAAATGAAGGCAAAGGAAGAGAGATACATCATGCGATATTTAATACGCTGATGACTCCCCAGTATATACATTATAAAATGTTACTCTAGAGGCTTTACCAACTTGTTTTTCATGTTTGTTGACTATCCATCTGTGTAGTTAAATCTCGTACTTTCTGCGCCCAGTACTCGCTACTCTGTTGAAGCTGAATCGAAAGCTAAAGAAAACGAGAACATAACAAATACTGTATTATTAATGTCCAATGCTGCTTGCTCTGTTTAATGAACAAACGAAGTAAAAAAAAAATCAAAACAGAATCGAGGCCTTCGTTTGGAGAAGTTTGGGAACGGACAATTTATTGAAAGAAAGGGGCCTGGAAACAATACAGTGAAGGGACACCTGGTCAGCGGGGTTGCTCCTTTGCACATGCTCAATTAGGTTCGTTGATTTGACATCCATTTTGAAAGTGTCCAACGGTTTTAGAAGTTTGCAGATCTTTCATATATTATGCTTCTTGATAGCATCACAGGACATCTTAAGGTTGTTACAAATATAATTATTATTGCACTATCAGCCTTTAGTAATCGATCACTTCTCAAGTGTGAAGCAACCCTATCGAGACGAGATACTCAGTAAGAATTGGAGACAGAAACATCGTGTGAAGCGCAAGCATTAAGGTGATTCCCTGGTTTTGCTCTGCGCATCTCTTACTGCGCATAACAAGATAGCCGCCGTAAAAAAGAGCATGTGAAGTAACATTATTTTAAAAAATGAAGTTAACTGAAGAGAAACGCTATTGCAATTTTTGCTTGCTCTTGTTTCTTGCTGAGGTGAGACTCATTGTGTTGGGAATGTGCATAACGTAAGCAGTACGCGTGTTGCTGAGTTCGACTTCCTCACGGAGAACTTCCATAGTGGATGTTTAACTTGTGCTTACTCACTTTGATTTTCATTTAAACCCTTTCTTTATCATATTGTGTCCTAAATGTGATATCTCGATGTAAATTCTGTAAAAACAGATTTTTAAATACTTTCTTCCCCCTTTCACATACATTCTATTTTGAAGCTCGCCCCAGTCCTCTCTCAAAAATCGGAGAAAATGCATTTGGTGCGCACTTTCTGCAGCTCTACCGCAAAAACGAGAACGGTGACCCCCATTTTTCATTTCATAATTTTAATAAGGACAGTGCTTTCTTTCGATGAGAAAAAAATTGGCACAAATCTATGTTCAGTTTTTTGGCAATTTTACTAAATTGTACGGATTGAGCTATCACGGGTCGAATAGCGCGTGTCCAATTTAATTCTATTTTGGAGCGTAAAGTAAAAACAAGGGCATTAAAAGGCATTTTTCTGGTACGTAAGTGGATAAACAATACATTAAAGTCAAATTCTGTGCGATACCACATGCATCATTGAAAAAATCTCTCCTTTTTGTCAAGTTTTGGGCTGCCCGCGGTTTTTGTAAAAGGGTCCTAAACAGCCGTATTTGTCAGCATTGTGACGTCAAAACGAGCACGGTGACCCTCACTTTTTATTACTTTTTTATCATCTTCTTGACTTGTTACATCAGTGTACCAAGTTTCATCTATAATCTATGTTAGGTTCTTTTACTAAGGAATCACCTTAACACTGGAATGTTCACATCACAGACCAGGACTGTATTACTAAGGCTCTTCGATACTCAAGATTTCGCTGAAAAGAGCAGATAGTAAGGCAAGGTAAATGGTCCTGGCTTGCCTTTTCTCTAACCTTTTAAGCTTAATTCCAAACTTGTTTATGAGGAGTTCCAATGACTGTGTCAAGTACTCAGTAACCGTTTAAAGTAAATTATAACTTAACAGGTGTATTTATTCGGCATAACCTTTCAATACTAAGCAAGCAACGAGACCATGACGATGAAGATGATAATGTAAAATTATGTTAAAACTTTGGGGGTCTGAAGGAGTAGCAATTCCTTGCTTTGTACTGGAAAATAGGAGTTTGGTCACTGGTACTGGAAATTACTAAAAGAAATGGAATTAAGAAAGAACATCTGTATAAAGTAAGATTACATGTAATGTGATACAAAAATTCTTATGAAAATTTTCAGACTATAGAGGAACTAATAAACAGAATAGAAAAGCGTTAACGAGTGTTGAATTTTCAAGTAGCAAAGATAATCTAGTCTGGTTCTATATTTTCATGCGTCAGTCAATAAGAAACCCAAGCTTCCCAATTCCCTGGGCAGTCATAGTGAATAAAACCTCTCTGCAATCCAGGTCATAAGCGGTGAATAATTTAACAGCATGCATGTATTTTGTGAAGCAGGTACAAAAGTTTATTTTTGATTTTAAATTACGTGGGTTATAACTTTAATGAACAGAGAATGAATAGACATTTTCAATGCATAGCTAATGCAGATCATGATTGAATTAGAATGTGTTTTCATGTAAGTGCCAACATAGTTGTTAACATCTTCACAGTTCCATACCTTTATCTGCAGTTCAAAGTGTGATTCATTTCATATATTACCATTCATTTCAATCTTTCAAAAATTTGCTGAATAAGGCAAAATTAAACACAATCGTGCAACAAACTTTACGGGAGCCGAGGGAATAGCACTGCACAAACCCGGCTTTTTTGAAGCAAAACACGCAAAACAAATTTCTGACTAAAGCGTAACAAAAGCGTGTAACTCGCTTTACGGGAGCCGAAGGAAAAGCACTGCACAAAATCGATGTTTGTGAGGCAAAGCACGCAAAAGAAAAATTACCGAATAAAGCAAAATTAAACACAAGCGTTCAACAAACTTTGTGGGAGCCAAGGGAATAGCACTGCACAAACCCGACGTTTGTGAGGCAAAACACGCAAAACATAAATTACTAACAACGAAAGCGTGCAACAAACTACGGGAACCGAAGCGAGAGCACTAAAACTTTAAGGGGGGCCGAGGGAAGAACACTGCACAAACCGCAGATAGCGAGGCAAAGTACGAATAACACCGCTACTGGATAAAACAAAAGCAAAACATTGACTTGTAAAAATCTTACAGGAGCCAAGGGAAGGGCAGCAGACAAACTGGGAGTATAGCCCAGTGAAACACAGGCGCGGGAAACTCAGTCATCCGCACTGTACTGGCGATTGGACTGTTTGAGGCAGAGCTGGAGCTTGTGTAGCATTGGCCGGGACGGGACCGGTTCGTCAGTCATCTTAATAAAACAAGAATCGGTTAATAGAGCGAATGGATTCTTATGCGAACTGGACAGAAATGAGATGCCGAGCTCTTATTTATAATCGCGTTGCAAGGGACTGGCGCGAATAGAGTCACTTTTAATAGCGGCATTATGCAAAAACGGAAAGCCCACCCTGCACTGCGAGTAGAGCCTCCTTGTTTATTTTTCTTGATTGACGAGGAGGAAAAGAGGATCTTCCTGAATTGCGTCAATCCTTTGAACCCAAACTTCTGAACAAGTCAATCTTGTTTTCTCTCGTCAAACTGGTCTTTTGATTGCAAGCGTCTGTTTATTGATCTGATAAACAGATGATCGTAGCTGGACTCGCTGTACCATTAGGAACACGGCTATTAGACCTGGGTTCGAAACTGTTTCCTAGCAATATACAGCGCAAGCTTAACAAAATCTTACTCGATTCTACATAGTCTTCTTAAATACGCCAAAATTGAGCAAGCAAAAGAAAGTTTCTGCTGGCTGGGTTAGGAAAGACCCTGGGCGCTTTCCATTTAGTCAAAATTTCCGGAATTTTCGGTTCGGAGGTAAATGGAACACGTTTCGTCGGTTCGTCCCACTGGAAAATTCCCAGGAAAAGTGGAAAATCTAAAAAGGTGGTCCCGTTTTCCCGGTTGGAATTTCCGAACGGAATGTCGTGTTCCATTGACGTTTCTTGCAGTTTGTACCAGTTCCAGGTCCACGGTCGGGCACCCGGCCACGTACCGGGGTTTACGACCAAATGGAACAACTTTTTACCAATCGGAAATTCCACTTTTGCCACCACCGAAATTTCCGGGTTTTTTTCGTAAATGGAAAGCGCCCCCTTTAACCTGTTCTGAGAAACATGAGGATATATGGAGTTCTTCGGTTACGGGGAAATGCCCCTACAACCTGATCAACGAACACACTACTATCGGGTGTTTCTAGATTTCTCTCGGCTTCAAAAAGTAGTGATGCAAACACTAGGTTAAGTTTAAGTGCTTGCATATAAGATGCGCGTATTTTAGGCATGCTGTTCATTCAAGAACAGTACCCGACCAGGAGGGTAGCTTCCTTTACGCAAATAAGCACGTGCGTACTAATAACTGATAACTGGGGAAAAACATGGGTATCTGAAACGGGGTAAAACACGGTGACCGGGACAAAGTGGGGTAAAATATGGGTGAACGGGGTGAAGTGCGGGTAGACATGGGCAAACGGGAAACGCCTGAATACACTGGTATAAAAACGGAAAACGGAGTAATAATAAAGCATAGCCAGACGGGGTAACACGTGGATAAACTGGTATAAACATGGTTAAACGGGGTAAACGTGGAAAAATGGCGTGGCTAAATTATTTTTCTCTTACAAATACTGTTAATCTTCGGCGGCTGTTGCAATTGCTACTTTTGATATATATTCGGCTGAAAATTCACAGGTTACCAAATTTTAATATGATCTTCCAGCATGTGCTAACAAAATTTTTCGAAATCGAACTGGGCCCAGTTGTTCGAACGCCGGTTAGTGCTAACCCGGGGTTAAATTTTAACCGGGCTTTCTTTTTCTTTTTTTATCAAAAGTACTCTCTCGGATAATTTTCTCTATTCTTTTTAGGATCATCAAATTGTAGGCAAAGAGAATTAAGAGCGAATGCACAGAAAAATCGAGTAAACCGTGGTCACAGCTCAAAACCTAACCTACCCTCATTTTAAGTCTGTAATAAGGTTTTAATGAATTTATAACACTACTGAGGTTTAAATTTCAAAATGCGGCCGAATTTGGGAATTATTTGAGATTTTCGATTTCAACGGTCAGCGGGCCTAAAATTAGCCGCCGAACACGGCAATATAGCCTAGCGACAGAAATGAGCTGACTTTCATAAACGAGCGAATATATTGGCAATCTTCCACTTAAATCTCAAAAAACAGATATTAACAATTTCTAAACAGCACATTTTTTTAGATTTAAAGAATAAAATATCGACGAACGAGCACAATTTTGAAACGTAATTTGCACAATGCTTATAAATACAACAATTTACCGCTAAAACCAAAATATTAAATCGAATTTTCTATATGGGGGAATTCTCCAAATCACCCCAAATCCCGCTTACTACCTAATGAGATATGGTACTTCAACATTATCTGAAAGTTATAGTCTGGTGTTCTTGCGAACGCTTATAAAATAGACTGATTATTTTGAGGTTATTTCGCCCCAAACAACCGCTAATTGACCCCAGGGTCAACTGACACGTGCTCGTCAACTTAGGGTGTGTTCCTTTCGGTGAATCCAAAAACGGATTTTAGATCTAAGAACGGATTTCGCGTTCCTTTCGGCAAATCCAAATCCGGATTTTTGATCTGGAGAATCCTTTTTGAAAAAGGATTCATTGGATTTGAAATCCGAAGAATCCAAATCCAGATTAACGGATTAGTGATCTACGCTGTTCCATTCACAGTGGATCCGAAATTAGTCAGATGATCCAGCGGTATTTCCAGTTGAAGTATTCCCACAGAGGCCGTAGAGTTGCTCGTTGCTGTCATTTGCCTCAAAACATCTGAAAACACTAGAAGATTGTTCCTGGTACAATAAAATATCCATATACTAACCATTTGTCTCTAAAGATTGCTTGAAATAAGAAATAAGTAAAAGTAACAAATGAACTGCTATCTAACTACAAACAGTACAAAACACATCATTTCTTGAGAGGCTGTCGTGCGTATTGCACGCGTTGGCGAAAGGTTACCAAGGTTACAAATCCAATTTCGGATTTCACGTTCCTTTCGACCGCGAAATCTGGCAAATCTAGGATCCAAAATCCGTTTTTGGATTCGCCGAAAGGAACACACCCTTAGTTTTATGCGTCGATTTGAGCTCGTTAAAACGGGAGAAACTAACAAGATTCTATTACTACGTACCTGTTTTGATGAAATACACGCAATCTTCAAAAGGAAAGGCCGTTCAATGGGTAATTTCTGTTCTTGAGATTTTGTAGATTGTACCATTGCGTCTGCGAGTGGACCTGAGTCTAGGTCTGTTTTCCCGTAGCTGCGAAATCAGAATAACATCATGAAATAATTCTCGCTCGAACCTTCGTAAATGAATCAGCTTTGCAGAGCCTTACCTGAGATAAAAAGTGGGCCGAATACGAAAACATTCTATAAGCGCAATTTGGATCCTTTGCAGCACGTAGTGTATTTGCTAAGCGGCGATGGTATCAATGACTTTTTTAAAATTAGTTACTAACCTCCGATTGCGTGATCAGGCAATTATCGATTGTCTCCTGCGAAAAATAAGTGCACGGGAAACCAAAGCTTTCGGGATACAGTAAATTCATTTTCCTGTATGACCAGGTATCCTTTAGTCCTTTTTTAAAGGCGGTTAACTAAGATGATTGGCAAACATACTGTCCCACTTTTAAAAATGGTACAGTAACTGAATGTTCTGTTCTTCTGATTTTACCCCCAACCACTACGCATGAAAGGCAGCTGGAAAGGCAAATGGATTAAATTTTAAGATTCAAGGCGGTTTTAAGGCATGGGTTACCAGTGGATTAGTCAGACTTGTCATAAGGTGCATTGAACAGAAAATTACAGGCATGATATCTCTGCTATTGTATGTCCATTAAGTGATTTTCCAGCAAACATTATTTTTTGACTTTTTTACCCCAAAAGTTTTTTCCGTTCAATTCTTATCTATGAGATCTAAACTTAGTTAAATTTCTGTAATTTGTTGTTAAATGCAATTCTGCAAACAACTAAGTATTTAATTTTGCGTAAAAGCTACATGAAATTGTACTGTTTAGCCGTAAATCATTAAAAAGAGAAAGCATCATGCTTTCTCTTTTCAAGTCTAGTAGGACTTAAGCAATGGCATTGCTTAAGTCCTAGTAGTTGTTCTCCATGTCTACTAAGGAGGAAAACTAAATAGTTTGCTCTTTTCAAGAAATTGTTCTTGCCCATTGCGGTTTCAAACCAAGGATAGCAGCAAGTCTGTCGTGGTCACATACTGCTACTTCAGTGCAAACGAAGCATAGGCGCACAAGTCAGCGCTTGCGTTTAGTCAGGTGCCGAAAATGAAGTGGAAACGTAACCCCAATGGCGTCCATGTTCGCCCCGGCTCGAAAAGGAAGAATCAGTTGTGCAGTAAAAAGTAATACGAAAAACCTGCGGGGGCTGGGGAAAGAAAGGCGTCTTATATTTCTTTGGCTTGTTCTATTTTCGCGACGTGGTACAGGCTACGAAATACTGACAAGCTCAGTATATGTCTTCACCACCGAGAGTCACTTGCCCTTAGCCGGACACTCCCCTCACGTATCATGTTTCGTTCCTAAAGTTATTTCAAAGCACAGAACCAAACCTAATCAGCGGCCGAAGGCATATTTTGCAAGAAACTAGTATCCTTGTGCCTATCGGCTCAGGAACGATTGATTACTACTATAATTAATATCAGGGTCAGAATTTGAGTGCTACAATGGGACGGAAGGAAGAAAAGGAAACCGCCGCGCACACCTGTTAAGTCTTTTATAAACTTTCTCGTCCTGACTGTTTCAAAAAAGGGCGTTGTGGCTGCTATTTAATTTACAGTGTCTGTTGCAGGTGTCAAATTAATCTTACAGCAACTGGAAACGTGGCCACGCCTGCTGAAACTAAGATTGCTTGTAGGATGAACGGCTATAGTTTGGTATATTCACGAGCGCGTTTTGTCCAGTGAACTGAGTGCGTAGTGTTTCTTAACGAAGGGATGGGGTGGGTCAAGTGAATAGTTCGGGGAACGTTTGCTCTCTTTAGGCGGGGGGGGTATATTTGTTGATATCAGGAGTTCTGGCCTAGATAGAGTCGTTGTAAAGCTATTTTTTGCTTCGGAGTATCGGTTTACCGTAAGCTGAGCAAGGAAAAGTCAATGGTGCATTTATGGAATTATCATAGAGATTCTCATGGTCTAACAGTGCGAAGATTAGAATTCTGGTAAGGTGGCAACGATCAAGGCCCGCATTATAATTCATGATAATTGAAGGTCATGATGTAGAAAAAGCGACTGAAATGGTGGATGCCATGCAATCCTCTCGGGTGGGGGCGGCGTACCTGGCCTTAACGGTTGCCCCTGCGACAGAAGGCAAGCATGCGCAGATTGTCCACGGGTTGCTAAATGAGACCGTCCCTTTCTTAGTACCCGTTCCCTGTCTTATAATTAGACCCGGGAAAATTTCTCGAGATTGCACCATCATTTTGGGCTTAAAGCTTCCAAAGTCCAACAATAATAGCGCATGTTCGCGACGGTTTTTTAAGTCAGTCAAGTTCTTAAACCAGGCCTTAAACGGCCAGTTTTAAGAGTCGATAACAGTCAAAAAGGCACACAAGCCTCATGCAAAAGACAGTGGGAAGGAAGTGCACATCGGTGATGGGGAAAAAGGAGTAGCCCACAGTTATTTAGG
>CALNXK010000225.1:270000-315000 GCA_942486035.1 Porites lobata
GTGAAGGGTATGGTTTTCAAGCAGTTTACTCTAGGATAGGTTATATAAATCAGAGCGTTTGGGTCTAGAATAGGGTATCATTTTTCAGGAAACTGATCACTTGGTTGAAGATTTTATCTAGACTGGGGAAACAGCTACTCTAGGATAGGGGGATTTTGAAAGTTTACTCTAGTATAGGGTAGCAAAATTCAGCTGAACTAGCTCTGGTATAGGTCAAGGGTTCCAGGGTCCCAGCGGCACATCCCCAGCCAGAAATTCCTAAAGTGCCCCCCCCGGGGCGGTAAGTTCAAGCCCACATAAATCAAACAGGAAATAAATCAGACGTGCCGTTTTTGTGTTCACAGCTCAATACCGTAAACAAACAGTTTATATTTTCAAAATAAAGAAAGAAGGGCTTCAACATTTTCCAGTACCTTTCCATACATGAAACGGCAGCATACCGGTAACGAGAATTGTGAAATATTATGTGGGACACAATGAAGGTTGACAGGTTGACATGTCATCAGATTTGAACTGTATTTAAACTGTAAGATTTGAATCGTATCATCGTAGGAGTTTCTCTTTCCTCACAGGTCCGATAGAGTGGTATATATGCAGTGAGATCTCCGGTAGAACTTTTGAATTGTTCAGAAATAAATTATTACATCATGTGAAATAGAGACAACGCCGCAGAGCAAAATTAAAAATTTCACTTCGGTTCATCTTTAATTCTTCCATCACTTTCACACAATGCACAATGCAATGTCCAAGGCAAAACAATAGCTCCTGTGACGACACTAGGCACTCTGTAACTGCTGTTTAAAAATGCGAGAGACGGTTTTATAACGCCGCGTTATGAAAATAACGCAAGAACAATAGATGTAGGTATCTCGCGGGGTACATGTAACGAAGGTTTACGTTAATGAATAAATCAATGGAGCTTTTCCGCCTAAACGTGAAAATTTCCCAAATTTTGACTTTTAGAAATACTTCGTTCCCCAAACCTCTTTTTATTAACACACTCCGGGATCGCTCATGAAACTAACCCGATATACTTTTAATAAGTAAACACCAAGAGAGGTTATCCTCTCTTGGTAAACACTTTATTGTCCACCACCCCAGCCAGTTCTAGAGGGGGAGGGAGTTTCCTTAGGAACTGGTTAGCTCAAATGACCACCAAGCTTTAATAATTATTCGATCTAAAAGAAATACATTTATAATTCGCAATCAGAACAAACACAAATCGTCTTAATCTAGTAGCTAAATTCAGAAAACTTCAATGTTAACTTACGTCTGTGGCGGGTCGTTACAACAATCGCACTTTACAGGTTAGCAAATTCTTTTAACAGATTCTTTAGGTAAGCGGATTTATAGACAGACCTTGTACCTTGCATTTCCGTTTCCACCGTTTTATTCCTTGGCTTCATACCCTTAGCCGCGCGGTACAAATAATATTTACTATTTTTCTAAAACTTTCCTTCTTCGCCCACCTCTCACCCCTTATAATTCCCTCCTATCGTCCTCTTATTTCCCGCCCTCTGTACCCCTCTAACCCCTTAATCCTTCGAGCTACCCCATCACTGTCGTCGCTTTCTAGGTCGTCGTTTTCTAGGTCGTTGTTTTCTAGGTCGTCGTTTTCTAGGTCGTCGTTTTCTAGGTCGTCGTTTTCTAGGTCGTAGGTCGTCGTTTTCTAGATCGTCGTTTTCTAGACACCCAATCGAAAATCTCAAATAATTCCCACACTCGGTCGCATTTTGCAATTTAAACCTCAGCAGTGTTATAAACTCATTAAAACCTTATATATTACAGACTGAAAATGAGGGTAAGTTAGGTTTTGAGCTGTGGCTACGATTTGCCGATTTTGCTCGATTTTTCTGTGCATTCGCTCTTAATATGTGAATTCAAATTTCAACCCTAACCCTGAGTTATCTTAACCCAGATTCGGACAACCCGGCCTTGTTTTCCTGTTTACCGTTCCCATCATCCCCTTCTCGAGATTACTTGTCTCCAGCTCTCGTCGTTTCTCCCCACTGAGCCTTGGGAAAGCCATTGGAGGAGGTAGTAATCCTTAAAAAATTAAGGAAAATACCTACCTAGCTGAGTTTCTGGAGTTTTGATGTTGGTGTCACTGGAGCTTTTGATGTTGTTCCATCTGTTGAAAAATATTTGACACTGTTGTTCAAACCGTTACATGATAATATTACAAACAACAATAGATTTTAGTTGTTTTTAACTGTTAAATTATTTTTTTTTACGATGTGTCAACCACATGTCCAAAAGCGGCGCACTGCTTTTAAAACTTCTTTTAATCGGTCATTGCTGAGTTACCCCTAGCCTCTGTTTTAAAAGTGTCTGAGCGAGAAAGCCTAACAATGATTTTGATCCCCTTGTCATGAAAATGAAACTCATTGAGACGTCTGCACGCAGGCAACATAGGAAAGGTTTTACGACTGGCTTGAAGCATACACATACTGTGTGCAGCTCCTTTAATGTGCTATCAGTCGCATGTTTCAGTTTATTGTTAGTTTTTTTTTTTCAGTTTTAAACAGCTTGTCTTAACTTTTTTATAATCTAACCTCATGATAATAGTAATAATAAAAATGATGATGATGATGATGATGATGAAAAATGATAGTGATATTGATAATGATAATGATAACCATAACCAGTTACTGATGACCACATCTGGAAGAATTTTGTGTTTAACGAGGAAATGGTGTCAAAAATGCAGCCTTCTACAGGTTAATGCACCGTTAACCGAGAAGACCTGGGGACGAGGTTGAGTTGTTTTGGTTGTGAACTTGAAAAATGGCGGACATTTCACTCGTTTCAAGAGTAAGAACTAGGCGATAAAATTGCTAAAAGCATGGAGGTAAGCATGTTTAGCCATGTGTTTATACTAGGAATTATTTTGAATGAATAATAAAACAATTATTGAATTCGGCTTTCGGTCTTTCGACGGATAACGCCCTCCTCGATCTCCATAATTCTTCATAAGATACTCAGCCTCATTGATTAATTGTTAATTAAAACGCTGAAGGAGAGTTCGTTGACTGGCTTTAGCATTTGCGTCTGTCTGATAAAATATGATTTGCGCAGAAAGGCGATGTCCGTGCGGTAAACGTATGACCAGTCTTAGCTGGTACGAAATGACTGGAGCTTGCAAATGCGAACTAAAACGTCGCTTCCGTCTATTAACAGATACTTAAAATTCAGAATCAAGTCTTTCAAGTCTCAAATAGACGAGAGCTTATTTTCGCCACCCTTGAAGGCTTTTTTTAAGCTACGTTAGGGGGAGGGCTTGCTCGGTGACACAGCATACCTCACCGACACGTTGTATCCAGTAGGACTTGTCCAGATCCTGAGGATCTTTAACGCCAGCCTTATCCATTTCCTTCCTCATTATGGACCTCACCTTCATAAAAAAGACGAAAAAAAAAACAGGAAGACAATATGCTTTATTAAGCATACTCTACCGAAAAACCGAATTACAATTTGCTAAAAAAGTAAATAAAACATAAGATTATAAGCAAGAAGCATACCATCATTAGAATATTTTCAAATTTACCAAAATTGCGAGAATTACAAGACCTGTCTAAACTACAGCCTATTTCCATTAAGCTATTATCCTAACAATTACAGTTTATTTAGCAATTTTTGTTTGCACTAGCGAAAAAATTACTACGGGAACGTTCAGTCCTGTATTCGAATGGCCGTTTAAGTCAAGGATTGTTGTAAATTCACTCACTAGTAAGAAATCCGCAAGTGACAATGGTTACACCTGAGTTATTACTGGACGAGTCCACCCAATGATACAGCTACCAAATAGGTATGCAGGGGTGTAGCCAGCCTATAGACCAGTAGGCCCGGGCCTACAAAATTTTTGGTTTGATCACTCTACGGCTTGTAATGAATTATACGTTGTTGGGGTGATCCAAAAAGCTTACAACGGAATCCATCAGGAATTGAGTAATTTTTTATTTTCAGTGGGAAAAAACCCTTCTATCAGAATAACTTAATCAATATCGCATTCTTTTTTACATTTTTTAAAGGGATATAGATGAAATTAGTTATCTGTAATAACACCAAAGAAAATTTCTCATGAGAGTCCAAGAAAATAAATGTCAAATTTCACAAAATGACGCCTTACACATGAAATTTTCCAAATTTTATCTGTGTTTCCACAATTCTTGTGAAATTTGACATAAAAGAATGCGATATTGTTTAAATCATTCTGGTACAAGGTTTTTGTCCCCTGGAATTGAAATTACTCAATTTCCTGATGGATTCCGTTCTAGGAGCTCAAATTGTTGGTGAGTACCAGTCATGTGTGCATTCAGGATATGTGGAAATGAAAGTCAGCCAGAACATATAGTCGAAAAAGCTTGCTACGCCCCAGGTCCAACTTTCAGCCTCGTACCCAGGCCAGTTGGCGCTATCCGAGTTAGTAGAGGAGGCTTGGAACCGAGCGCGATAGCGCGAGGCGTCCTCGCCGATTTTCCCCGACAAGCTTGACAGGTGACGTCACATGCGAAATCGCCGAGGAGGACTGGGAACGAGGCTGTCCAACTCTAAATGCAATAATACGTTTTCCGATGCAGAAGCTGTAGTGACGTCCAACAAGGCAAGCAAAACAAGGGAAATGAATAGAAATTACCTTATCCTTTTGAGCAGGCTTTGCCTGAGAAAAAGAAACAAAACGCCGTGAGCCGAGGAAAGTAACAGTGGTAAAATTAAATCATTTAATTCTTACTTACAGTCCTTTGTCTAGTGAAGAGTACGCCGAGTCATTCAGTCCCTAGGCATCCATCTGAGGAAAAAAATATACCTTACAGTTGAAAAGCCACAGTTGTTTGATCAGTGCCCTAGCCTTTGTATAGAAGCGTGGCTGAGGATGACCTTGTTTTGTTAGAAAACTCCCTGTTTTTCATGTGCAAATCGTGTTATTCTGATGCTAACAAGCCAGTGAACACGATCATTTATAGCAGAGCGTCCGCGCGTGCAGCGCTCAGCGGAGCCCCATAGGTGTCATGGGAAGGGATAGAAAATGAAAACCTATCGATGCCAGAAACTTTGGTTATGACGTCAGCGTACGCCCAAACGACCGTTCGTACCGACTATGGGAGTAGGGGTAAAAAACTCAGTAGGGTAGGGAAGTGAGTCCCAGACATGTACGTTGCGTTTCGTTTTGGCGTAAAATTAACCATTTTAGGGGGAACCAACGGATTTGGACGAGTAAAAATCTAGATTGAAGTTTCTTGTGTCCAACTTACGACAACATTTTCGCAAATAAATTTCTTAAGCTTTTTATTGCTTTATGCTTGGTAACACTCCAGGAACAACCAAGTCTACCCCCTCCCTGCTTGGTCAAAATTTTGACTGGATGATTCACTTATAAACTTATGAAACATCTAGAAATTTGTTTGCTGACTGACTTGCCGACAACGGGAGCCTATTTTTCATTTCAGTTAACTTTTAAAATTATCGTGTTCTTGTCCGGATCCTACCGTCACAAAAATGGAATACAACTGCTGTCCAGTCCAGTTGTTTTTGGGTTTTCCTCAAGGAAAGTGCCGCAAAGAGATTTTTCGATGGCTGCCTTTGTGATAGTTCATGCGGGATCTTACGGCCGACAACAGGAAAAATCTTTTTGATATTTCCACAGGCAGCCCAAACTCTGTTAGTTTGCTACACAGTCGTTTTTAGTGTCGTCACGCAACGCTCCTCTCCACTAACGGCTGCTGAAAGTCGCACCACATTCCTCGCCCTTTGTGTTTGTGGTCTAACAAACAAACCAATCATGGATAAGAAACTTGACAATACGTGAGCCGCAGGGCGCTAGTAGCGAACACGCCTCTCAGTTTTCGACAATCAATCAATCGTCGCTGAATGTTCGTGGGTTCTGTGTCTGAAAGCAACGAAAACGTTGTTTGCAGTAAAGTTTGTTTGTTTTAGGCGGTTAACAAAATTCCAAGCGAAAAAAAAAGGTTTGATGTGCATCATATTTGCTCGACTTGCTTGCAGTTGCTGCTTATCTCAAAAATTTTGAAAGGACTCGACTACGACAACACTACTCTAGTTGATTGCTTGTTTTCACGAGACGATTTTGATTGTGTCATTCACTGACATGGGGCAACGATAAAAGCAAAGCTGTGATTGGAGGAGTCACCATGCCGCAAACGTGGCGTGAACACCTTCTAGAAAATGGGAGCTGAATTCTAATTGGCTAATGGCGGGGAAGGAATGTGGTTCGATTTTCAGCAGCCGTTAGTGGAGATGAGCATTGCGTGACGACACTAAAAACGGCTGTGTAGCAGGCTAAAACACTGTGGGAGTTCGTTGAACTTTGAATTTATAAGAGAATGTATGAAGATAAACAAAATACGTCTTAAATTCCAATTTTGGACAAAAATAGAAATAAAAACGTGTTTGTGTTTTGTTATTTACTGTCTCTTCATCTCTAGAGCCATTTGGAAGCCGTTTTATCGACGTTTAGGATTTTGAGTTGTACTAACAGTAAGAAAAATGGGAACGCTTGCAGCAAGGCTGATGTCTCTGTGGAACTGAACCGACCACCGGTGGGAGAATCAGTGTTCAAAACTGATGTTTGATCATTTGAAGCGAGGATACCACCTAAAAGGCTGCTCTTAAATTGTTCAAGACTACCACCAATCTCAGGAGCCTTAAAAATTGACCGCAATTTACCCCGATCGTTACCGAAGATATAAAGATCTCGAAATACATAGAGGTGACACAACAGACAGCGACTGGCACCAGTGTTCGTTAGTTTTATGTGGACACAACATTGTACGCGTGAGCAGCACGTGCAATTAATGAAAAGTAAGAGAAGCGATGTGACATGCCACTTACTCAGGTAGTACGTTTTCTGTATATCAGTGAGGTAATTCAGCAAACTTATAACTAAAGACCCCAGCTGAGTTTCGAGATTTTTAAAGCGACGTGATCGTTTGATCACGTGACTCAAACTGAGTTGAAGTTGAAGACTGATGAAAAAAAAGGGAAAAAGAACACTAATTTCTATCATGGAATTATTAACGGGAAATCCTACAAGTTGAGAGTAAGTAGTTAGTTGGGAACACAAAACATACAAGCTTAAGAGTCCGATTAGAACATTGACGTTGCTCACTAACCTTTCTCGCTGCTGCTTCTCTACCGATTATGTGTCTTTGCTAGTAATTCTTCTTAGCAATTTTAGCAAAAGAAACTGAAAGTAACAGGGATTTCGATTGCAAGCGGTAACAAAAATTTGCTATCATGATTTTAACAAACAAAAAAAATAGAACTGCTGGCATAAATGTATAGCAAAAAAGAAATATCGCAAATATAACCATAGTAACAAGTTTAACAACTGAACAACAACAAAAAGCAATTAAGGACTTTTAATTGCAAGCTGTATCATCCGATCAGTTTATCCTATAAACGCGACCATTACATTATTGCATGTCTTATGTATGTGCACGATTTTAACTCCACCAACATTACACACACTGTTTACAGGTAGCCATTACGACTCCTGAAGGAGGATCATGAGGTTATTATCCCTATGTTAAGATCTCTCCTTACAGATAATTAATAACCCACCCAGCCCAGAAAAGGTTGGCTACACCACCGGGGTCTACGTCTCTTACACTTTTCGAACAGTGGTGTGGGTTCTTTTACGTCCCTCAAAAACCAGATAAGTGAAAGTGCTGTGAGACGGAACCTACGTCCTTATCCGTGAAGCCTAGAAGGTCTAATCGTTTGCAGATGTCATTACAAAGGCAGCACTTTCCTTCTCAGTTATTTTAAGACCCTAAGTGTTGGTTCGGCCGGGGTTTGAACCTGTGACCTCCCGCTCACCTGACCGGCGCTCTCCTAGCTGAGCTAACCAGGCGGCGGCCAGCCGAGACATCCGATTTGTCAAAAATTTATTTAGGATGCGTCTGCCAGTAAGTCTTCTATGCACTAGACATTGTTATAACTCTAACATGGATTTCATGTTCTAGCCGGGCTAGAACGTGTGCCACGCACGCCAGATACAAAAAAACACTAAAAAACCACCCTTGATAAGTGTCCAAAAGATGCATGGAAATGAATTCCCCTATAATGCATGCTGTGGCACAAAACCTCGTGGAAAGCGGGCGAAAGGCATAGAAGGTGAATACCTTGTTAGATAGACTAGACTATTCCAAAAAGAGATTAATTTCAAAAGAATGCAGGTCCGGAAACCTGACAAATAGTTACACAAGCTGTATATACACCGATCGGAACGTAAGAAAAAACTCTATAAAACAAAACAACAGTAAGTGTCGTTTTTTGTCTCTAAATCGTCAGGTCGAGCTAAATAATCTGCCACGAAACTGCATCATCATCATCATCATCATCAATCTTTACTTTAGCGTAATATTCGCCATATAAAGTCCCATCGGTATCATCCTGGTGCATCTGAAATAAAAAATAACATCACGTTATGTCATTTTAAGAAAATTGGAAAATAAAATCAAAGAAAATAAAGTCCTTTCCAATTTCTCTCCCTGATTAGAGTGATTATAGTTTCAGAGCTTAGTTGTTGACATGTATTTTATAACCTAACATTCCAATAACTTCAATTTTAGGAAAATACAAACCGTTTTAAACAAATATTAAAACTGAATAGGCCGGTTTCCGACAAGTTTGCAGAGAAAACGCAAGAATAAAACGAGTTTTTAAATTTAGTTTGCTTGGATCGCAAAACCTCAAATGAATGTTGCGATTTCATCCGCGTTAATTTGCTCGTAATGCATCATATATAATATTAATAATACCACCACTATTTCATTACAATCTTTGTAACCATGAGTCAAAGACATGCACCCACGCCCTTATAAATTACGTTATAAGTTACACGGTTATAGACTACAACCTGGGAATCGACTACTCTTGAGCTTTAAGGCTATGTTCGATTCACTTCTTCTGTTCACAAGTATGAACGCTGATTTTGGAAGTTTTTCTGTAAAGGAGAGTCAAGCTGTCCGGCCCCTGTCTCTAAAGTGGAGAGTCACATATCGGAAAGGTGTTCATACTAAACCCGTGTCGGCACCAAAGGCTATACGGTTTAGTGTAAAAATAGTCAGTTCGCCGAAATATAGCCTGTTCCAGGCTCCGAGATAGTAGGGTGCGCAAAATTGAGAAAGCGCCAACATGAAAATAAACGGGAAGAAACTGGGGAGAGGAAGGGTGGCGCCTTCCTTTTTCCCGCCACCGCCCCCTTTTCCCAGTTCACGGCCTCATATTTTTGCGTGCCTTTCACTCACTCGTCATCCCTACTATCTGAGAGCCTGGAACAAGCTATGGAGGCGGGGAAAATTAGGGGTTCTTTATCAAACTGATCATTCATAAAAACCTTTACAATAAATCTTGTACTCACTCCCAAACACTGTCGTTCATCGTGTTGTACTGGGACACGTTGGTGCCCGAACTCTCCTGTCCTTTCTGCCCCTGTATTGTTCCACGGTATCCCCGCTTCCAGTTCTCTCTGTTCTTTGATAGCTTTTTCTTGATTTTCCCTTTTCGTGCTCTCTACGGAGAAGGGTTTACTCCCTCTGCAGGTTGATGTAAGAGCCAAGTAGATTTTGATTACAAAGCACATTATAACAAGCAAGATGGTAAATGAGGCGATGCTAAAAAATAGCTCCAACGTCATCTTTTGGCTTGCTAGGGTGTGTTCTTTACTGTTCAGTGCACCAACGGGATGACTGAAATATAAAAATCAATGTTTGACATGAGTACTGCTTGGCGGAAGATGTCAGCAGGCATTAGCGACTTTTAAAAGGCCTTATATTTCGAACGTTACGCAACAGTGTCGATGGTCATATTTCGAGTTTAGGCCACCTGTGGTAATTAGTTACACAAATGTCCTATAACTGCAAACCTTGCCTAGTCCCTGTACGGCGTTTTCCAAGTCCCTCTCTCCCAATTAACTTCGATGACGTATTCCAGGCGAATGGGTGGGAAACGCTTTTTGAAATTCAAGATGATGTAAACAGCAGAAAATTTTGATATGGTTTCAAAAAAAAAAACCTTGTAGATATTTGCGAGATCGACTTCTGCCGACCAGCTCTGAAAAGTCATCAGAATATTATTCATAGTCCTGTGAAGATTGATTTCTGCTCATTCAATCTCATCATTTCAACTGAACTATCGGAGTTTGTAGCTCTTACATCTTTTTCGGATAACACGGGACCTGTGGTGTAAAAAACGTCTTTGGATTTTGGGTTTTTCTGCGACGTCAATCAAACTCTGAAGAATCGGCGCTTTCTTGCCTTCACATCTTAGAGGACCTCTTAGGAAACAGAAGGTCATGGTTTGTGATTTGTGACTGGTGGATTTCGATGCATCCGTTTTGTGTGTTTCTAGGTTCGTTGCTTTCGAGCTTCAGAGTTCGGTCACGTGTTTTTAAAAAGCGGAGTAAGGCCCGGTCAGACGCCGAACTTTTCATGAGCCGAACCTAATACACAAATTATTATAACGTATTTTGTTAGTAGTTTGACCGAAATGAGCATTTTTCTCCTTTTGAATTTATGTATCAGTCAATTCCTTTGTGCCCAGCCCAACCCCCCGGCTACTGCGAAGCATTTGCGCGCCTTGAAAGTCCCGGGGGTGGGGCATTTGCAAATTTTGAACTGCCCGGGCACCGGGCATTTGCCAACCCCCAGGCCATTCCCGAGCTTTTGACACGCACGCGGTTTCCTATCAGAATATAACTACACAGAAGGTTTTACTGGACAAAAAGCAGATTGGCTCATCTGTCAAATACAGGAATAAATTGTGGAGGGTCGTAAAGGCATGTTCTCGATTTTATGCATGCATTTCTTCATTGCTTTATAAGCCAGAATTACATAGCGAAAATTGGAGCTATCGATGTGAATCAACGTTTTATTGGTTATTGAATCAAATTTCTGTTGATATTATCTGAAGAACATGTTTACATATTTATAAAACTATTCAAAACATATAACTTTACAGTGCTCCATTAATTTTAATGTCAATAATTTCATATCAATACTAAAACCATAAACTGGTGCATATCGTCGCGTCGTGAAGTCTTAATGAGAATCCTCAGAGCTATTACAAAGAAAGACGTTAATTGAAACAAAAAATGGCACATTAAAATGCTAAAAATGGCACTATTTGACTGTGCGATCAATGAAAAATGTTGCACTGTTGACGGAGGACGGGGCATTTGCCCTCTTTTTTCGTCCCCGCCCTTCCCCCCCCACCGGGATTTGGCAGCTCAAGAGTCCTCACCCCCGGGAATTTGCCATCCAGGGTAAAAAAATGCTTATGCCCGGGGATCAGCCCGGGGGGGTGGGGCTGGGCGCCGGTGGAATTGACTGATGCATTAGTCCGGCTGGAGTTAAGAAAGGCGTCTGAATCAATTCAGTCGGTCTTAATTCAAATTAGGTTTTTTCTCATGAAAACATGGTTCGGCGTCTGACCCGGGTCTAAGTTTAACTTCAACTCTAACTTTTTAAATCTTCTTTATACTGAAACATAGCAAGTTTAGATTGTTCCTAATATATAGAGCTTCCAAATAACACAGGGGACTGGGGCTACCATCATGACAAGTAAACAAATGAGCTCAAAAGATGATTTTATCTGGGAGATTTGGTGATCCGTTCGGAAAAGCAGGAGATCGGTGCCGTATACGGGAGAGTTGGCATGTATGGTATTGGTATGGTTTCCTTTCTGTACATTTAGTAGTTTGAGTTTGAGTTTGAGTAAGCACCCGTAAACAAGCTTATTAAATGCAGACACATTAAATATACGTTACCCTGTATACAAAAACTAGCAAAATGAACAAGTTCCAAACAGTTCGCATCACGTTGTTGAGCTGACCATGAAAACTATTCGTCTAATAGTTCTAATGACTCACAATTGAACTTTCAATCTGTCGTTGAGTAATAATTATTCCCTGCGGCAACTTTCTTTCTAGTTCAATTGTTGTTTTATACAATTAAGGAATATTTGTTTAGTAGTGTGTGACGGAATGAACACTTGTGAAGCTAATTATAACCTCCCTTAAGAAGCATTTTCGTCCTTTACCTAATCTCTGTCACAAATTAATGTTTAGTCTCTAAACGAAGTACTTTTTGTTTTGTACGCGTTAACTGATCAACTAATGTATGCATTTTAAAATCTTTGTAATTGCGAAAAGCTAAAATAAAGCGCATTAGATCACATTTGAATGGTATTTTTGCTCCTTATAAATAATAAACTGTTATTATTATTATTATTATTATTAACCGTACTACGAGAAACATAGGCTAAATCTCAAACTAAAGCACAAAAAAGATCAAAAGATGATTTTATCTGGGAGGTTTGGTGACCCGTACGGGAAAGCAGGAGATTGGTGCCGCATACGGGAGATTTGGCATGTATGGTTTTAATATGGTTTCCTTTCTGTACATTGAGTAGTTTGACTATGAGTTTGAGTTTAAGTGAACACCCCTTTATATCATGCAGCATTATACAAGCTTATTAAAGACACACATCTTAAATATACGTTACCCTGTACTACAGAAACCAGCAAAATCAGCAAGCTCCAAACAGTTCGCATCACGTTGTGCAGCTGGCCATGAAAACTAACAGCTCTTCTGAGTTAGAAGAGAACATTCAATCTGTCATTAAACAATAATTATTTCCCGCGGCAACTTTCTTTGTAGTTCAATTGTTGTGTATTGTAGTAATCATTGTCTAGTAGTGGGTGACGGAATGAACACTGGAGAAGCTAACCTTCCTTAAGAAGCATTTTCGTTCTTTACCTAATCTTTGTCATAAATTAATGTTCAGTCTCTAAACGAAGTATTTTTTTTTACGCGTTAATCAACTAATGTATACATTTTAATATCTTTCTAGGTGCGAAAACCTAAAATAAAGCGCATTAGATCACATTTGAATGGTATTTTTGCTTTATGTAAATAACAAATCATTATTATTATTATTAACCGTAGTACGAGAAAAATGGGCTAAATGTCAAACTAAAACACAGAAAAGCTCAAAAGATGATTTTATCTGGGAGATTTGGTGACCCGTGCGGGAAAGCAGGAGATCAGTGCCGTATACGGGAGAGTTGGCATGTATGGTGTTGGTATGGTTTCCTTTCTGTACATTTAGTAGTTTGAGTTTAAGTTTCAGTAAGCACCCGTTCACATTATACAAGCCTATTAAATACAGATACATTAAATATACGTTACCCTGTATACAAAAACTAGCAAAAACAACAAGTTCCAAACAGTTCGCATCACGTTGTTGAGCTGACCATGAAAACTATTCGTCTAATAGTTCTCCTGACTCAAAATTGAGCTTTTAATCTGTCGTTGAACAATAATTGTTTCTTGCGGCAACTTTCTGCGTAGTTTAATTGTTGTTTTATACAATTAAGGAATATTTGTTTAGTAGTGTGTGACGTAATGAACACTTGTGAAGCTAATTATAACCTCACTTAAGAAGCATTTTCGTCCTTTACCTAAACTCTGTCATAAATTAATGTTTAGTGTCTAAACGAAGTATTTTTTGTTTTGTACGCGTGAAGTGATCAACTAATGTATAGATTATTTTTTAATATCTTTGTGCAGCGAAAAGCTAAAATAGAGCGCATTAGATCATATTTGAATGGAATTTTTGCTCCTTATAAATACTAAATTTTTATTATTATTATTAACCGTACTACGAGAAAAATGGGCTAAATCTCAAACTAAAACACAGAAAAGCTCGAAAGATGATTTTATCAGGGAGATTTGGTGAACTGTACGGGAAAGCAGGAGATCGGTGCCGTATACGGGAGAGTTGGCAGGCATGGTGTTGGTATTCTTTCCTTTCTGTACATTGAGTAGTTTAAGTTTGAGTTTGAGTTTGAGTAAGCACCCGTTCACATTATACAAGCTTATTAAATACAAACGCATTAAATATACGTTACCTGTATACAAGAACTAGCAAAATGAACAAGTTCCAAACAGTTCGCATCACGTTGTTAAGCTGACCATGAAAACTATTCGTCCAGTAGTTCTCCTGACTCTGAGAATTGAACTTTCAATCTGTCGTTGAACAATTAATTATTTCCTGCGGCGACTTTCTGCGTAATTTAATTGTTGTTTTATACAATTTTAAGGCACATTTGTTTAGTAGTGTGTGACGGAATGAACACTTGTGAAGCTAATTATAACCTCCCTCAAGAAGCATTTTCGTCCTTTACCTAATCTCTGTCATAAATCAATGTTTAGTCTCTAAACGAAGTATTTTTTGTTTTGTACGCGTTAACTGATCAACTAATGTATGCATTTTAAAATCTTTGTAATTGCGAAAAGCTAAAATAAAGCGCATTAGATCACATTTGAATGGTATTTTTGCTCCTTATAAATAATAAACTGTTATTATTATTATTATTAACCGTACTACGAGAAACATAGGCTAAATCTCAAGCTAAAGCACAAAAAAGATCAAAAGATGATTTTATCTGGGAGGTTTGGTGACCCGTACGGGAAAGCAGGAGATTGGTGCCGCATACGGGAGATTTGGCATGTATGGTTTTAATATGGTTTCCTTTCTGTACATTGAGTAGTTTGACTTTGAGTTTGAGTTTAAGTGAACACCCCTTTATATCATGCAGCATTATACAAGCTTATTAAAGACACACATCTTAAATATACGTTACCCTGTACTACAGAAACCAGCAAAATCAGCAAGCTCCAAACAGTTCGCATCATTCAATCTGTCATTAAACAATAATTATTTCCCGCGGCAACTTTCTTTGTAGTTCAATTGTAGTGTATTGTAGTAATCATTGTCTAGTAGTGGGTGACGGAATGAACACTGGAGAAGCTAACCTTCCTTAAGAAGCATTTTCGTTCTTTACCTAATCTTTGTCATAAATTAATGTTCAGTCTCTAAACGAAGTATTTTTTTTACGCGTTAATCAACTAATGTATACATTTTAATATCTTTCTAAGTGCGAAAACCTAAAATAAAGCGCATTAGATCACATTTGTATGGTATTTTTGCTTCTTATAAATAGCAAATCATTAATTATTGTTATTAACCGTACTAAGACAAAAATGGGCTAAATTTCAAACTAAAACACAGAAAAGCTCAAAAGATGATTTTATCTGGGAGATTTGGTGACCTGTACGGAAAAGCAGGAGGTCGGTGCCGTATACGGGAGAGTTGGGATGTATGGTGTTGGTATGGTTTCCTTTCTGTACATTTAGTAGTTTGAGTTTGAGTTTGAGTAAGCACCCGTTTAAATTATACAAGCCTATTAAATACAGACACATTAAATATACGTTACCCTGTATACAAAAACTAGCAAAAACAACAAGTTCCAAACAGTTCGCATCACGTGGTTGAGCTGACCATGAAAACTATTCGTCTAATAGTTCTCCTGACTCTGAGAATTGAACTTTCAATCTGTCGTTGAACAATAATTATTCCCTGCGGCAATTTTCACGTAGTTTAATTGTTGTTTTATACAATTAAAGAATATTTGTTTAGTAGTGTGCTACGGAATGAACACTTGAGAAGCTAATTATAACCTCCCTTAAGAAGCATTTTCTTCCTTTACGTAATCTCTGTCATAAATTAATGTTTAGTGTCTAAACGAAGTATTTTTTGTTTTGTACGCGTTAATCAACTAATGTATGCATTTTAATATCTTTTTAATTGCGAAAAGCTAAAATCAAGCGCATTAGATCATATTTGAGTTGAATTTTTGCTCCTTATAAATAATAAATTAATATTATTATTATTATTATTATTATATATTATTATTATTATATATTATTATTGTTTTTATTATGAACCGTACTACAAGAAAAATGGGCTAAATCTTAAACTAAAGCACAGAAAAGCTTAAAAGATGATTTTATCTGGGAGATTTGGTGACCCGTACGGGAAAGCAGAAGATGACGGTGCCGTATACGGGAGAGTTGGCAGGTATGGTGTTGGCATTCTTTCCTTTTTTTACATTGAGTAGTTTGAGTTTGGGTTTGAGTGAGCACCCGTTTACACCAGCATTATACAAGCTTATTAAATACACACATCTTAAATATACGTTACCCTGTAGTACAGAAACCAGCAAAATTAACAAGCTCCAAACAGTTCGCATCACGTTGTGGAGCTGGCCATGAAAACTAACAGTTCTTCTGAGTTAGAATTGAACATTCAATCTGTCATTAAACAATAATTATTTCCTGCGGCAACTTTCTTCGTAGTTCAATTGTTGTGCATTGTAGTAATTATTGTCTAATAGTGGGTGACGGAATGAACACTTGAGAAGTTAACCTTCCTTTAGAAGCATTTTCGTTCTTTACCTAAATTCTTTTATATATTAATGTTTAGTTCTTAAACGAAGTATTTTTCTTTTGGGCGCGTTAATCAAGCGATAATGTACACGTTTTAATATCTCTGTAATTGCGAAATGCTAAAATAAAAATCACTGACGTATGTTTTCCGAGAAAACGACCTTTCCCAGCTTTTCTATTGTTGGCGTTAGGTAAAATATTCTGCTAATTAGAATTAGTTTCTTTTTTGCCATTTAACTAATGTATCCGTTTTAATTTCTTTCAAGAATTGCGTAAAGCTAAAACTGGTAAAAATAACTGACGCATGTTTGACAGTCCCAGCTTTTCTACGGTTGGCGCAGTACTTAAAAAAGATCTGCTTAACAAATGGTTTCATGTTGCCAGGCGTCTGTTAATAGCCTGTTCCAAGCGTTCAGAGTGGTGTACCCTGTTCCAGGCTCCGAGATAGTCTGAGAGCCTGGAGCAGGCTAAGAGCGGTGCGAGGTAAAGAAAGCGATGAAAAGTAGAGGGGGACTAAATTCACCAGTACTAGACTTTTTGTGCTCTTTCCCTGTTGTTGAAATAACTACGAAGGACTAACCAAATGGGCTTGGGCATTTAACAATAAGCTGTTATGTGACATCCTAAAGTTCACTGCTCACCCATTATTTTAAATGAGATGCATACTTGATATATTTATCTCAGGTAACTTCTGTATTAGAACGGGCAAGAAACATGGTAAATGGGAAAATAAAAAATGGAAAAATAAACGTCATTTTACCCCTAGTGCTATCAGTAACTTCATTACCCATTTTCTGACTTGTTTTCATATCAATTTCCCATTCCCCATCCTTGTTCCCAGTACCCCACTACCTATTTTGGCAACAACCCTCCTGTACGAAGTAGAGCAGTCTTCCCTTAACACAAGCAGTGACAGTACTCAGACTAGCCGTAAAACCACTCCAAGGAAATCTTACAACTGCTCAGCCTGCAAGAAACCAGTGCATGGACATAAAAGGCAATGAAAGGATTAATGGAGCCCTACACGACATGTGTGTATAAATAAAGACAACAAACTTAACTTTGAATTGTAAACTCATATTTGAGTGATTTTGGCATCTCTAAGTGAACCTGTCATGCAAGTCTATCTAGAGTGTCATGTCAGTTAAAAAGTTAAAAAATAGGATTTGACTGGCCGCCATGGAGAACACTGTTACAATATGCTTGGATAGTTACGAAAATCTAAAGCTTTGAAGGAAGTATCCTCCACTGATCTAAATTTTAATACCCCTGATTTGAACCAAATTAATTCAAGACCAATGCATGCATAGCTGTATTTAAGTCTAAGTAACAATTCAGAATATGCAGAAAAATCTATACACTGACTTGGAACATGTGTTACCAGGTTAGAGACTATATAATTTCCAGTGCTTTGGGCTGGCTTTTCAGGCTTGAGGGTAACTTCTGCGCCATGCTAAAGAACAATCAAGTCAGTATATTTTTGTTTAAAAAAGTGTACAAATATTCTTCTCTCTTGAACACTTGCAGTATAATTAATATAATTGACAAACCATTCATAAACTTTTCAATACTATAAATCAAAAAAAAAAAATCCAGTTGAATAATAAATTATTTTCTTTCTTTTTTAAATGGCAAGGTCTGTCTGCATTCTTTCTCTGTCCTGTGTAGTAGAGTATCCTGGGACTGTTTTGAGTGATATTTTCTGTTTATGTTGAGGTATTAACAGACTGGTAGTCACTAAGTGTTTTGGCAACCTAGGTAACCACAAAGCCACTGTATGGTCCATCTGTAGGCAACAGATTGAACGCCCCCCCCCCTCCCAAAAAAAAGAATTTTGTCAACAATATGCATATACATATTAGGGCCATTTATACGAGGAAAAATAAGACGCGTCTTACATAAGACGCGGCTTAAATAAGACGCGAACTTTCCGTATAAAAGGCACATTTCGTCTAAAATAAGACGCGACTTAGCTAAGACGCGTCTTATTTTAGAACAGACCTTAACTGTTCTTAGATTAGACGCGTCTTAGCTAAGACGAGAAAAACTTCGTATAAACGACCTTCGCGTGTTACACAAGACGCGAACGCATAGTACTCATGCGTTAATTTGGCGGGAAAATTATCGCTTGCCCCGCGGTGGACTGGCAGGCCACTGGCGCCTGGCGGGGAAAAATTGTTTACAAATTACAACGCGTCTTCGTTTCCTTGTCTATTCTGCTTTATTTTTTCTTCGCTCAAATACAATGAGCTCGCCGTTAAAGATAAAAAGAAACACTTGGTCCATCGTGGATGAAAAATATTTTTTGTTATTATGTAAGGAGAAGGCGATAACAGACCTCCTGGACAAATGCGTGACAGGTGTAAGTAGACCCTTTTAACTTTAAACTATCACAATTTATATTTACTAATCGAATTGCTATCTTCGTATTACAAACTTACACTTTAAAAGTAAGTTTAAGTATACGGAAGACTTAGATAAGACATGCTCATATAAATGGTCCAGTTCGCGTCTTATTTAACCCTATTCAGACTGGGGGGGGGGGGGCTTTTCGAACCCCCCCTCCGGCAAAATCGTGATAACTCCTACACCGAAAGAGGTATGACGTTCAAATTTTCTGACTTTTCCTAAAATTTATCTAGGAACATTTTGGTATAATTACCATGTCCATGTGATTAATCATGTTGCCATGGCAACCAGTTTCTGACACATAGGTTTTGGAAAATTTAAAAAATGGTGATTTTTTTTGTTTTAAGATCGCGTTTTACACTTATAGTGCTTTTTGTTGTTAAAATGGTCTTTTCTTGAGAGTAGTTTTTGAATTACATCAAAATGTTTCAACATCGAATATCTGGGGGGGAGGGGTGGGGTAAAATTTGTCACTTTTTTGCTTTGACAAATATGCTGCTCTATTTTCCAAATAACACTTCCAAAGTCATTTGTTTGGGTAATAAACATTAGTTTGATACTTCTTTTATACATTCTGAGCTTTTTCCCCTTTGAAAGTTGCTTTAAATTATAATTTTAACAAAAAAACGGAAATCCAAGATGGCGGATCCAAGATGGCGGATCCAAGATGGCGGACAACCATTTCAAAATTTAAATTTTATTGCTTCCTATTGCTTTTTCTCGCTGTACAAGTGATTCCTTGTTACTAGTTCATAAGAAAGGATAACAAAGAGATGACTTTACCAATATTATTGATATTTTACGTATCTAAGTGGAAAAAATAATAAGAAACATTGAAAAATCGGAATATGACGTCACTGTGACGTCATCATTGGGCGTGGCAAGTCAAAACTGGGTGTGTGGCTTCTTTGTACGGAGATGATCATTGTGTGTAAATTTCATGACCCTAGCATTATTGGTTCCAGAGATACAGAGGGGGGGTCCGAGGAGTCCCCCCCCCCAGTCACAGATTGACCAAAAAAGCCCAGTCTGAATAGGACGCGTCTCATGTAAGACGCGTCTTATTTGAATGGCCCTATTGTCCAAATATTAAAATGCCTGTTATATAGTGTAGCAAAGAGATCCTTCTTAGTTACTTGTTTTAAACACTACATCAATACTGTTTGTTACTTGGATAGCCGACTGGGATTCCAGGAGAAAAGATTATGTGTAAATTCTCACTGTATAAGACACCTGTAACATACATGCATTATAAGAACGTTTCATTTCTTCGCATTCATTTGTGAAGGTTTTACTACACCTAAGGTTTGAGAGTGGAAAATTTTTTCAGGTGTCAAAGACAAAAGTTGTTTATTTATCTACCATAGGAAAGCCGTGGTGGATCCAGGGGAAGAGCCTGGGGGGCCCGGCGTCCCCTCCTCCGTATTTTTGAACCAAACAAAGGCCCAAAGGGCAGATGAATTTTTTTTTTTGAGACCGGCCCTTCCCCCGCCTTATCTTAGGGTCTGGATGACCGCCCCCCATCTCCCCCTTATCTTAGGGTCTGGATGACCGCCCCCCATCTCCCCCTTATCTTAGGGTCTGAATGACCGCCCCCCCATCTCCCCTTATCTTAGAATCTGGATGACCGCCCCCATCTCCCCCTTATCTTAGGGTCTCGATGACCGCCCCCCCATCTCCCCTTATCTTAGGGTCTGGATGACCGCCCCCATCTTCCCCTTATCTTAGGGTCTGGATGACCGCCCCCATCTCCCCCTTATCTTAGGGTCTGGATGACCGCCCCCATCTCCCCTTATCTTAGGGTCTCGATGACCACCCCCATCTCCCCCTTATCTTAGGGTCTGGATGACCGCCCCCCATCTCCCCCTTATCTTAGGGTCTGGATGACCGCCCCCAATCTCCCCCTTATCTTAGGGTCTCAATGACCGCCCCCCATCTCCCCTTATCTTAGGGTCTGGATGACCGCCCCCATCTCCCCTTATCTTAGGGTCTGGATGACCGCCCCCCATTTCCCCCCTTATCTTAGGGTCTGGATGACCGCCCCCCCCCATCTCCCCCTTATCTTAGGGTCTGGATGACCGCCCCCCCATCTCCCCTTATCTTAGGGTCTCGATGACCGCCCCCATCTCCCCCTTATCTTAGGGTCTCGATGACCGCCCCCCTATCTCCCCCTTATCTTAGGGTCTGGATGACCGCCCCCCATCTCCACCTTATCTGACGGTCTGGATCCACCACTGGAAAGGTACCTTAGAGCTCAATTTCCTAAATACTACAATCTGCATCAATAACACTGGTGAAGACAAAGCAGAATCCTCAAATGAGGCAACATGGCCTTGGCAAACGAACTAGGGGAAACGAGAAATTGAAACCGGTTGCGGTTGAACAGTATTCGATTTTTACTTCAGCTTTAAGTAACCTTCATGCATCAGTCAATTGAAACTCCAACCCCCCGACCCCCACGCCTGGGCGGGGAACTTAACATTGACTTCGTGTTAAAACACTGCTAATTTCCTGGCTCCCCGGGCCACCGTATAGCGGGACATTAGTAGTTGTTGACCAATAAACACTATTCAGTTCGGATTTACAGTATTTGCTGGTCTCAACTCTACTTGTTCCTAAATTCCTATTTTCAACTATATTCACCAACTGCAGTGAAATTGGACCTCTTTACATGACCTACAGCTTTACATTCAAATTCGATCATGATGTGCGTACGTCGGGGCGAGGAACACTAGGGAGGGAAAGACCAGGGTCAGGTCTTAAGACCTGAAACAGTGAATTGTTTTGTAACAGTGCCACGGAACTAATTCTACTTATTTTAAAAAGGGCATCTGGGTATCCCCTGGTCACCTTCCTTCACCAGAGGTGCACGGCAAATCGGAGCCGCACGATGTTCACAAAGTGATGTACATGTCCAAATGTTGTTGCCTTTATTTGAACAGTTACTGCGTTTATACCTCCCTACACATGCATGCACTTACATTTCCGCGTACCTATAAAAATACCCGTCAGAACACTGCATATCACAGTAAGCAAGGTTTAAAAATACAATGATAGAGCTTCTGAAGACTTCTACAGATCCACAAATCTCAAAGGGAGTTGATCAGTTGCAAAATGCGTGGAACAGGCCTCTTGTCAATTCCACCACCCCCTGGGAACAACACGTTGTTTAATAATTAACAATTAATGAATGAGGCTGGGTATCTTAGGAATGGACCATTAGAAAAATTATGGGGGGGGGAACTTTCCAGCTGCAGGAATTTTTTTATGCCATAGCATGAAAATTTTTTAGGGTTAGTTGGCGTGCATGAATTTTTTTTCTTTTAATTTTCCCTTGCGCGAATCTTTTTTTTGTACTTCGTCCCCCTCCCTCCCCACCGATAAGTTTTCTAATGGTCCGTCCCTTATGAAGAATTATGGAGATCGAGGAGGGCGTTATCCGTCGAGGCCGTAGGCCAAGGCGGATAACACCCTCCGAGATCTCCATAATTCTTCATATGACACGAAAGCCGAATTCAAGAATTGTTTTATTATTCATTCAAAATAATTCCTAGTTTAAAAATATAGCTAAAACATGTTTACCTCCATCGATGTTAATAAGTTCATCTTCGATAGTGGACGTTTAGGGTTGTTCAGCTCCGCAAATATTCTCCAAATAGCACATGTCGCCCTTCCAGTTGTCTTCTTGCTGTTCTTGCCATGTTTTTAGCTATTATTTCGTCCAGTTCTTACTCCTGAAACGAGTGAAATGTCCGCCGTTTTTGTTTTTACAACCAAAACAACTAAACCTCGTCCCCAGGTCTTCTCGGTTAACGATGCATTAACCTGCAAGGAAGCTGCACTATTGACGTCATCGGTTGATTAATGGCAAAATTCTTCTCAATTTGGTCATCAGTAGGTGGTTATGGTGAATTATGCGTGTGCTTTTAGCCAATCAGAATCGGGGAATTTTTTTTAAATAAATAATAAATGTGTGTTAAATCCCCGCATTGGCCGCGGTTTCAATTGACTGATGCATAATAATTACAGCCTTCAAATAATTCAATTGTATGATTGATACGCGATCTTTCCACGTCAAATGAAATCGCATCGAGTTGATTTATTTACCAAGTTTGCAAACTTATAGTTTTTTCATATCTCTCGATCTTCTAACGTTGACGGTGCAAGCCGTCGACAGACCCTTGGTGTCTCCTTTTTTCTTCGGAGTAGCTGCCATCGACTGCTTCGATCATCCTGATCGTGGTTCGTCTTGATAATGCAAAATTTCAGTGACTAAGACTCCCCAATCATCTTCAGGATCTTGGCCTATTTCGGTACTTTCCTTAGCGTGAGTTAAATCACTTAATTCTGAGTCAATTGACATTTTTAGGCCTAAAAACAAACAGGGAAAATAGACCTTTTTACCGCTACGGCGGCCATATTGAATAAGTTAGATTTAAGGAGTATTATGGGATGCGGGGGGGGGAGGGGAATGAGCACATTCCGTTTAGTATTCACGAGCGCCTTTTGGGACATTTTTTCTTAAAATTTTCTCAGAACAATATTACAATGAGAAAAAGATCGTTGTGCCGTCTTTGGATGTAATAATGATCGCCTTTTTCCCCAGTAATATAAAGTGAAAGTCTAAAAGACCATATTTCTAATACTAAGCGTGTACAACGGATCGTGCTCATGCCCCCTGGGCATCCCATAATACTCCTTAAATCGGATTAATTCAATATGGCCGCCTTATCGGTAAAAAGGTCTATTAGATCGAAAGCGTCGGCACAAGGTAAGCAAATCAACTGACGTCATCAGCCTGGCTCGGACTAGGCTTTGGTAGATTGTGCTCGAAAAAAAGCATATTATGCTTTTAGCAGCACTCATATTTTGTAGAAATTATGCCAAAATTATGCTACTTTCTGTAAATTATGCTCTCTGTCACCGAAATTATGCTACTTAGATTTTACACTGATTTTAAGGAAAATAAAGATCATCAGTACCTTAGCTCCATCAATTTTGAGCGTTCATTTAGTCCACCTTCCAGTCTTACAGTCTTTAGCGTGGCCAATCCGCCTGTACGTACATGATCTCGCTTTGTTGTAACTTTTAACTTCTCTTTGCCTGAGGCATGTTTTTTAGAAACCAATGGTTTTTGAGAATGCTCTTTTTAGCGGGGCTCCCGCGCGCGCGAAGCGCGCGTGGGACAGAGCCCCATACCCATGGAATATGGTCAACCTCTTTTCGTTTGGTTGTCACGTGATTGACCGAGCGTACGTACGTACGTACGTACGTACGCGTCTACAGATTGTATGGGTGGGGTAGGGGAGACTATCAAAAGGAAGGGAGGGGTGTCTCAGGCGTGTCTTGGCAAGCCCACATCTTTAATATAGGACATTAACAATATGGTCAATTGACAGCTGTCCAAACAGGATAGCCACTGACCAGTATCCCATGACCATATCGCGGGCTCATGTGTCAACTCATCGAGGTGACGTGATTTATTTGGAAGCTGTCCGCTGACCAGTTAACTGTTTTACTAGATCGCGAACAACGTTCAATCTCATTCTTTTACTAGTTTGGGAGCACAGGAAAACTGATAATGCACACATATTGGACATCAATGTTTTGATCAATTGACAGCTGTCAAAACAGAGTACCCGCTGACCAGTATCACTTGACCGTATCGCGGGCTCAGGTGTCGACCCGTCGAGGTCAAGTATTTTTTGAAGTTATCCGCTGACAAGTAAACTAGTTTTCAAGTGATCGCAGGCTCAAGTTCAATTTTTTTTCTTAATTCATATGAAATATGTTGTGTTTATGTGCTGCACAATTAAAATTTTGATTGCAAACTGACCTCGGACGTGAAAATTCAGCCAGCTGTTACAGGCAGGGAAGACAGTTGCTTTTGTTTTTTCTCACAATGGTCACGCGTTAGTCACGCTCTACGTCCAATTTTTATGCTCTGATTGGTCAAAATTTGACATGTGAGTTCATGCGCAAAATTTATGCAGCATCTTGAATCTTGTTTACTTTAACAGCTGAAGCTGACAGAGTTTTGTGTCAACTTGTGATGTTTTTAACTGTCTTTTTCCACTGGATGTACAAAATGAAATTCAGCTGCTATCAGGAGTCTTCTGTTACTCATGGCTAGTTTGTTTATTGGGTTTTGGTTGAGAAAACGTCGCTTGTCAAAGTCGGAAATCCGATTTCGGATGGCATCGTTTTCGTTTTCACCTTGCTTGATGCGTAAGAGGATTGCAAAGTCTGAAGCGATACTGGCTTTACCTGATAACTTTCAGGAGCTGCATCTCGAATGGTAAGCCAGAGAAATTATTGTATTTCATGTTTGTTTTTGTATCTAATTTAATGAAGTGGAGCGTAGTTTATGCGGGAATTTAGTTTATGCGCGTTTGTAAGTTTTGAGACAACGATCTCACCGAGTATCTGGTTTGATATAATCTTACAGAACTTTAAAAAGCCTTTAGACAGTTTCTCACCGCAAATAGAAAGAAAATGTTCCAAAGAATCTTTAGTTATAATTCTAGCCGGAAAAGAAAGCTTTGAGCGATTTTCTTGCCTCGAGTTCGTCTTTGAAAAAACAAACACCGGGAAGCTGGCTTAAAACATAAACTTCAGCAAACTTAAGCTTGAAGCTTGAAGACTCAGGATATTTAGGGACACTTTAATACTTGTCTTCCTGAATGAAAATTGTTGTCTCTGTTTATGTTTCACCGAATTATATTTCTTTTATTGATTGTTGGTAGTCTCTCTTGCAATTTTAATCGCTATGCCGATTGTTTTCAGTCGTTCAGTGAACATCGCTTGCAGGAGTTCTCAAAATGCCGCGCGTTAAACTATCAAATAAAAATAAACATGATAAATTCTTTATTATCTTGGAGCGTAACTCTGTTAATGTTCATTCAAACACTCGCTACAGCTCGCACTACAAAAGTGAGAACCGGATGGCCGTATAGGTGACTTTGGAAAATTTTTTTAACAGTTTATGAATATTGAATGAGAGCAATTTGTATTGTGAAATACTGCTTTCTGTCCATGGTATAAAAGGTTGGTTTACACGCACCCAGATTTGTTGGCAAGATTTTGCAAAAGTAAACTTGTCGAACGCCAAAACGTTGGCCTGATTTTTTTTTTTCTAAGCCTAATTGATCTACGGTGATCAATAGCCATTACGGCTCTTAAATGTGATAAAAGATGATTACCAGTTTTTGAGTGTACATATGAGGCTATCAACTCGATGTAAGATTTGGTTCACTCTTGGGCTGTTTGCAAATTATTTTTCTCTAAAATCAGGTAGCCTTTCCCTCAAAAGTCACATAAATGTGCTCTAAAGTTAACTGAATTGTGGAATTCGAATACAAGTTTATTGTTTAATTTAAATTATAAATTTACTAATGGGAGCCTCGCTTTTAGCCCTGGCTAAATCTATATATTAGAGCTCAATATCTCCTTACACCCATTGCAAAACAGTTTTCCACCTCAAAGACACAAATTTTCCCCTGGGAATTCTTCGATTCGATCACGAGGACTCATGTTCTTTGGATCTGAGTTACCTCTTTCCTTGTACTTTCCGGTATTACTTTTAGGAACACGTTCTCTAGAGATTAAAGCTCTCGGTTGGGCAGTCTTACACTAAGTAGTACCCTGGAAGTGGATGTACTCGAGGACGACGCCATCTGAGCGGCCGAGCCGCCGAACCATAAGCGTGGTGGCCTGAGTCTCAGTCTTATGCACAGGGTGACCTCTGCCGCCTGCCGGACCATATTTGACCATGGGCCTTAGCACAGACCTCAATATTTACCAAAAACAATACAGAAATAAAATACAAACTGAATTATTCTAGAGCTATAATGGGTTTTTCTGGTTTCAACGCATAAAAGCTCGGATTATGCCAGCAGTGCTAAACTGAAATAAAAGCTTAAAATAATGCTCGTTTTGCTGAATTATGCTTAAAATTATGCTAGCAAAATCTACCAAAGCCTAGCTCGGACCGCACAACTCGTTCCCAGTCTCTCGGACATTTCTACAAGGAAAAATGCAGTTTTTCGATGGCCAAAATTGAGTGATTTTTATGGAGGACACATGTTTGAACTACACATCTTAAAGAACCAAAAACAGTGGAAAAAAAATTCGTGTCATATACACTACTATAAAGATTAACCTTATTCGTCCACAAGTAGCCCAAGCTCACTAATTAATTATTCATACGGTAACAACTATAAGGCGTTGTATGGGAATTATCCTATTTCTCCATAATTGACCAAAACGTGCTTTAAATTTTTCCTTTTAAGATTGCATTTAGTATTTTATTATGTTTATTTGTGTGTTGACTGCGTTTCAGGCCTCCTAGGATGCCGAATACCCGAGAACAACACTACCCTTCTAGGCTAATTAACTATTCATAGAGCAAGAAAAATATAAGGCGCTGTATGAGAAATATTCTTTGCTCACTAAATTAATAAAATGTGCATTGAATATCGGCTTTGAAGCTTACCTTTAGCCTTTTCTCGTTTTTCTTTGCGTTCTGACTGCATTTCAGACCTCCCAGGCACTGTTTAATACCTTTTTTTGAGCGACAGTTGTTCAACCAGATGACTGTCATCTGGGTGGATAATGTTGCTCAGGACTATCATAAGGTGAGCTTGGACTACCTGTGATTCGTCTAATAACATTTCTATTTTTGGACTAAATTAACGTAAATCTTTATAATTTCAGTTGGTGAGCAATAGCGGTTTATGAAAAACTTTTCCAGTTTAATCTTTTTTCTTTTTCTAGAAAACTTTTTCCTTTTCGCAGAAAAAACTTGTCAAAGGAAACTTCCTCGTGCAAAATTTTAATGTGGCGTAACAAAATACGGATGGACGATCTTAATCTAAAACATAGTCTCTATGTTTACAAGTAAAACACCACGGAAGGAACATTTAGAACTTTTATTGACAAATTTTACACTTTTATATTCATACAATAAAATGGATGCTTAAGCAATAAATAAAACAATATTTGTTAAAATAAAAGCAGGATAAAAAAATTAATTTATATAATTATGTTTCTCACAGTTAATTACATCGCAGCAAATATAAATTTGCGTTCTCTTCGCAAGAAACTAAAAAATGCTCTTAAAACATAACGATGAAATATATTATTTTCCCACTGTAAAATAAAATTTGGCTTTGAAGAGACAACTTACTTGATTAGTTTCATAAAAATAAAATATAAAAGAAAATTTCGAAAGGGTTATAGCTCACTGTAAGTATTAGAAGAGGCCATTCCAGAGTTCCAAAAACTCTCACTTTCAAAATGAGGCTAAGTGCAAAACCTTTCTTGTGAAATGAGTTTTATTTGATTGAGAATAGAAAATCAATTTCATATTAATAGCTTCACACTTAGCCTCTCTTTGAAACAGAGGCTTGGGGCCACTCGGAAAAGGCCTATAAAAAAAGCAAGGAAGAATCAGTTGACACTCTTACTAAATATATTGTCATATTCATTTCCTAATATTACTAACTGTGGCGAAGAATAAAATAACAATCCTAAAAAGACCATTCTTATTTTCAGCTAAACCGTTCATCTCTTATTATATGGGTTGTAAGATCCAACTGAAGGCAAAGAAAAAGAGATACATCATGCGATATTTAATCCGCTAATGACTCCGTACTATATAAATTATAAAATGTTGCTCTAGAGGCTTTACCAAATTGTTTTTTATGTTTTTTGACCATCCATCTGTGTAGTTAAATCTCTTACTTTCTGCGCCCAGTACTCGCTACTCTGTTGAAGCTGAATCGAAAGCTAAAGAAAATGAGAACATAAAAAAATATTGTATTATTAATGGTCAATGCTGCTTGCTCTGTTTAATAAACAAACGAGGTAAAAAAAATCGAAACAGAAACGAGGCCTTCGTCTGGAGATTGGTCCCTGAAACAATGAAAGGCCACCCCACATAGCGCCTACTCGAAATACGGTACTACCGCTGACCCGTAGAAATTGTCTCGAGGTACGGCAGCACCGAGTCAATTCATTAAGCTGCATTAAAACACGGAAGGAGAGTTCGTTGACTGGCTTTAACATTTGCGTCTGTCTGATAAAATATGACTTGCGCAAAAAGGCGATGTCCGTGCGGTAAACGTATGACCAGTCTTAGCTGGTACGAAATGACTCGAGCTTGCAAATGCGAACTGAAACGTCGCTTCCATCTATTAACAGATACTTAAAGTTCAAAATCAAGTATTCAAGTCTCAAGTGGAAGAGAGCTTATTTTCGCCACCCTTGAAGGCTTTTTTTAAGCTACGTTAGGGGGAGGGCTTGCTCGGTGACACAGCATACCTCACCGACACGTTGTATCCAGTAGGACTTGTCCAGAACCTGAGGATCTTTAACGCCAGCCTTATCCATTTCCTTCCTCATTATGGACCTCACCTTCATAAAAAAGATGAAAAAAAAAAAAAAAAAAAAAACAGTAAGACAATATACTTTATTAAGCATATTCTACCGAAAAACGGAATTATAATTTGCTTACAAAAGTAAATAAAACATAAGATTATAAGCAAGAAGCATACAATCATTAAAAATTTTCCAAATTTACAAAACTTGCGAGAATTACAAGACCTGTCTGTGCTGAAACCTATTTCCATTAAGCTATTATCCTAACAATTACGATTTATTAAGCAATTTTTGTTGCACTAGCGTAAAAACTATCACGGGAACGTTCAGTTCTGTATTTGAATGGCCGTTTAAGTCAAGGATTATAGTAAATTCATTAGTCAGAAATCCGCAAGTGACAATGGTTACACCTGAGTTACTGCTGCCGGACAAGCCCACATAATGATACAGCTACCAAATAAGCATATCGAACTCTAAATGTAATGATGCGTTTTCTGATTCAGAAGCTGTAGTGGCGTCCAACAAAGCAAGCAAAACAAGAAAACTAAGTAGACATTACCTTATCCTTTTGAGCAGACTTTTGCCTGAAAAAAAAGAAACAAAACGCCGTGAGTAAAGGAAAGTCACAGTGGTAAAATTAAATCATTTAATTCTTACTTACAGTCCTTTGTCTAGTGAAAAGTACGCCGAGTCATTCAGTCCATATACATCCATCTGAGGACAAAAAGACATGCCTTACAGTTGAAAAGCTGCAGCTGCCACGCAAATGGCTGTTGTGTGTTCAGTGCCATGGCCTTTGCATAGAAGCGAGGCCGAGGATGACCTTGTTTTGTTACAAAACTGCCCGCTTTTCATATGCAAATCGTGTTATTCTCATGCTAACAAGCCTGTGAACACGATTATTTATACGTGATAAACACAGAGGAAGGATTGTGACAAAACAAGGCCCCTTCGGCCTCGAGTCAATTCAAAGGCCAGGTCACTGAGCACACAACTATAAAAATGGCTTACTTTAACATTGATTGAGTGGCCATTTCTCCTTTCTCCGCGCTATAATCCAAGGCATTTTTGAGACCTGTCATTTTCTGCTCGACAAAAACGCATAATATTACCAAAGCGAGAAAACATGTGTCGCAAGGCTGATGTCACTGTGACACGTACCGACCACTGGTGGGAAAATCAGTGTTCAAAACTGAGGTGTGATCATTTGAAGCGACGATACCTCCTGAAAAGCTGCTCTACTGAGCAAGACTACCAGCAATCTCAGGAGCCTTGAAAGTTAATCGAAATTAAACCCGATCGTTACCGAAGATATTGGTTGTTTACCATTTACAAAACGTCTTTCCGGAAAATCCGGCTGGAAGGTATATGGAACACGAACTTTTGAGTCATTTTTTCGGTCATTCATTCATTCATCATTCATTCTTGTTTTTCCGGAAGGAATGTTCCAGACGGATATTCGTGTTCCATTTCTCCAAAGCTATCTTTGATACCAGTCTAAGGCTTTCGCGGCCTTTTCGCAGTAAATAGAACTGATTCGTAGAAATGGTAAGCGGGATTCCGGGATGAAATGAAACGGTCCTGAATTTTGTTCACCATTGACTGAAACCGCGAACCAACCGGTTTTTCCCTCTACACGGTAAACAGTCTTGGACATCCGGAAATACACGGTAGTGACACAACAGACAGCGACTGGCACTAGTTTTCGCTAGTACTATGTGAAGACAACATTGTACACGTGAGCAGCACGTGCAATAAAAACTAAGATAAGTGATGTGACATGCTACTTACTATGTTGTCTGTATCTCGGTGAGGTAATTCAGCAAACTTATAAGACTCCAGCTGAGATTTGAGCGACATGATCGTTTGATCACGTGTCTCCAGCTGAAGTTGAAGACTCTGATGATAAAAAGGAAATACGAAAACATTTTCTTTCATGGAATTATTAACAGAAAATTCTAGAAGTTTAGGGTAAGGAGTTAGTTGGGAACACAAAACATACAAGCTAAAGAGTCGATTAGCACATCGACGTTGTACACTAACCTTTCTCGCTGTTGCTTCTCTATCGATTATGTGTCTTTGTCGGAGATTTTCTTTATTTAAAGTGTTAAGCTGTCAAAATGGAAAGAAATCATGATGTGTGGGAAAATAACGTTAAAAGAAGGTTGCTACTGCGATGGTTTTGTTTCACTTATCCGAGGAACTCTGAACTGGAAAAGATTTCTTTAAGAACAAAGTTGTAAGTGCGTATAGGCTAATTAAAGATTCAGCGCAAACTGCGACGATATCAAATAAAATATACGAGAAAACAGCTAAGTCTGCGAAACCTCGTTCTTTGTACGAGAGAAGAAACGAAGGTGAAAATGCTTGAGAGAGGTTGGAAAAAACGCGGGAAAAGTCAAGAGTGTTGATGACTTTAAATTTTCTTCCTTTTTTCTGGGAGCATGCTAAATAGTGAACAAATTTGAACTTCATAAAATCGTAGCAGAACGAACCAATAAACAAGAATAAGTAGAATAAACAAAACGCCTGAATAGTCAAAGCGAAGGTCGGTTAATTCCTGGTCGATTAAGGCACATTATTATAAAGTATTTGTTAAAAGCCGAGCCGTACCTGTTGATTGAGTTGTTGAATGCTTTCCACGTTAGTTTTTAATCGGCTGTGAAGTTCTTCTATTGCGTGTGCTTTGCTCATTGCCTCTGTGTTCTGGTCGTTTCTTCAGTGCAAAAAACAATGAGTACAATAACTAGATAAATAAATAATAATTAAAACTGACAAGTTTAAAGCGAATGAACGAGCTTATGGCCGACCCAGCAAGCAAGGAAATTGTACGAGAGTGGAAGACTAATAAAGCGAGCAAGAGAGAAAGTAAGTAAAAAAACTTGTTAATGGCAGACAAGGAAAAAAATCGAATAAAAGCTGAACAACAGCACATTGCCTTAATTTGAAAATATCAACTTGGGAGCCAAAAAAAAATGTGAAGCAATATAAACAAGGCAGAACACAGACTCGAAACTGGTAAAAAACTACATATAACTATTACATGCATAAAATCAAAAGAACTCACTCGTAGTCTTGTAAGCGGTTGCGAAGTTGATGAAGAAGCACTTGTTGCTGAGCTGAATGCGACTGCAAAGCCTGAGGATTTAAACAAGTAAAAAATAACCTACATACGTTTATCAACTTCCACAAAGCTAGCCGCGGTAGTGCAAACTCAGGACTGTAAAAAAAGCGGTTAAATGCAATAAATCTCTTTAAAGTGCGCAAGCATCAGCTCTTTCCCTTACATGAGGAAATCTGTATAATTAACAGTTATTGGATGAGGTTGAGTATCATCTGAAGAATTATGGAGATCTCGGAGGGTGTTATCCGCCGAGGCCAATTACACCCTCCGAGATATCTTCAGATGATGTTCAGCCTCACCAATAATTGTCAAGTATACTATCCATTTATAATTATTTTAACTTTTTTTATGCTAAACTACAACCTGAAATCATGAGCTTAGCGACTCAGGAAGTAAAAACGAAAGCGAATGAAAAGACTATTATTTTTTCTCACACACCGAGTGGGCGTCAGGTCGAGACTCCAAGTTAAGAGTTCATAAGAGTGAAGTGGGATTCTTCTTGTTTATAGCGAAAGTTAAGAAGAGAAATGAAAAAAATAAGAAGAAAAAAAGAATTTGCCATTTCAACTTACATGCGAAAACGCAGGGCAAAGCCCCTGACAATTGAGACAAGCGTAACTGAGTTGATGCTCAAAACGTACGTAGCACGAACAGTTATGAAGAGGATTGGTGCAACCTCCGCGAATTTTTCCAAAGCCGTCCAAGTTTGTTAAGGAGCCGAGGAGAGGCGTGCCGATACACAGAAGAACTGAACTGTCTCCACTGTGCACGGAGTCCGAATCACCACACTCCGACATCTTGGAATGTAAAATTGCAAAGAATTCTTTTCTTTTTCAAAAACGCACCTGTTTCAAAATCTTTTGGCAAGGAAAGTTTGGAAACTTTAGATGGCAGCGAACTTTTTAGATATACAAATGTAAAAAATGTTTCCGAAAATACGTAGTCTGGAATTGTGTAGAGCACTGTACGAAAGCAATAATCTTGCACCTATGTTATCGCTTGTAGAGAAGGATATGTTCTGTCCGTTAATTAATACGAGTGGCCGTTGTCACGCACAATTTCCCCACATCCATGCAACTAACAAGCTACAATAGTTTTAAAAAATAATTATCATCTGTCATTAAACAAAAACTGAGACGCTTAAATGTTTAATGTTTAAATCAAGCGGTCCGCGTTAATGAGATTGTATAGGCGTTTATTAAGTTAAAATGAATTTGACCAAACATAAAATTACGGCGTGCAGGTGGACAGGCTTTAAACTATGAAAAAAACGGGTTTTTGACGGAAATACATTCCACGTTTCCATGTACTTTTCGTTTATTTGTCATCTGAAAAACGTCGTATCATCAGTTTTTTTCACTAGGAAAATCAAAGAATCTCTGAGATAATTTGATGTTAATTATCTTCTAGTTGATTGGAGTGTAAATCAAAAAATTTGCAATGCGTTTTAAAGCGCCGTAAATAAAAACTTAAATGTTCTAAAAGATTCTTCAGCATACGCGATAATTTCTTTTTGACAGAAAACAAAATAACTATGTATTGATAATAATCTGAAAGACCGTTAACCACATATTATAATGATAATGTATCATGAGTAGTAACAAAATATCATACGCGTCGAAAGAATAATAGGATACCTACATGCTATTAAATTGAATTGTCTTTGCAACAATGAAGTTTATATGTAGCATTATTACATCAGAGGAACTATTAGAAGTAGGAGGCTAGGTCTGTATAATTATCTGTCCTTGCATACCTGTTCCTTACGTGGGTACGCTTGACTTGACATGACTTACGCTTTGCAAAATTCAGAACTGGCCGGCCGGACCATGGCCGGACCGGTCATTTGGAAATGAAATACGCTTTTTCCAAGAGTTCTTGATGAAAAAAGATTTTATTCGTGCGTACTATTTAGGATTTGACTGATCTGGCTGGATAGCTTTGATAAAAAGTGAAATTCTCATTACGAGGGGAATGGCCTGCCCGGTCAGTTCTGACAAATGGAAAGCGCCCTTGGCTTAAGTGTAAGTTGGTAGAGGAAAACTTTTAAATGGAGTACCTCAATAGTATCCCACAATCCTCTAGCCGAGGTAACTAAATCCGCAGTAAACTCTTAATTATAAGGAGATCCAATGAAGGGAGAATATGACAGTGCTGAGAAAAAAGTAAGTTAAAACTTACCTTGAGTCGCTCACTATCCATTCTTCGTTCCTCTGTAAAAATTTAACCAAATAAAGACGTCGTCAAATGAGGTTCCCTTCTATTTTCACTTTCAGTAACTTAATGAAAACAACAATGAAAGTGACAAGAGTCTAGGTGTTGCCGAAACACTAAGTAATTTTTTTACTTACCTAGTTCTGTTTTAATAACAGTGTTTTCTTTCTTTACAGTCCCTGCTGATTCTTCAAGGCGTCTAATTGGAGGAAAACAAAACTTTTTAGTTACCACTTTGTATAAAGCGACTTCATTATTTACAGAACGTTTTTCCTGCAGTTACGACAGCAAAGTAATGTTCATTAAGTATTACGACAAAATATTGTTCAATCGAATCGCACTAAATCTGATGAACATGATTTGATGACATGACACGAATTGTAGGAAGGTGCAGTTGGTCCAGAAAAATTCATCGTAGAAACGCTCACTATTGAAAGGGAAAAAACACAAAAAAAAAGGTAAACATGTTTAGGGCGGCAAAAGTTAGGAAACATGATAGGATTTAAAACGTTTCAACAAAGAACAATTCGATTTCTGAACTGCCTGTTCTTTCTTCTTAGAGCATTCTTCTCTAGAGCATCGTTATGTCCAGTTAGTTGCATACTTGATAAGATTTGATTGTTTATCAAAATTTCGAAGCAAAACAAAACGAAAGGTACGTACTCCTTTTCTGATTGAAGGGCTGTAATTCGCGCATCTTGCTCTCTATGAAAAAAAGTAAGAATTTTCAGTCTCGCATATCCAAATGTACCTGGAATAATGTTCTCAACTTTTCTTCATAACAGATCACGTTTGATGATCAATCAATCGATCAATCAATCAATCAATCAATCAATTAACCTTTCAATCAATCAATCAATCAATCAATCTGTCACTCACTCAATCAATCAATCAATCAGTCCATCAGTCAATCAATCAATCAATCAATCAATCAGTCGGTCAATCAATCAATCAATCAATCAATCAATCAATCAGTCGGTCGATCAGTCAATAGGCCATTTTACAGTTATAGATAGAAACGAGGCTGGAGTTGACCTTGTTTTAATACAACCGTTGCTTCTATCTCAAAAAAATAATGTTCTTATGCTTACTAGTATTTTTCAAGCATGATTTGCATAAGAAAACAAAGGTTTGTATCAAAACAAGGTCAACCTCAGCCTCACATTCACTCGAAGGCTAGGTTACTAAGCTCTCTACTGTAAAATGGTCTATAGATCGTTTGAAAGGTCAACTATACCTATCTACAACTGAAAGTTACATACCTTAATCTGGTAGCAAGCCTTTCGTTTCCCTGCCTAAAAATGACATGAAAACAGTGTTAATCAGCAAATGGCATTCTAACCAACTTTGAAATCACAATAATCAGCTGATAATACTCACTTTTGCTCTTTCACCCAGCTGTTCACGTTCTCTACAACAAGTTCACTTTCTCGATGCAGCCGATCGCCATTGGCACGAGCGTCCTCCAAAGATATACGAAGAGTTTGGACCTAACATGTATTAAAGGAGACAAAATTATCAACGAGATCATCGTTGAATCAAGTATCGATTCCTCTCATTCGGAAGCAAGAGCTGATTTCTGAAGTGCTCGTTATTGCCATTCTGGTGCGAGGTCATTGCAACAACCTCTCACAAAATTTTATCAATGGGATGTGGTGCAAAAAGACATGTTTCGCGCGGTAGGGTCTTTTTTCAGGATGGCGTATACCTCCAAATTTGTACCTGCTGCTAGGAGCATGTTTCTTTTTTATATATGTACTGCTTGCAATCGGTTCGGCGATTCCTAAAGATGATTGCACCCAAAGTTCTTTTGGGAGTAAGATTTTGTTTTGGGGTGGGTCAATTACTTTATTTATATTGCTCTGCCGAGAACACCGCTGGAGATGGGGTAGAGACGTATTACACAAACTTACACACAAATCTATTTCTACGCACCTCTTCAAGACAACTTTGATGTTGTTGGCGAGAGATGATAAGTTCCTGCTTCAGTTTCTCATTCTAAAAAGCAAATAACAACTTTACTGTAGCTCTACGCTGACAATAGACAGATTTTTTATTCGTTTACTGCGGTGATTGACATCTACAGATTATGTATAGCTTACGACGGTGACGGCAATGGGAACGTCAAAAAAAAGTTTAAATAGGCAAAACAACAACTCTGCATGTGCATCAACACTTTTATGCCGACACTACGCCAGTACGAGGTTAGCCTTGAGCATATGACGTTTAAAATAGGACTTAAACAGCCAACACGTGCAGAGTCTTCTTTTCGAGAGTCAAAGAAAGACTGTAGAGTGCCAGGGAGGTGTGGCTGGGAAACTGCCCATAACGAGGAATATTCATAATAATTATTAGCGCGTTTTTACTTAGTGTAAAAGCGAACTTGTTTTGCGTGGTTGGCTTATAGAACGAGGAATATTCATAATAATTATTAGCGCGTTTTTACTTAGTGTAAAAGCGAACTTGTTTTGCATGGTACGTTGGCTTATAGAACGAGGAATATTCATAATAATTATTAGCGCGTTTTTACTTGGTGTAAAAGCGAACTTGTTTCGTGTGGTTGGCTGATAGAACGAGGAATATTCATAATAATTAGCGCGTTTTTACTTGGTGTAAAAACGAACTTGTTTTGCGTGGTTGTCTTATAGAACGAGGAATATTCATTATTATTAGCACGTTTTTACTTGGTGTAAAAGCGAACTTGTTTTGCATGGTTGGCTTATAGAACGAGGAATATTCATAAGAATCATAGCGCGCTTTTACTTGGTGTAAAAGCGAACTTGTTTTGCGTGATTGGGATATAGAACGAGGAATATTCATATAAGAATTATAGCGCGCTTTTACTTGATGTAAAAGCGAACTTGTTTTGCGTGGTTTTCTTATAGAACGAGGAACGTTCATAATAATTATTAGCGCGTTTTCACTTGGTGTAAAAGTGAACTTGTTTTGCACCAATAGAACCATTGGAATGGCATCATTTTCCATTGGTACCAATTGCACCATTGGTACCAATGGACCATCGGAATTGCCCTGTACCCAACCAGGTCACATGGGAAAATAATCTAAGTCCCCTTAATGAGATGTATATTCACCAATAGAACCATTGGAATAGGGTGCTTTTCCATTGGTACCAATCGTACCATTGGTACCAATGGACCATTGGAATTGCCCTGTACCCAACCGGGTCACATGGGAAAATAATCTAAGTCCCCTTAATTAGATGCACATGCACCAACGGAACCATTGGAATAGGGTGCTTTTCTATTGGTACCAATCGAACCATTGGTACCAACGGACCATCAGTTTGACGAATCGTATCCGTTTGTGTATATTGGACATGTGTGCCTCCTCTAAGCCAATTTTTTTTTTTAGGCAAGAAGTTATTGCAGTTGACTTTAGTTTAAGGGACAGGTAGGTGGGGAGTTGCCCATAATCTTATACTGATCCTATACCGAGAAAGTGGACTGTGTTAATGACTTTGAGAAATGCAACAGGAAAAAAAAGACATATTAGACACTTCACAAATACCTCTTCTTGTATAAGCCGATGTTTTTCCTGCAAAGTCGCCAGTTCGACTTTAAGAACAACTAACTGCTCGTCTCTCCTTGTCGCGTCTTGAGCTTGTTTACGAAGTTTGTCTTGAGAAAGGCCTAACTGACTTTTAAGTTCGTCCATGTTCCTGGAATATTGTTGAATCTGAAAGAAGTAACAAGGCGAAACGAAGAAAAAAAAATGAATAAACAAATACTGAATAGATGGAAGGAAAGTGGAGTGAATGACGTCAACGAACAAAGAGACCTTTAGATTCTCAGACGAGACGACTACGAGTACGACATTTTCTCAATACTAAGTAGTGCTCGCGTGTGAACGGTGTGAGCCAACATCATTTTGGCGGGAAAACGTGATAGTCGGCGTCATTCTACTACGAGTTTTGGTGGAAGAAACAAGTTATCAAATGTTTCATCATTTTGCGACGGGGAGAGGTCTTACCCTTCTTCAGTAAGGATAGCGCTGCTAACTTTTCTAGTAATGAAAAAAACAAAACAAAACAAAAAATAACACTGAAGCTTTCCGGCGTGTTTGTTTTTTGAGAAAACGCAAAAAAACTTTAGATTCAAGGAGAAAGACAACTACGCAGACGAGATGTGAGTTAAAGGTCTCTATTAACAAACAAGACTCGATATCTTAGTTTCTTCCAACTTACTTCCCCTTCTGAATATTTTGTTTTGTCCTGAGCCCTTTTAAGATCCGTCTTTAACTTTCTGACTTTCTCCTCCAGCGCTAAAATCTATGAAACGGAGAGAAAGGAAAGCAAGTAAACATTGTTAAATGTGCAGCTGAAGCGATGAATAGAAGAATAAGACACGGATTTTGTAGACTGGCCTTACGATAAAGTCTGCCCAAAATTAGACAGTGTGCCCGACGGGCAAGCTAAGAAAAATTTTTAGGGAGAATTCAAGTTACAGAAGAACTGTAATAAATGCTCATCAATTTTTTGGGCTAGTTGAAATTTAAACTAGTACATGCGAGCTACAGCTTGCCAGAATGACAAGTCTATTAAAGGGGCTGTGTCACGGCAGCCCAGTTCATTTTGTTTAATTTTGCCAATTACTCGACCTCAATCGCTATGGAACTTAGCGACAATGACAAAACAGGCAAACAAATATGTCTCCTGAGGATTATTTCTTAAGTTGCAAGCAGCAGGGATCAACTTTGAAAAACTGTTAGGCTGAACAGTTTTCAAAAACCGTAATTTCAATCCGTTTCAATCTTCTTCAGTTTTCCCATCCGTGGCATCTGTTGTTTCTGTTGTGTTATTTTAACCTTCCTTTAATGTTTTAAGCGGTTATTTTTACGTTTCTCTTAATTAAACGGGCATTTTGTAATTACCTAATTTGGCTGAATTTCGTGACACAGCTCCTTTAACTAACTTTCTTTTCATCCTCATTGGAGCAAATTCTGAGCCTCGACGTAACACCAAATCCAATGTTACAAAAAAGCATGGATTTAATTACTTGATTGGTTTAGAAATCAAAATGACAGAAATGAATCAAACCACCTTACTATATGACATTGCGCTTTACAAAGGCGATCTCTTCAAGAGCCTCCTAAACAGTGCTCCAGTTATAGTCATACCTGTTCTTCCATAGCCTGGTTCTGTTGTTTTGTGGTTGCTAACTCCATCTTGGTATTTGCCAGGCTTTTAGAGCGCTGAGACAACTGAGATAAAGAGAGAAGAGTCAAAAAGCAAAAAACAAGAACGCAGAGGCTAGAAAACAAAACAAAAACAAAAGACCTTATCACGGTTTTGGAAGCCATCTTGTCGCTAGGAAACCGCGTGCGAAATTATATTGTTTGTATGAGAATTTAATGTCGTGTAATTTTCGTAAAATGGCTGTTCTGAAGAAAGTAGAAACTGTAAACTAAAGCTGTACAGCAAAGGATTCTACCAACAAATCTTGGGGCCGTACCTGTGCTTAGATTTGTCCAGTCACTTGCTTTAGATTTTCTCTCTGGAATTATTTCCCGGGAAAGTTTAGTCGGCAGGAAAAAAAATTACACAAAATGTATAGAAAATTTTAAAATGTGGTTCTAGCGCAGGTAACGCGCCGAAGTTTATCAATAGAATCCTTAGGAATGAAGCTTTAGTTTACAATTCATATTTCTTTCAGAACAGCTCTTTTACGAAAATTATTCGACATTAGATTCTCAAACAAATACTGCAATTTTCTCACGCGGTTGCGTACCCGTCACGATGGCTTCCAAAACCGTGATTACGTCCGTATACCAAAAACAAAAACACAACACAACAACAACTACAGTCAAACATCTCTACAACGGCCACCTTGGGGACAGAAGAAAGTGGCCATTGTAGAGAAACAAAAAAGAACTTCAGCTTAAGTCTCTAAGTGCTTTTATACTCTTAAATGGCTAAACTTTTCTACCACATTTTCTTAGTATTATCTTCAGGAAAACAAAAAAACTCGGCAGTTAATAACCTGATCCATGGCTTCTTTGTGATTTCCATTGGCACCGGCCAACTGCACTTTCAGATTCTGTACGTTCTTTTCGAGGTTTCCAATCTGCGAAAGGGCAGAATTGAGTTACAACAAGAAAAAATGAGTGGGAATTGACATTCAAATACCCACTAAATGCTTGGGTTAAAATCTTCAACCCAGGTTGTCACTCAGGGTTATAGACGGTTTCATACGAAAATAAAGAAAATGTATACCGCCTTCACAAACTCGGATCCAGAAAATAACAAACAAACAAACAAACAAACACAAAAACAACAACGACAACAAAGACGGACGCAGAGCACGTACCACACCGGTATAAGAGAAGTTAAAAGTTGTAATTAAACAGAAGAATACTTCCGGAGACGTGCGCAAATTTTAATTGATTGTTTGACAAGTTATCAAGTCCATGCGCGATTGTCTCTAAGTAAACAATGCAGAATATTTTAATGGCGACTGTTGAATTCTCTCTTGACAACACTCGACAAAAATTTGCGGACCTGTCTAGAAACCAACTTCCGATTTATTTCAAGCGATTAATTGGTCTAAAAATAGTTTTGGTGAAATTCAAATATCCCGAGGGCTAGCCTGGGCGTTGCCCTCTCTATCCCTTATTCTTTCTGACCAAACGTAACATAAAAAAAAGTATGGTAACCCTACGACACTTCGCATAAAACCAGAAAAGCTTAACATACCTGTACGGTGGCGTTTCTGTGATTTTCTTGTGCTCTTTCTAAATCTTTCTGAAATTGATGAAGGGTCTCCTCGTAACGTTTTACCTGAGCAAGAATGAAGTACGAGTCAGATAGCATCTAAAACTAAATGGCCTAGCAGTCATTTGACAATAAGTAAGTAATCTGTGCACGTTACCTCATTTGAATGGTTTTTAATTTTCTTCTGCGCCGAGTTCAAGTCTGTTCTAAGAACCCGGATGTCCGCATCTCGCGCTGCAATCTGGGATATAAAAAGGGTATTCTTAGCATGGGATTACAATGTTAAAAATTAAAAAATTTCAGTTTTTTGTTCTGAAGAAAAACAATTAACGAAGGAAATAAATGGAACACATATATACACTACCTCTTCCATAATGTTCTTATTTTTCTCTAGCACTCCACCAAGCTCCTCCCTTAGCTGACCATTAGATTTTTCTTTATCCCGAATCTAAAAAAAGTGTCGATAATAGGGAGCTTAAGCAACAACGGCGGCGGCGGCTACGAAAACGTCACAAAAGTGAAGTCGAACTGTTTCAAACTTAATCGCACTTATTCCATCTTGTTCAATTCGTCAAACGTTGACAATTTTTTTCTGGAGTGGAATTCTAACACCCTGCCGTCGAAGTCCAGGAAAAGAAAAAGAAAGTCATTATCTTGCGTTCACGTCCTCCACGTGAAATTAGGCATTTCCACATTGTAGTCGTGCAGTGACGGGAAAGAAATGTACAAAAAGAATTTTGTCAATCTAATCCTATTGATTTTTTGCCGTTCTCGTTGAGGTCGCCGTCGTCGTTGCTTAATCTCCCTAATGACAGTGGTCATCTACTCTATCTTAACATATTGAGTACAGTGACCCTTTCAGGACAATAGATCATTTTACAGTTGTGGGTTTTGTACCCCAGGTTTCGTGTTGGGTTGTGATTGACCATGTTTTGATACACATTTTTTTCTTTTCTTTTGGAAATTATGCTTGAAAAATAATAGTTAGCAATAGAACCACATAATTTACATACAAAGTAGGGAGGGTTGTATAAAAACAAGGTCAAATCTAGCCTTGTTTCCATCTAAAACTGCTAAATGGAATATTGTGGTTAAAGTTGACTGCCGAAAGGATTTTCTTAAATTCCGAGTTTGGCGGACTGGCCTCTGCAGTTTTCTGAACCAATCACAGGTAAAACCAACACCTATCACGACTAAGTCTTATGTGTTTTTCTACGCTTATGCTCGAATCATGTAATTAAATGCAGGGAGTTTGGCTGGTTTCTTGGATTCCCTGACTGTAATTTTGGTTGTGCGACACTTCCTCAAGACCTTCGTTGTACTGGCGCAAACAGGCATAGTGCAACCATTGCCATTGCTCGTACTCACCGTGGACTTGAGATCTTCATGTTGTTCGATGTAAGACGAGATTTTACTTTCTTGCTCTTCCATTACACTTTGACAATGGCGAATCTATCCAAGTAGAAACACTTACGTAAATACATGGCCTTATAGATTCAGTGAGAAAGTAATTTAATGATTTTTTATGAGGAGATCTGGTCATGCGAGTTGACTGAAGTGGACATGAATATTCAATGAGTTTGCCAACAAAATTATCATCATCATCATCATCAGCAGCGTCATATGATCATGATCATCATGATGATGATGATGATGATGATGATGATGATCATCATCATCATCATCATTAAGCTTAAAGCTGATGTGGACCTGCTACATCACACAAACACAGACGCATACAATGTTTTCTTAAGGTTGATCACACTACCGGGGTCTATGTTCCCTACCCTTTACAAACAGCAGTGCGGGTCCTTTTACATCTCACAAGAATCAGAGCTATGAAAGAGCTGACACAACAAAGTTTGTTTTGCTTAGTGTATTTGCTGTTTTAGAGACGATTTCCCCAAAAACTATGGGCAAAACCACTGCCCAAGGATGCAAAAAGTACACTTCCAGTTGACTTGCATCGCTTAACAACGTCTCAGCTTGAGCTCCCTAGTATCCAAACTACAACACAATTGCGGCCATTATAGGCTGCGCAAGAGACTTCGTCGGTGTTGTGTTCCATTGCACTGTGGTACTTTGGGGACAAATTTTGCCCCATTTTCTGCACAAGCTCGCAATTCGCCACTTTAGAAACGTAACGGAGACTGGGGCTAGTCAACTTTCGGAAAGACTTCCGGGACTTTTACTGGAGACGCACGTCAACCGGAAGTGAGGACTTTTCCCTCTTAATATGCCTTGACGCCACGAAATTTGTATTGCTTAGTTTCTTTACACTCGTAGAGACGATTTAGCTGAAAATTTTGGCAAAACCGCGACACAGGAATGTAAAAAGTTCACTTCCGGTTGACGTGCATCGCTCAAAAACGCCTTTGCTTAAGTTCCCTATTAGCTACCTGCGCGCCCAGTTACGATCCCAGAAGTCTTTTACGTTCCCTTTCATTTCCAAAGCAACGAATAGCACAAGCACAACTTTAAAACGGTCAATAGCTAACTGCTAATTAACCATATTTTCTACAGTTTCTCTGTGCAATAAGATCACGAAACGAGGTAATAACTAAGAAGAAGATGGGTAACAAGGACTCCTGTTTTACTCACATGTTTTTGAGCTTCTTGTATCTGTCCCCTCATTTGAGCTTGATTAGTCTCCAATTCCCTTGCGCTTTCAAGCTGCTCGTTAAACTGAAAGAAAATTCAAAACATGAAATTCAGTTTTAGACAAAGATGTGCTCCAGCAGCGCCCGATGGAGCCTGACGCCCTAGTTTTGGAAATCATAGATTTTCTTCATAAAAATCATATGCTGGACACCCTGGATTTCAGAAAGATCTCTTAGATAGTCTTCGTCCATTCTCTGTGCAGACATCAAAGATGTGTTCCTTGATTACACTTACCTGCTGATTAATCACTTGGTTTTCTTTTTGCGCAGTCTCTAGGTCGATTTCTAGCCTTCTTGCCTTGTCCTCGTAGGCGGCCGCCTAAACAACACACAAGACAGCGATAAACATAAGATGAAATTTCTCAAGATTGAGTATTATGGGACAACATTTCACCCGAAAATTCTGAGTGCACACTGGGGAGCCATGCGCATTATCATGGGACGTTTACTGACTATATAAGATCTAGAATGCGGACGAATGCGCCATTCTACGTCGTCCAGTCCAGTCTTTCTGCTCACATCTTTTAACTGGTATATATTTCACAATTTAATTGGTATGTCGCGTAGCTTTACGTAATGTTGTGTCTTTTCTTGGAAGCATAGGTAAGGATTACGTTGTACGTTCTTTCTGGCTACATCTCAAGTTTGTTTCATGTACGAGGCGGCGCACCAGTTTTAAATCATGAGTTGTATTTGTAAGGTACAGTTAATGCCATTATAGCCTACATAGCAGGCGCTTGAAAGTAATATCCGAGAAAGAGCGGGTCTCGCGACGAACACACGCGTCTCCCTCACGCGCTCCGTTCTTTCTTGCGCCCATTACTTCCTAGCGCTAGTTACACAGGCTTCTGCTGCTAGGATACATTCGGCATCAGGTGACTGACTGACTCATCCTCAAGAAAAAGAAACCTTTCAAAATGAATGCCCGTTTGGAAAACATCAAGTCGTGTAATATCTTACAGGCGTACCCACCTCCTCTACGGCCGCCTGATGCCTTTGCTGAGCCACTCGTAAGTCTGCCTTCAGCTGCTCAAGATACCCTTCTAGTTCTTCGATCTATTGCAAACCAAAACATCACTCCATTAGTCAACTGAAGGCAACAGAAAACGCTAAGAAGAATATGGTTAATACAATGTGGTAAATTAAAATTTAAATTGCTTTTTTATC
>CALNXK010000225.1:320000-477500 GCA_942486035.1 Porites lobata
TTTAAAAAAATAGTCACCTCGTTTTTGCTCTTCTGTTTTAGGTTGGTAACCTCCTTCTGAAACTGCTGATTCAATTGCTCACTTCGAGTAATCTGCAAGTGCAGAAATGAAATTTTAGGTCAAGGTGGGTAAGTTTAGAGAAGAGCTTGTATATGTTGTGGGTCAATGTTATCGTTATTTAAATTTTTTCTCCTTTGTTTTTGGTATGGTAATGTATGACAATGAGTGTGCCACAAACGAAAATTAAATTCAACTCCAAGGATAAAATTGAACCACAACATGTACATTGAAAGCGTGAAGTATGTGGCACCTTAATGATGTAGGATAATGGCTTTTAACCAAGCGAAAACCCTTTGACGGTGTCGGAATAAACGAAGAGCTCCTCGCATTTTAGAAATTAGAGGCACCCTCAACCTCCTTTATGAGTAAATGGGATAAATTTAGGTTTCTGGCAAACTGCCCACCTACCCCTCCCCTAAGCTAACATTAACACTTACTTCTCACTTAGGGCAAAATGATGTCTTATGGGATGGGTAGGTGGGCGGTTTCCCAGAAACCTAAATTGATCTAGTAAATGACCGAGGATCAGTCTATACGGTGGCAAAAAAGGACCACTTCCGACATAATTGAGGCTGTGTTTACACTATACCAGATGGTTATTAAATCGTGCTGAGTATGAACAGCAACGACAGAACTGAAACAAGTTGTTCACACACATCGAACATCATACCCGAGCAGTTGGTCGAGAGGGTTTGGTGGACTAAATCCCAGTCCTCAATACTGAATATTTACTTCCGTCTCAGTGGATTTCATTCCTCGCTTTTGCTTATTCACTTCCGCTATGGTCCGAATAGATGTTAACTTTGCACCAAACTGTGGCACAGAACCTATCCGATATGTGACGCTCCACCTTGGAGATCGGCGCGTCGCAGCTTCTCTCCGTTACAGATATCGAACCAAAATCACGGTTCTTATGTGTGAACAGAATCCCTATCCGGTTTGGTTTCGTGCCGGCGCAAGAGCTATACGGGACTAGTGTGAACAGAGTCTGAGGGTCATTGAATTGTTCATTCATTGACAATTACGAATGAATCCCGAAGATTAACGGGAATCAAGACAGAATCAAGAATTGTAGCCTTATATTGAAAGCTTGAATACACTCACCTGGATTGAAGCTTGCCTTCTGTCTTCCTTCACTCTACCTAACTCGTCTTCCACTTCCAGCATTCGCTCTTCATAATAAGTTACCTTGACAAGCAGGACAGAAGTAGAATTAACATAAAGCTGGTTTTATCAAAAGTGCATTCCATTTCAGGCGAGGAAAAACAGCCTGCGAATACAGCGCCCGTCTCTCCTTGCTTCTCCGCACCACGCTAGAGACGCGACGAGCGAGGAGGGACGACTGTGTTTGCAGGCTTAGAAAAACTAAGAAGTGGGAAGTTTTGATTAAAAATAAAAGGAAACAGCAAAAATGAAGCCGCCACTGCATTACAATCAAAACCAAGAAACTTTGCGCAAATTTACCCCGCTAATTTCAGAGACGCTTTTTCAACCTTTATGACCATAATTGTTATTAACGTTTATTTTCAGAAGGTAAAAGTGAAACAAATGCATTATAAATGGGAAAGGGATTAAAAAGAGCAGTTTGTGCAGGGCCCAGGGAAATAGCGTTGTGATAAAAACATAGTTACCTGCTGCACCCTTTGAGCGTGTTGTTCCTTCTCAGCAAGAATCGCATTTTGAAGACTTCGTATTTTCTCTTCCTTTTCTGAGATCTAGCAAATGCAAGTACGGAAGATGTAGCAAATGCAGTCAATAATACAAGTAAACAGCAATTGTTGGCGACACAAACTTATTATTTAAGGCGTTTATTATAATACAGCAGCATTTATATGATCACATAAAATGCAATGGCGTACCTAAAGAAGTGGTTCAGAAGTGTTTTACTGATCCAATAGGGTTAAAAACCCTTGGAACCCTTATGAAGTTTACATAATGCAGTATTGCTTATCACTTCTAAACAATATTGACTATTTCGGATTCCCTATAATTCACTCTTTTTGCCCATTTTGCTCACTCTTTTCTTTCGTTTGGACCTAAAATATGTCACCACAATAAAGAGGTGTCACACTACTACTTAGTCTCCAACTTGACCTATTTTGTGTCGTCACGCAACGCTCAACGGAAAGAACGTTGCGTGACGACCCAAAGAACGATGGCGAAAGAGACAAATCACCACATCGAATACTTTCATGATTTCTCCAAGTGAAACAAACTCTCTACTTCCTTTACTGACAAACTGTACCTCCCCAAGCGATTTTTCGTATTTTTCTCTCGATGCATTCAAATCTTCTTGAAGGTGTCGAACACGATCATCTTGTGCAGTTCCCTATAAATGAAGTAATGGTTAGTAAAATTCTCCTCACATTCTATGGTAAACCCCGCATTTTGATTGGCTGATGTACTCGCTAGCATCTATCAGTTCATAGATTGCGAGCTAAAGTCTGGTGTAAACCAATAACTAAATCCTTGATGAAACTTACAGACAGTGAACTTAAATCCGACACAGAAAAAAAAACAATCAGGAGGCTCAATCTTGATCCTATCGGTATTCGTAGAAGACTACAGGCTTTGCCCTTGCTTTTGTATAAACGCAGACGTATCTCGGGTGGAGAGAAGTGACTACCGGAAATACGTCTGCGTCACAGGCTAAGCCCTTGCCTAGATATGAATTTGTCAAATTAAAAAATAAACTCCTTAATTACTTAATAGTTATATTTATTTATTGCAATTATAATCTTAATGAAGTGCATAGCTTAATAAAAAGGGCACTGGTTACATTTTTGTGGATAACGCTGTTTTGGCACCCATTTCAAGGCTTTAATTTGAATGTGTACTGTAGCTTAAAGTAAAACTCATTTATCGTCATAAAGCGGCGTGGAGTTCAACCTACCTCTTTCAGCTTGTCCGAGAGCTTTTGTTTTAAACTGTGAATAGTGTCTTCACAATGCGAGACCTGCAATTAAAAACCGCAAATTAGGTTGTGTATTGCTACAACAAAACCTTCACAGAAATATAGAACAAACATGATTTTGAATAAGCAAAACAGCTGGTTGTGTAGCTATTCTCGAAGCTTTCCATCTGCGGCGTGAATTCACCCGAAACTGAACAAAATTGTAGGAACATTTTAAAGAAATTCAACGAAGTACACAGACAACAGGGATAAAAAAGCTTCCATTTTGCCAAAAGAGGAGGCAGTACGAGGAAATAAATTCAAAGTAAAAAGTAATGCCTATAAAATTGGTAGAGGAGAGCTTTCCATACAGATCGTACAAGGAAAAATGAGATCAACAGTGAATGCTTGTAATCTGACTCCAAGGATTAGTATAGCCGGCGAGATTTCTACTCACGAGCGACTTAGATCGAGGTTTACGGTCTAGATCATGGACGCAAGAACCAAAATACAGCAGACAATATCAAACTTATATTACCTGGCTTTTCAATCTTTGACAAGCATCTTGTGCCAGACGTAGTTCTCTATCAAGTTCTTCCATAGCGTTACTTTGTTTCTGATTCTAAAGCAAAGTGACAATGTTCAGCACTGTAACAGACAAGAAACCGTTCAAACACCTAAAACAACTTTGAGAGATTTAAACGGACTTGTTCCAAAAAAAAAACGGTCACATACGCTGGCAGTACAAGCTGTAAAACGCTTAGATGGCTTTTACACAAAAAATCAAAACGCACATAATTTTAAATCCGATAATGTTCAAACTTAATATTTGTTACCTTTTTAGTTTTAGTTTAGGTTTGAACCTTTGTTGAAATCCGAGCGCGACTTAGACCTCCCACACGATTGAAAAAGAATCAGTTGCTTCGTTTTTGACGATTTTTTGGTAAAAAAAAAAAAAACATAAATTAAAATCAGAGCTACTAGACATTGGTGTAAATGTTTCATTAAATCCACACGCTAGCAACAGGTGATAAAATAGACAATCTCGTCGAAATAAGCGTAAATAATGAATATAAATAATTGAAACACAATGGCTTGAATGCGTTCTATTGACAAACGAAAGCGGCAAGCTCAACAAGAATGTCAAGTTAAAAGCGCTGCGTTTGAACAATTTATTTCCACGTGTCATTAATAATGGAAAGGTTTTAATACTTCAAGCAGGAGAGCATCATAATTTTTCTCCTTGCGTATTAGTTATACAAGGTCATGAAGACAGGCCGCCTAAAAAGAGGAATCGTTGTCATACATCAAAAGGCGAAATTCGTGCAGGACTTTGTCGTAAGGGTTCTTTGTAGCTTCTGTTTGAGATCCCGTTGCTTCGCAGAGAAATACAGTTCACAGCAGGTGCCGTGTGAGGCCATATCCACACGTATCCGTGTTGTTTGAAAAAGCATGTATATTTTTTCTGTTTTCAAGAAAATTCGCGTGCACACTAATCTTTTTCGAATCGCTTCGACCATCCACAAGTAATGACGTTTCTGTTTAAGAACGGGTATTGTAATAACGATTATACTTTTTTTCCTCTCAATGTTTGATCAATGGAGTTTTCAAAAATTTCCACTTTGAAAAGCGTTTTCAAATAGCCAGTACGTTTTCGGTGAACGTCGGATTCGTGGACGAAAGGTCAACATGTCAAAAATTTGGGTCACTTTTTAAAACTCGTGGATTACGTGTTGGCGGGGCCTTTTAAACGTTTTAACAATTTCATCGCTTTCGAAAAAAAAAAGAAAGAAAGAAAGAAATCTCACAACTCTCACCTTTTCTGATTCACTTGAGTAATTTTTCCTCAACTCAACCAGTTCTTGAGACTGTTGGTTAATTTCCTCTTCTCGTTTCACAGCCTAAAAACGGTCACGACAAATCTCATTGGTGGAGAATGGAAATAGACAAAATTCTACTAGCTCCGTTACTTAACATAAGATTCCCAGAAGCTAACCTTACTGAACAAGAGGCTGAGAAGAGAATCCCAATAGCATGTTTCGATTCCTAAAGCCTCATCTTCTTTATTCAAAAAAAGATCATTAGGTTGGGAGACCAGTTTTCTTTAAAACTGAGTCACTTTTACGATAATTGTTGAGAGAGAGAGGGATTGCACGAGGCACAACAGCTCAGTCTTCGGGTTCGGCGGATAACACCCTCCTCGATCAGCGTAATTGCCTACACGAAGCCCTCACGTCTCAACTTTCCCTGTTCATGTAAACTCCAGAACACCTTTAAGAAACTCGAGTTTAAATTTTGCCAACCAAATTCTTAAACTTAAAATCGCGCGGTGCGACAGTTTACCTGTTCTTGAGCGTCTTTAAGACTTCTTTCCAGATTTTTGATCGTGGATTCACATCGATTGACCTAAAATCAAAAGAAAAAAGACGTCTTCGTCAGGTAAAGCCGGAAAAGGAAACTGAATTGTTACCAGTAGTATAAAGAGACTAGAAAAGAACAAAAATAATATTTCCTTATTACCTGGGTAACGCTTTGATTGAATTGACTTTTATAATAGTTAATGTTTTTCTGTAGCTGATGGCTCTGTGACTCGATTTCTTTGAGCTTTTCTTTTAAACTCGAGGCCTAAAATATAAACGTAACAAATTTTGAAATATTAAACACTGAAATCAAAGAATCAACTTAGCTACACTGTTTTGGCCCTGTTTTTTTTAAACTTACAGTGTTTGAAATATGTTCTCCTCTTTGACTTACTTGATTGCTTGTTTCTGCTAAATCCTTTTCTTGACGTCTGATTTTCTGTTCTAAACGCTCGATCTGTAAAATGAAATAAGTTAGGCAACGAGGGCGTCAAGGTAAATAATTACATGCTCAAGAGATTAACTAAAAAATCCACCTTATTTTACATAAGGGCGAGGTTGAAAAGGTTTAGTAATGTGCCGTGTGGAAAATAAGGATGGTTCGGTTTAACAGTGGGGCACCCATCCATAGAAGGAAGATACGAGATATTAAAACCCACGTAATGTTTGCTTGGTATATCTTAAACAATCAGAGTCCATGTTGCCGCTTCTGTTCAAAAACAGATCATGCACAGATGACGGCGAAATGTGGTAAGAACAAAAAAGTGGCAGACGAGCCGCAGGCGAGTGTGTCACTGAAGTTTTTACCACAAATTGTGAGTTCGCTAGCAGAGCATGGACATCGACCAATCACAGCGCGCTAAGCATTTACAGCATTGAACAAAAATATGTAAATAACAGAGTTGTGATATCTAAATATCATTATAGTACTGAAAAGACGCATACTCGTTCATCAATGGATAAAACATCAAATACATTTTACCCTGACATATTTTATAAAACTCCTCGTGCATTTTCACCCACCTCTTCAAGAGATTCGTCATTCAATTTCTGGTTGTGCTGTAACTCACGGGATAACTTGTTATTGGTCTCGCGTTCTTCTTGTAGCTGAAATTTGAATTGACTTTGTCATTAGCAAAACTTTTGAAATGGCTGACTTGCACAAGTTAAACTTTCCCTTTCCGAAATTTTAGAGTGTGGAATAAAACTGCAGTCTCGATAGCTACTGAATCGGCTTAAAATAAGAAACTATTCTATACAGGAAGCCCAGGCTCGCTTAATTCGGAGCTTAGAAAAGGCATTGGATAAGAAGGTAGGGTCACTACCGTTCAAGATTATCAGTTATTTGAAATCTATATCGTTAGGCCCCGAGAAAAAGCATTTACGACTAAATAGTAAAACACAGGGCTATGTTCACTCTCTACGCAAATCTTTAATGTCGCCATTGGGTGTTTGTTATCGCAAACATAAAACGCACGTGCAGTAAAGAATTTTCCTGTGCACTCGCCGTTGACTTCGGTTGCTTCTAAGGTCCCTAATTAATAAGGCTATACCTCGAGATGAACGACTATAGGGCAGCTGTTATTTATTCATTATTTTTCATTATCACTTCAACCATATGCAGCGGAACACTCAACAGAGCGGGGCCCCAATTTACGTTCCCTACTCTTTTTGAACAGTGGTGTGGGTTCTATTACTTCCCTCAAGAACCAGATAAGTGAAAGTGCTGTGAGAGAGGACCTATAGTTTTTCGTCCTTATCCGAGGTTATACATAAGATGGAGACTATCTGGGCTTACTCCAGATATAGTCGCTGATCATGAAATGAAAGCCAGTACAAGCCAAGCCTCAAAAAAATGTAAAGGAAGGTGGATGGCACAAAAAAGGAAGACATTCAGTGAGCACTATAAAAGAGACGGAGGGGCGTGCGTTTCTCCCTCTAGGTTTTTCCACATGTTTCTTTTGCCACACTCCGTTATATATACCGTAAACTGCTGCTTATTAGAAGCCCTGCGTTTATACATCTTCGTAAGGGGTTTCAGGAGGACTTATAAATGGAGAGGCTTATATCCGAGGGGGATTATAACCAGAATAGAAAAAGTGGTTCGAAACAAGATATAGCAGTTCTGATGAAATTACGTTTTACGTTTACTAGTTTTTAACTAAGCTTCAAAACGTCATAATAAATCGAATTCAGAGGCGGGTGGGGGGGTATAATTGGACCTGGAGAAGGGCTTATATCCGGGGGGGGCTTACAACCAGAAGTATTTTTTTGTTTATAGGTAGATAGGCCTGTAACTAAGGAGCTTATCAATAAGCGGCAGTTTACGGTATTTGTATACCTTCAGTAGGCTGATGAGAACCGTAATACCTCACCTTGTTAGCAGTATCGTTTTCTTTCTGCATGACTTCAGTGAGGTTAGCCCCAAGGGTGTCTATCTCTGTGTTGAGCCGTTTAATCTGCAATGAAAGGAAACAATCTTTCACACTGAGGGGAAATTAACAAACCTTTTGACGCCTTGACAATGGAGAAGCAAAAAACAAAAAACAGACAAACAAGACATCAAAATCAACAACAACATGAACAGAATAGAGCAATACAGAGTTTGCAAACGGTCAACTTGAGATTCAAGTTAAACAATTTTTCGAATTAGAAAGTCAGCAGATGAAAACTGGAAAAAAATAATTCTTATGAATGTAAAAGGTATGAAGCTATTCTTATAGAGACCATTTGCCCAAACATTTAGGTGAAAGCATTGCCCAAGAACCCAAGAAGTCCATTTCCAGTTCACGTGTGTCGCTTAAAAACGTCTTTGCTTGAGCTCACTAACGCAAATGGATTTGTTCACCCTAATTAGAAGGAAAGTAATTTACGCTGGGGGTAAGACTGGCATAATTTACCTCTGACAAATGTCCCTCCTCAGAATCATTCATAGTATTTTCAAGATGTTCGATAGTTTGCATCAATCGTTGAACCTCGTGCATAAGTCGAGCTTTGTCAGTATTTAACTGTTTTATTTCTTTCTCATCGCTGTCCATCTGTAAACGAAGAACACTATTCTGTAAACAAATAACATTATGCTATCGAACCTATCCACAACGGCAGCCAACGAGAAAAGATGTCATTAATTTTGGGGGAAAACACCGGACACCTATCTTTACAAAAAAAGGCTTATTATTAATTAAAGCACGTTCCAACGTAATACTATAAAAATATATCAATAAAGCAGAAACTAAACTTCAGCTTGAAAATGTTAAGGTGACGTTGAATGGAACGATTTGTAGCGACGATTTTCAGCGCGCAACACAGCGTTGCAACATTGGTGAAACATTATTTCGAGTTGTTTCTACATCGCGCCAACATGTTTTGTCTTAAAACCGCAAATAGTCTCGTGTAACATCGCCTCAGTTCCAACAAAGCATTCATAGCGAGTAAGTTACATCAGTGAGCGCATCACTTTACCAAGACCGCGGCAAGTGAATTTAACGCAATGAAAATCAACTTCGTGTTTGCATGACAACCCAGCCAGTCCGGTTAGCTGAAATTCCGACCGGTATCGAGATAGCGTGATACCGGGATCATAGTAATTGCCAAGATAAAATTCACCTCGGCAAAGCCAGCCAGCCCGGCTCATGTAAACAGCCGTTTTGGAAAGGTTGTATTTGGTAGATTTAATGACTGTGACGAAGGCGTGCGCAGACCTAAATTCATTTTAAAAAATGACCATGGCAGTGCGGAAAATTGAGCACCTGCATTCGCGTTCAGTCCTCTAAGCGCACTCTCACGTTCCCATTCAGTCATGTTTTTTTTTTCAGAGGCTGTTAGGTCACCAATAGAGCCAAACAATTATTCAGTTTGATGAAGATTTTTTTTTCTCTTGAAAAGGACTGATTCATTAAAACGATTTAATGCTGAGGTCTTCTCTTGAAAAAGGACAGTTTATCACCGAGAACATTATAACAAAAACCATCACTTTATCATATAACTTGCCTTCGATTCATTACTTTCTCTTTGCGCTTTTAAGCCTTTTAATTCTGCCTCCAGTTGCCCTATTTTTGTTTTCATTTCCGCTACTTCTGTTTCTCTCTCTGAAAGCTCCGCACTGCACGTCTCATACTCCTGTTGGGTTGCATCCAGCTCGGACTGCAGGCTCAGAACTGTCTCGTCCCGCTTGGCGACCTGCGTTGCGATAACGTATGCAAAAGTTTAAAGCTATGTACTTTGCGAGTAAATAAATAATTAGATAATGATCTTGTGGCAAAACAACCCCACATTGTTTTTTTTCGTCCACTAATCTTCATCGAACTGATTGTAACTTTATGCAAAGGGAATGCCGGAGCATCCGGAGAAACAAAGGCGGAACAAGGAACAAGAACAAGGGCGAGAAGCACTGAAAAATAAACTTAAACGAATGGCGTCGCTACGGAATTCAAACCTGGGCCACACTGGGGAAAGGCGAATGCTCTCAACTACCATTACTCCCCTTTCTAACAGCATTTTCATTTTTAAAAGTTAAAACAGAGGAGAAAAAAACAAGCCATGATTTAAAGGGTAACAGTCAGGTTCCACACGCCCACCCGCTCAATGATTTTGTTACCTCTGAGTCCTGCGTCCCTGACGCATAGTAATAAGAAGGGTAATATAAGAAATGAAAACAACAGAAAGATCGGAAGAACGTTAATAAAGCATTTACCTCTTGAGTACATATCCTGTGCTTTTCCTGTGACATGGCCAATTCCATTTCCAAGTTGCGAACAGTTTCTTCAGAATCCACCAACTAAAAACAAAACGTGTTTTACCATCTATCTAACGAACTTTCCCCGCACGTTATTTGTGAGACCTTCGCATTAGCTGGCATTAACTGCAGTTGAAAGTTGAATCTCTTTTCCTCGGAAACCCCTTAGTGTTTGAGGGCATCAGACTACCGGAGTTCGAAGATGTGATTAGCCCTTGTTGAACCCCGAAACCCAAAACATCCCCTAACACAATTTTGAACAGCTAATCCTGTGGCTCTCTGTAGATTTGGCAAAGCAGCATTTAACTAGATTTCAGCTCTTTTTCAAAGATATTTCCGGTAGTCTCGGGTTTAACTTTCCCGTCTGAAGTACAGTAAAACCTTTGTTAACAACACTGGAAGTTGCACTGTTAATTATAATACCTGATCATTGGCTTTAGACAAATCATCTTGTAACGACGATATTTCATCTCGAAGCTTTGCCATTAGTTCCTCTTGGCGCACAAGCTAAAGAAAACAAAATCCGAAATTAGTACCCTTACTTCCAATGGTTTTAATATTATTTTTCAGTCGTGGTTGGCTTAACGGCAGATACATGAACAAGAACACACAAACGCTTGATTTTTAAACATACATCGCAAATGTGACGCGAGGTCTTTGGTCATTAGCTGTCATTGGAACATTTCAAAAATCACACGGCGTTTTGCGTAATTTTGTCCATATTTCAATATGGACTAAAGTAAAAGAGTAACGCTTTAATTCATGCCACCGCATAAGAAGAAGCCAGGGACTTTACCAATCTGCCGGAACATAGTTTCAAAACGCAGGCTTCTTTCTATACGTCAGTGGCTAAAATAAAAACATACTCGTCGGAACAAATGAGTCTCTTTTTTGGAAAGAAATTTCAAGACAAGTAAAAGCAAGTCTCAACTCAGACAAATCTTGCAGAAATTTGGTTTTCAAGTAAAAGAAGAAGAATGGAAACATTAAGCAAAAGAAACAAAGGAACAAAAATGTTTTCTCTGCTACAGAAAAGTAGGGAAACGAGGTACCGTCGAGAAAATGATTATGTGAACCACTAAATAGGCGATGCAATTTTGAAACTCCGAATAAAAACTAATATAAAAATGATTAATTAAACAACTGAGAAAGTTCAGTTTGTAAATTTACCAGAGCGTGATGATGTCTCGCTAACTGGATTGCGGTCGCCATGTGTACACTTACACAGATGGACTTTAAGGTTTCTTGTTTATCTGTTTTCTTTTTTTTTTTTCAACTAATTATGACGTCACTTGAATGTCGTGATGTTAAATCAAGAACGCGCATAGAATCCAACGCACGCGCACGCAAGATAGAAGTGCAAAATACGAAATGGTTGCAAGAATCGCCGAACTCTCTCGGTGTTTTGGAAAGATTAAAAAAGTAGCAGATATGTCTATGTAGTTACGTAGGCTGGGAAATCTGTTTTTTAACTGTTACTTGGTATCGTTCTCGGGGTTGCAGAAAACGACTACTGAAGTTACGTATTTACATTCACCTGGAAATCGCACTCTTCTGAAACTTCCTACGATTTCATTGTTTTAAATATTTTCCAGCGAGGTAGTAAAAGCGACTACCCTCCAGTCATAGAACGGGGGGAATTCTCCATCATGTTTAATCACAAAAATGAAAGTTCATTCTCAAATATAGCTCGGAAGAGCTTACCAAACATAATGGGGGCATGTATTTGTAAAACTAAATAAACGCTGACCACCTTTCCGCTGTGTCACAGCTAACCTGCCATCAGGCGCTCTTTTTCATATTTTAAAGGGAGAAGGACCGCCTGATTGCAGGTTATTTCACACTGCGCATGACTAACCTCATCATAGCATTCGGTGTACTGCTGTTGAGTGTCAGCGAAGTCATCTTCCAGCTGCTTAATTCTCTTATCTCTCATTGCCACCTAAAAACAGCAACGTCGGGCGCATATAAAGTTTGATTATACGCTTTCATGATAGTGTAAGGCCAATCTAGTACCCAGGTTCTCCCTGTCTCTTTCGTCCCTTTGAACGAGAAGAAGAGAGATCCTGGGAACGATACAGGCTTTGGACCGATGGGACCAACTGCACAAGGAAATACAAACTGGACTCTAGAGGATCGTGATCGTCCACGAACAGACTTATTTGAACAGAATAAGCTGTTGTATTTCAGACCTTTACATCGTAAAAAGATATCTCATTTCACTTTTTTTGTGTACGTTCATGACGGTAAAGCTAGGGCTTTGAAATAAACGCCAAAAAAAAACGCTTTCGATTGTCCAAATAGTGTACACGACGTAAATCTACAAAAAAAAAAAATTCACGTCCGCTAACCATAAGATAGGTTATACGCGAGGCCTCCGTCAGACGCCAAATGTTACTAAGCGCGATCTGAAAGGCTAATAGACCTCTTTAGGTAGTCAATGTTTTGTTTTCCCAATGTAGGTCATGTGATAATACTCTAGAGAACTGTTTCGTTCAACTTTGGTCTTATTCATGTGCTTATCACTAGAGAATGCCACACGAGCTACTTTGGAAAGCAAAAGAAACAAGTTCAAGAGGTTTGTTTGCTACGCGAAAAGCGCAGTTTGTTACCACAACAACATTCAAGACCATATCTTTCAGCAAAAGCTAAAGAAGACTTGGCGATCACTTCTAACTAAAGCAGAAGAAATGGTCTTAAAATGTTGCCATTCTAAAGACAACAATTAACCAGGAGACCTTCTGCTAAAAAACGTATTTATTTGAATCATTGGTAAAATATACCTTACATTTCTTTATTTTTCTTTCAAGGCGTTAGAATCATTAATCGGATCCGATATATTAATCATTTACTTATACATCTGTCTTAAATTATTGTTGCTTTGACTGATTATTCCAGTTTTATTAAAGCCTCTATATCAAATAAGATCATCAATATTTATTTTTCAGATATAATTTCAATATAAGTCGCTTTCAATTGTTTAAAAAATCACCAAGAACTGAGAACAGGTCTAGAGCTATGCATGAAAGATATATGGTCTTGAATGCACAAAACTGCATCCTTTTCTAAAATAAGTTAAAAGATGTCAAAAAATGTGAATCAATAATAAACCACAGATAAGCATTAGTACAAAAATACTAAAAATGTATATAAAAAAAATAGAACTTCCGTCAAGTCACATGTGGCGCCTCAATGAACTATCTGACGACATTTTGAATCTTCAAGTTACAAATTTCAAAATTATCTTGAAGTTAGAGAAAATCTCAAAATATTAGTTTGGTGACAAAAAAATACAAAGCAGTAATAAAAGTATATGAACTATAACGGGTGGTTAAAAATGGAGAAAATTGTCATGGATTACAAACGGCCTTTTTTCTTATTTTCGAGAAGCAGAGCTGTAAAATAACTCCTGAATTAAGGCCACCACATGCCGGTTACTGAGAAGAAATTTTTCAATAAAAACAAATTAAGTACATATGTAACGTGTTATGTTAAAAAAATAAATACTTCACGTATGAGATGCATATAAAATCAACAAAATGCCAGGAAAGTGAATTAGAGAATTTCCGAGAAGGCTATACTGTTACTTTTGATATTTTTGCGATTAAGGGATGTAATCCCCTATAGAGAGTTTATGTTTTCGTGAAGGGTATGTAAGCGGGATTTGTGCGTTCCGGAGCAGCAGAATCAGACTCTAATCCTGGAAGTAAGTATTGTTATTTAAGAAGGGTTCGCCTTCCTTTCCACTCACATCCTCAGATGCTTTCTCATTCAAGTTTTCCAGATCACGACTGCTTTCACTCAGGTCACGCTCAAGCCGGCTTATCACGTCCAGCTGCTGAGATATCTAGAAACAGGAGAATAAAAATAAAACCCGGAAGGTTATGTGGAATAAAGACTGACAGTTTTCATAGATGTAGTTGATCAGAGAGTATCCTAAAGATGGAGAGTTCCTTTGAAAGAAGACATTTTGAGTGCTTTTGAGCATTATTTGTCAGTTACGTTTTGGAAATTTGTAATTGGTGCAATACGATATTGTGTTTCACGCTTATGGAGGTATTTTTTATTCTGCAGGCATGGAAAAGGGCATCAAATATAGCCAAGATCAGTCGAGCAGCTGCTACTTTTCGAGCATAATTTTAGGTATAATGCTGAGGTTTTGAGGGCGACGCTCCAAAGAATAACGCCCAAATTTTCTAGCATAATGTTTCTAACCCAGTACTTGTTTCATTGGCTGTCAAGAAGTTCCAAAGAAAGCTGGGTCAAAATTTGTTACCCAAAGGAGGCCCATAATGCAACTGGACACAACACAGACCGGCCAGTCCCACGCGCAGCTGTAAGATCTTCAGTGCTCTAACCGAAGGCGGAGCCACAAGGTTAGACGAAAGCATATGGTGAAATTTAAAGTATTGAACGCCCGGTATTGAAGAGACACTAGGGAGCTTTAGCATCGACGACGATGACGGCAGCGAAAACGTCACTTTTAAAATGAATTCGCCCGTTTTCAAACTTTGTTGCCTTTATTCCAATTCGCCGAAAATATCAAATGTAGGCGTATTTCCCTGGAGGTGATCTCTTAGGGACCGAAGTCAAGTTTAAATGGAGAAAGAAAAATTCGTCGTCGCTTGTTTACGTCCTTTTCACGTCGTAGTCGTGCAGTGGCGGCAAAGAAATGTACGAAAAAACGTGATGAACGTCCAGAATTGTTGCTTTGCTAATCTAAACCTCTTGCTTTTTCGAAGGTCTCGTTGCCGTCGCCGTCGTCGTTGCTCAAAAAGCTCCCTACTATTACGAACAACGTTTCCTGTTGATTGATATAATTGAAGATACCTCTCGCTCTTTGTCCCGCTGTTGCTCTTTCAGATAAGTTGTTTCTGATTTCAGACGATCGATCATTTCATCCCTCTTGGACATCTAGGCGAATGGGAAAAGACACAGTCAGTTTAGACAAAGACTTTCAGTTTTTTAAAAAAAATAAATATCCAACATAATTTTGTGATCATTTTCGTTATGATTGGCTCAACATTTCCGCACCAATCAGTTTTCAACCAATCAAGAATTAAACCAAAACCAACGGCGACTTCTTCGCAAACGATTTGCCGCGCTTGGTGTCAGGTTCAAGTGTTTCGAGATCTGATTGGTTCAATCGCTCGCCTCCCTCTACTGTGATTGGCCAGCGTTATTTCATCAATTTCGGGTCTACGCACTCAGCCAAAAGCCGATTCACATATCCAAAATCATCGACTTACATTAAAACATGAACAAACGAAAACCAGAAAGTAATTGCACCCGAGCTTTCAGAACGTACTTTACGGAGTTCTCGAACAGGCAATTAGTTTGAATTCTGCGAAAGATTCACCTTTTTTTCGTTCAAGAGTTATTGCGTTCTAACTATAATGCTGGTTGTTCATGTCTCGATGTCTAAGATGATTTCCGCCCATACTTTCGTAATTACATACACTTGTACCTGTGACTGTAACAATATAGACAATGCGAGGACATTACCTTGGCCAAAACATCTCTGTGTTGTTCTTGTAACTCGTCCATCTCTGAAGCCAGGTTCTGAATGATATCCTCTTTCATGTTGGCCTAAATAACAAGTAATAAAATAATACATCAATGCACACGTTTTCTTTCCAATAATGCGGGCGGAATATCTAGATGGCTAAAAAGACTGCGAAACTTAAGAGAAAGATTAAAGGTTCCGTAGGTTGGGAAGTTATATCCAATCAAGTTTTGTTGGCTTTGTAAACAAAGAACCAAAACAACAACATAATTTGAAAAGGAATTGTTTCAAATGACCTACGGTTTTTCAGTTTTCTAGTTTATTTTTACCACAAAAACAAAGGACAAGAATACAGGAATACAAAGAAGCAAATAAATGTGGTGAGGAAACCCAAAAACAAACCACGAGGCTACTCACAGTATAAAAGTATAAATTGAGCCAGCATCGAGCGTATACTGGGTGACTTTTTTTACCCTAGGGCTTCACAATAGCCCATGTTCGATATATTAAAACTCTAACACGACTCCAAGGCTTCCTGGACATTTTTCTACATTTGGTTTCGCTTTCGTTGGGCTTAAGTCAATTTGTAACTGCGAGACAATGGAGTCGTGAAAAGTTTGCAATTTTGACCCTAACGCCTCAGGGTATGTTTGAAATCAAACGTGGGCTATTCCAATAAACAAAGATTCTTTGACATTTGCCTCAAATGGCTCAGATAGTTTCTTCGTTTAAGATATAGGCATATTTTTCCACTTAAATATTCAGGATGACTGTCACACGCACAGAGCGCGGGAGCAAGACAAAAAAAACTAGCTTACCTCATGCTCCTTCACCTGAGGTTAAGTTCACGGATGCTGTCTTCTTGTAGCGACGTCATTTTTAGGTTAAGTTCGAACCGGATGTTCGAGTTGTCTTCGTTACCGGGAGTTGAAGAAAATCGAGCTAAGGGACAGTGAACAAATCCAATCCAGTGAAAATTTACTTTTAGAAAACGTAACAAATATATATAAATAGACATTCGTTTTGCTGTTTTGAGAAGAAAAGCTGCTTCACGTTCCTGTTTAGCCTCCACTAGTAAACTATAAAAACCCAATAGGAACTCCAAAAAATGATTCTAATAGACGGCTTTTTTTTCCCGACTTTTTAAGGGCTCAAACCCGAGGGTAAAATTATCTCAAATGCCTGAAAATTTTTCGAGTTGCGGGAGTTCAGTTATCGAGGGTTCGAGTTAGGGTAAAATTACAGTGAATTTTTCCACGGGAAATCGAGGAGTTAGCGCGAAAGCGAGGGTTCGAGTTATGTCGACTTCGACTGTTTATAAAAACCTGCAAATGCCTATTTTTTTCAATTGGGTTATTTTTGTTTGAGCCATGCTGTTTGAGGCGAGGCAGGGCCCTGGAAGTTACCATTGCGAAGATAATTAGTTGGACAGAAAAGGCAGAAAAGAATAAAAATAGCCAACATGACACCTTGTCGGTGTATTCCTCAGATTTGGACTTCATGTCATTTAGCTTGGCTTCCATATCAACCACGGCGGCATTTCTCTGCTGCATCTACGAAAGAAGTGGAGACCGTCGTTGGAGTAAATAAAAATGCCGACAAAACTTTGAAAGAAGACAAAAAATAAAGGGACAGCCACAGTTCTGTACAGTACTTACATCTTGAAGGCAGTCTTCATACTGCTGTCGAAGTCGCTCAACAGACCGTTCATGTTCTCGAACCTAAAAAGAGCTTGTGATTAAAACCAACACCTTTTCATAGCAGTTTTAAGTGGTGGAAACGTTAACTGAAAAGCCTTGTAGTTAAAATTAGTGAGGTACAATAATCAAACTTTATCGGGGACTACGGCATTTAAAATCCTCTGTAGACTTGATCGTGTCTAGATTGAGACCAGAAAAATATAAATCGCAATAGTGAAAACGTTGAAAATCCCAATAGCTGATTCTGTTACAAAAATCGAATGCTTACATTGTCTTCAGCCTTTTGCTGCTGTTCTTGAAGGGCTAACTTCTCAATCTTCAGTTTATGAATAGCTTCCTCTCGCTTGGCGACCTGTAAGAGCAAAGCATTAGAGTTCAATTTATTAACAGGAAAAGGAAAAGAAGAACAAGAAAAAAGAAAAGGAAGCAAAGAAAGAAGGAGAGTGAAAGCTTCCAGTCGTACGTATGTTGCAGCTTTGGAGAGGGGTGCGCAAAGAAAGGTAAGCCGACAAATAACAAACCTCTTCTGCAAGAACATCCTGCTCGCTCTGGGTGGAAATCTTGTAAGCTTGAACTTTTGCCTCCAGTCTTCCTTTCTAGAGAGAATAGATATATGTATAAGTAAAGAGGTGGGTTTGAAACCAAATGCGAACATTTCTTGTGTCCTAATAGCAGTCGATCATAATAGGGAACTCCGAAATCTGTAATAGAGCTCTTCGACTTCGGAAATTTACCTCTTCAATCGCATCTTTGAGTTGTTTTCTACTCGTTTCCAAATCTCCCTCCAACTGCTGAATCGTGTCGTCACGTCTAGTGATCTGTCAACCACAAATAATAATAATAATAATCATCATCATCATCATCATCGTCGTCGTCGTCATAGTCATCATCACCATAATAATCATAAACAGTTCTACGCAAGTCTATGTTAAAAATGGAAAGATTTCTTACGTCATCAAGAGCCCTTCGATGGTTTTCTTGAGCTGTTAAAAGCTCAAGTTCGAGTTTTTGAATGGCTTTCTCGCGACGAGCAACCTGAGAAAAGAAAATGAAAGTGAGGTGAATAAAATAGCAGATATAAGTAATAACAGCGATAAAGGAAGATCCTGAACTATCTAAACGAACAAAAAACTGAACGGATAGCACGAGGACCTCTTGATATCACTGTCTTGCGCAGTGGGCAACGACTTGGAGAAGGGACACATGCCGCTAAAGAGGGAAGAATCTATTTATTTCGTATTGGTGGCAAGTGGGTCTCAGAGAAGACAATACAGCGGTTCTATTGTAGTCTCAGGACCTTCGCCGCTCGCTGTTGGGGCTTTAATACGCAGCTTATAGCGGCGATCTACTGTCAGGAATATACTTTCCACTCACTTGAACGAGTTCATCTGGGGCATATTGTAGGTGATATCAAGATGTCAATGACCGTATTATGGGTCACAGGGAAACCTTGTCGATTTTAAATCAACGCCTCTTCCTTGAATGGACCCCTTTTCATTGGGTAATTTGCTCGAGTAAACATGTGTTCTTTCTCTCAAATAAGCCCCCTCCCTCTAATAAGCCACCCCCCCCTTTCAGATAAAGAAAGTTGATAACCTTCCCCTCCCCTACCCTAATTATTCTGCAGTAAAAACTAATAGACTGTATTAATCAATCACGACTGCAAAACTTCGCGTGGACTGATCTGGGATGGTTTATTTACGAACTGGAAGTTCGGATTTCATTGTGATCTTCGGCTGCATGATCTCTAACCTTGTATTTGAGCTTTTCCAGATTGTATTGTATTGTAGTTCTTTATGGAGAACTCATACCATCATCTTTTCCAAATTAAATAAGCCCCCGTTCCCAATTAAGCCCCCCCCTTCAAATGGGTTTGAAATAAATAAGTCCCCCCCCCCCGGGAGGGGGGTTAATAGAGGATTTACGGTACCCTTCATGAACAGGTATGAAGATGAACCCCCATCCCTGCCTGTAAACGGCTTTACGACCCATGTAAAGGCTACGCGGAAGCGGGGCTGTCATTAAGGGCAGGGGGCCAGGGATTTCCCCCGGCTACTTGCATTGAAAAATAGAAGAACAAGAGATTCAAAAGAAATCCCTAACTGTTTCACCCTCTGGCCACCGGCTCTACAGTACTTGTTGTATTTCAATCAATCAATCAATCAATCAACTTTATTTAAACACGGTAAATGGCTCAGCAAGCTGGTTTTCAGACATGCCGTGTGGTAATTACAATTTATAAAAATTAAGACTAGTGATTAACTATCCTAAGATATGGCGAGTTTAAAGCTAGTAAGATCCCCCATCTCACGTGTTTCATTTTACTCAACAACTTCAAATCTTAGTGACAGCCTGTAAAAGACAAGATAATGACTGGTACATAACGATTAATGTATACCTCCTCAACAAAGTCTTTTTGTTGAACTTGTAGCCTTTGAAGGGCTTCTTCGCGGTGAGATACCTTTAAACAGAAAAGGGAAATGCATAATCAACTCGGTTACTTTTATTTATTTCAGTATTATGGGAAAACAATTGCAAGGCTATGGATTCAGTTCCAAGAAATTTGATTAGGGGTGCTTTCCAATAATTTTATCCTAAAATAAAAATACACATGAAAAGTCAAGTCATAGGATCCTTTTCCTATCAAAGCGTTTGCCACCCAGCTTGCATGTTGCTGTTTAATGGCTATGAACAAGCCTGAGAAACAAGCCGACATTTCGCGACGCCACAACTGGTTTCACCGCCAAATGACGTCTGAGCAACGACTGCAGAAATTCTATACTGATGACGTGTCACTACCCAGATCTGGGTAGTGCTCTGATTGGTTGCCTTGAGGCCAATTTCTCTAGCAGCCAACCAATCAGAAGCACAACCCAGATCTGAGTAGTGACACGTCATCTGCGTGGAATTTCTGAAGTCGTTTCTCGGACTTCATTTCGCGGGGAAACCAGAGGTAGCGTCGCGGAATGTCGAAAAATGAACAAGCGGTATGTCTTTCCTTTTTTTTTCTCATTAAGGCAAAACGGCCAATCAAACACACTAAACCAACAAAAACAGCATTACAGATTCTTAAGTCTACAAAAGACACAGTAATAGCCGTATGGCGCCAGTTTTGTCAACCGTAATTACTCAGCTCGTTTAGTTTTTTGCTATTTTGAGCAGTTTTTTGCCTAAAATATCTTTATTTATTCTATTTTTGTAAACGTTACTTAGGTTAGCAAATACAATACTTGGTCGGTTCTTCTTTTTTTTTCAACGATTTTAAGTAACACATCAAGTTACACGAGGGCCTCGTCAACAGAAAGCTACGATCATTATAAGGGGAATCAACGAGTTCAAGCTTTCAGCGCAACGATGTCTGGACTCTGGGTGGACAAGCGTTACAAATGATTGGTTCATGGTCGCCTTAAATACCATCGGTCATCGGCCAATCATAACTAACGCTTGTCAACCCCACCAATCCTAGAAATCATTGCGCCTAAAGTTTGTTCACATTCTCCCTGAAGTTTATGAAGTGGGGAATTAAAAATATTCCCATTTCCCAGAAAGACCAAGGACTTTTTCGTAAATCTTCATGTCGGACGTAAGAGTTATGACCCGATCTCGATTGGAGCTCCACCGTAACAGCAAGGTGTGCTTACAAAAGAAAAAAGGCGGAAATGGGCTCGCACCTTAGACTGGGCTTGTTCATGCTGATCTTGAAGACTTGATAGCTTGGACTTCAGTTCACGCAATTCTGAGTCTTTGCCTTCAACCTGTCAAACAAAAGCGTAAGTATAATGAATGATATGTGAAATTCATATATTGGAACCGCGGACTGAAGAAATAAATGCAAGGAAGATCATTGCAGTTAAAGACCAAGTTGTACAGTTGCCAAAAGAAAGCCTGAAAATCTACAGGCTCGACGGGATTCAAACCTAGACCTCTGCACTACCGGTGCAGCACTGGGCTGATCTTCGCACACTGTACACCACCAAGTAATAGCACCCAGGGGATTGCTGACAGAAAGTTTAAAGATCGTAGAAGTTGCAAATAAACCACTTTTAAGTGATCGAAATGATAACAATCCCTGAGAGTCTGCAATTCTAAACAGCCGAATCTCTCCAATCTCTACATTTACAATACGACCACTCTACCCTGTTAATTTAGTGACCTTACTACAGAGGTTCGACTGTATGATTGCCTCCAATGTAGACATTCATAGCTCACGCACTCCCGCTTCACGTTGCATGACGGAGCCCTAAAAATGTCTGCGTTGGAGGCTAACTGCTTAACCGACCGTTGCAACCTCGTTGTCAGGGCTTTCTCCTTGTAAACTGGAACGCGAAAAGCCCTGCGCGGTATGGTGCGATCGTGGCAACGGAATGTAAATCTGTCTTAAGAGGTTGCTGTTTATATACTCTACCACTTTTCCCAGATGATCTGACTTTTCCAAGCTGCTGATTTGACTCCGCTCCAAGCGATTTTCCAAGTCGGAGAGCTACAAAAACAAGGATAACAGAATCAGCTTCGACACAATCACCTCCTGGCCTCGTTACAAGCGCTTGGCCCCAGTTCTCCACCGCCCCTTGACAAAATGGCTGTAGAATTTCTGATTTCTTATAACCACTTACTCTTTTAGTAGTGACATTAAGTTTACTCTCAAGCTCTGCTTGTTTGCGGCTGTATTCCTCGATCTAAAAAACATAACAAACCACCTTTTTTAAACTATACCAACTAGAGTTTAAACCATCATAAGAAAAGGAACAGAATTTAACTTCCGTGTAATTTACAGAGGTGAAGTTTACGTAAACTCTTGTATCACTGGTGAATTTAGGGTTCAGTGAATATCATATTGGATATTACGCATTTCAAGCTTGTTTAAGAGAAGTGAAGGATTAGTATTTATATTGCAAATCCTAAAATTGTAATGCAATTGTCACTATGGACAAATCGAAAGAATTAAAAAGCGTCAACTGTATTTACAATCGAGTGCATGCTAAATATCAAAAAATAATTACAAATAAATGATGAACAAGTGACTGGTCTGCAAACATAAAAATCCCATTCAATCTTTGTTGTTCGTTATTAGAACGTTAACCAAACAAAAATATAATAAGTCATACCGTATCTGTCATTTCTTTGTTTTGGTTCCGCAGTTTCTGAATCACATTATTTCGATGAGATAACTGTAAAATATAATAAACACTTGTTACAAACATCGTATACTTGAAGGAACATTACGACGAATGGTAGATCTGCTTGATCGACGAAGAACGATGAAGAACTTTTCAATCAACAATGCAACAGCTGATACAACATTATCTTTTGAAAATCTTTAGTCTACTAGCATTTGGTTGTGAAATATAAGGGTCGCTATCCTCGTACAAACCATCACTACAAAACATCCATGTTAGAGACAAACCTATCACATAGCTTGGGCCAAATGACTGCAAGAACCTTCAAAGAAAGTTTGTTTACAGTTACATTTAGACTTCTCAAAGTCGTGGTCGCGGTCTCAATCACCAGAGTGAACGGATGGATAAATTAATAAAATACCTTGGTTTTCTCTATATCGGCCTTTTCAACAGAGAAAAAACAAACCAGTTTGAAACACCATTACAGCTTAGCCAACTCCCAGGGAACAAACAAACAAAACCCGACAATCCTTCCGCAAACTTCGAAGCTCGCTGATACGCGTTTCAAGGGACGCTATCTCGGTGCACAAAATTATGCAAACAATACAGATGTTCGCTCGGCCATTAAAAATTAGAAACAATAAATTTCCCAAAGCGACGCGGACTCGACAATAGAGCTATTATGTGCAGAATGATAATGGTCTGTGATAAATCAAGCGCAGAATTTAGAGTAAAACTGGGCCTTTGCAACGACAATAATTAGACCACTTTGCAGTCTTTCTTATCACATACTTTCTACAAAAGAGTTAAAATTAATAAGATTTTAAGGGCATGCTAAGACAGAATTTAAGAGCTATAAAAACTCCTTTTTTTTCTGCCCGCCACTTTTATAGTTACAACATGAATTATTACTCCATAAAATTTTCTGCGTTAATCAACATCATGTCAGACTTCTTTTCATTTCCAAGGTTCGCATACATCTTCTAAAATTTTATACTGACTATAAAATTTTAAAAACAGTCCCCCGGGTTTATATTTTCAAGGGTGGAAGAATATTTGCGTTTTGAACTTGTGAGGATATTGGTGTCAGTCATCTTCAAAGCGTAAATTTTATCACATAATATTGCACTTACTATCGTCCTTCTCTTGGGGTAAGAGCTTATAGTTAATTTTAGAAATCAGTGTAAACTACAGATTAGCTAGGTATCTGCTGGCAGATAACTGACAAATCTGTAGGTTGCGCGCGCAATGCATGATTTCCAAGCCCAATGTTAAACGGTCTTTCCTGTGACATTATGTTTTTCATTATTTTCTTTAAAATAATGTATTTAGATTTGAAAAGTTATTAGGTTCAGATTGTCTTTTTTTACGTCCGGAATAATCAAGGTCACGGTAAGTGAGATTATTCCGGGTATAATCAAAACCTCCTCCAATAATTGTTTAATATTGGGGCATGATTTCTAATAAAACAGCAATAAACTTTATTGAAAACAGAGTACCGTACCTCATAAATGGCAAAACAACAACAACAGTAATAGTCACCGATAGCAAAGACGCGACATCAGGAACCATTTAATATATGGTAAACCAGATTTACAGCTAATAAGTCAGTTTATAGTTCATACCGTAATGAGAACTGTAGATCATTCGGTAGTTTCTACAACAATGATTTTGTTTTACTTAAGGGCAGATCTCTAATATAACCCACTGGGGAATTTTTTTTCTCTCAGAGGGACTATATCGATTTACTGTTGCGAATGTGAGGGCATATATTCGGAAGAGTTATTTTTAAAATTTTCAAAATTTTAGTTTGTGTAATTACGAAAATTTCAGATTCAAAACATTTTTTTTAACATTCAACCTCGATTTGGTTTAGGCTCGTGCGGGGGACCGGGCCCAAGAGAGTGACGCAAAATGGTGCCTTTACTTTGCTTCATCTCGAAATTTGCACGTTATACATAGTCAAAGTAACTCTGCAACAAGCAACTGTACTAGACACCTGGAAAAATGTAAGTGCTAATTAGCAAAATCTATTGTTCTTGCTCATTTGCAAATAATTCGGCAAATAGGAGAAATTGGACCCCTAAAACAGTCCTTCATCTCTCCAGCTGGCCTGAAGGGAAAATAAAGAATCAAAAAAGGAAATAAAAAATATCTTCAAAGGAAGAGGCTGCTAAATTTTTGCATTTACTTTGACTTCAATCAAGTGTTACCTGGGCAACAGCCTCTCGGTGTTTATCGTCCAAGGAAGATACTTCTGACCTCAACTTCAAGATAACATCATGCCTTTCTGCAACCTAACACGAGAAACTGCGCTTAGAAAATAACAAAACTGAAGTGCAAAGTGTCGAAATATTCTGCTATCGATCTATAGTTTGGTATAAGTTTTATTACTTTTCTGTTTTGATTGCAAGGACTTGAGAACGCGCGGGCGTCTAGTTTTTAGTTAAATTGTTTAAATAATTGATACCAATTCATTTGTTTAATGGGCGATAAAGTAAATCACTCTAAAAGGAGAACGAGACCAGATTTAAAGTATGCTGTAAGTTCTTTCTCTCCTTTGTATAATCCGTTATATATAGACAAATATGTACATAAAATAACAGAATTATTCTCTACGCGTAAATTGACTGGCCCGCCAAGATTAGACTAGCAACCTGCGGGCCCATGCACTTTTGTAAATAAAGCCCGCGTGGAGAGCGTTTCCACTCCAGTTAATGCGCTTAAGCTGAAACGAGAAAAAAAAAAAAATGAAAGAAGGGGGAGGGGCAGGGGAAAGAAAGTTTCTTTCTTCTGCTCTCCCCCTAACTCCACTTTTTGCTCTCGTTCCAGTAACTCGAGCGAAAACGCTTGCTACACAGGCTATTGTAAATAGAAACTTAAGGGAAAATAAGCATTATTGTTGTTGTTTTTGGTACAGCTTACCTCGTTAGCGAGCGCATCTCTCTGATCATCAGCGTCCATTTGCAGTCGCTTCAGTTCCCTTTGTGCCGCTCTACATTCTTCTTCTGATCGAGAAACCTGCTCGCGACACCTGATAACATCACCTTCCAGTTGCTGTATGTGGACTTTATTTTTCTCCAACTTAAAAAGTAAATTAGAGTTAAAGAAACTACGTCACGAGTAGCCTGTGTACAGACCTCCCACTCCCCCCCCCATCCCTTCAGGAAAAATCAGAGAAGGGGCGTGAAGGGGTCTTCCCCGATTTTTCCTGAGAGGAGGCGGGGCTGCCATAAGCTACGTCACGAGGATACTGCTGTTTTAGGTCAATCTCTCGGAGCTAAAGTCATTATTTAGTGTCTTTACCCTCACAAAAAATGTTCCTGTTGAGTTTGGAAGAAGATATCGGACAAATTTCATCAATGACCACTAATCATAATAATTTTTGGTGATTTTTGTAGGCATAGTATTTTAAGTTGAAAACGTTGGCTTAATTTGCCATCATTTTGGTCCTCGTTTTCTCTGCTCTGTGATTGGCTAAAAGATTAAGCGCCACTTTTAAACAAATCAGGAACGTGACACAATTTTCCGGCGTTTGGTGTCTTGTTCATGTCTTTTGTTCGAGTTCTGACGAAAGGTTCACTGTATGTCTGTGTATGTTGAAATTGATTAATTATCTTTAGTTTAACAGACAACTGAAATTAACCGAAAGTATCGTGGTACGTGTGAAATAGTGCCTTGCCTTTTTTACTAAGTGCGTTCTCCGAAAAAAATAAAAAATAAAAAAAATTAACGAAATTATAGTTTCATTTTATGGCCAACATTTTCCCGTTACACTAAAATAAGAATAACATACAATTAGAATATTAATTAGTTCGTTACTTAATTTACTGTTTTATCATACTTAAAAGTTTAAACCATCTATGAATTGTTCATTCCGGAATGAACTATAGCGATACTCAAGCTTGCGTCATCTATATGATATCAATGTCGCAACCAGAAGCGCATTGGTTCTTGAAACAAAAGATTCTTTTGTTTCACTTGTTACAAATTTGAATAACAAAAACAATGCTTTTAAACAGTGATATTAGTGTAAGCTTTCGGTGCAACTAGTTCTGGGATAATTTGGGTGGACAGGTGTTAAGTATGATTGGTTAATGATTGCCTTGAATACCAACAAACAATCATAACTTACGCTTGTCCGCCCAAACAATCCCAAAAATCACTACGCCCAATGGTTGTAACTATTATCCCTACAGTTTTCTTGAAGTGGGGTATACTTGGTTTGTACTGGTATGACCTGATTGACAAATACCTACCTCGTAACTGCAGTTGGCATGATCTGTTCTTAGCTGACGAATCTCCTTTTCGTATTCCTGAATCTGAAAACAAGGGATGAGTGGTAACCTAGATGCAATATTCCTTTTTACCTTGCAGAGGAGATAACACGAGGGGAAGGGGGGGGGGGGGGGGGGGGGTTGGGGGGCTTTGGCATTGAAAACAATCACCAGACTGAAAATAAAGCTGAGAATTAGAGGTATCACTCTGCATATATTTGCAACCCAAAAAAGTCACAAAACGTAAGTTTGAGGAAATATAAACGTAATGGAGTTTAAAATTGCGAGAAAGATTATAAATGGGGTTCGAAGATGACTAATCGCCAGGTGGTTGATTTTTCGCAGGCGCGCAAAAGGTTCATTGGGTTTAGCAACGGAACAAAGTGCCTTCTCGAGATGTTGTGTTATCCACTGGGACGTTGTTGACGCCCGCTTTACACCTGGTTTTCACAAAAACTGGTAGAAGAAGCGTTTATTCCAGGATATGATAACAGCTTACCTCCTTAAGGGCAGTGTTGTATCTGTCTTTCAAATTATCCAGCTCTGAATCTCTTGATGTCAACTGAAACAAAGAAAAAAGGTGGCTTATCTTATAATTTCACAGGGAGTACTTCTTTTAGTAGGTGTCAAGAATCAGTCCGCCTTCGGTTAAAATGCCACTAGAAGGACCGACGCAAGAGAGCAGGGCGTAAAACTTAGAGGTCTATTTAACGACCAGGGTGTTATCCACCGAGGCCGAAGGCGAACGCGGCGGAGAGCACCCTCGTCGATCTGCATAATTCTTTGGAATACGAAATCAAATAGCAGTTGTCATCCGTGGAGTTCCATTTTTCTAACCTGTGTCACAGACGTCTTTAACCTCGGTAAGTAACGTCTGCGAACCAGCGCCCACATCCTTGTTTTGGGCACCCAGCGGACTCAACGAATTACCGGAAATGGGTTTCGAATTTCCTTTCATCCTGATAGGCAAATCGGCAATGGCTTTTTAATAGGCCAATCATGGCGCGTACTCAAATCCTGGTACACAGGTGGGGACCCAGAACAATGATTTCGGCGTTGTTTCGCTGACGGACTTAACCAGAGTTTAGTCTCGTCTGTGGCGCAGGGTACATTTTTAGGTAGTAGTTAAGCAAAAAAGTGAAAATTTTCCCGCCTTTTCCTCCAGCTCAAACCTCGTCCCCAGGCCTTTTAGGTTACCGTGCCTTTATCTGGCGATGGCCTACACTGATGGATGCGAGGCGGGGATGTAGTTGAGGCCCGCGACAGTCTGAGAACAGCGTGGAGCGCGAGGCGAGGAATGCCCTTTTCGCCTCGCCCTAAGTCTATCCACTGACGTTTCTTCTTCTCTTCCGTTATGATTTTGTAAGGAATTTGGCTAGCACAGAAAAGCCAGAACAAGAGAAAATAGAAGTTCTATGAACAGACTACCTCCGGCTTGTTTCCCGTTTGAAGCTTCGCAAAATACATGAAGTTTCAAGCTCCTCTCTTATTTAGGTTTAGCATTGGGTTTTGCGCTATTATATAGGCGGCGGAGAAGCCGACGCAAAGCACGTCTTGGGACTTCGCAGCTTGAAAACAGTCATCTCCACACAAGAGTGACTGTCCACAGTTCATCGTACACTAAACTACTGCCTGCTTAGATCATTGGCTATTCGATGTAACAAGGGATGCTTGCCATTCAGCCCAAAACTCTGGAAATTTCAGTTAGAAACCAAATGAAACGGACCATTTCGGTTCGATTCGACCGGAATATTTGATGGTGGTACACTTCGACCCGTCCGGTCATTTCGGTTGGTAGCACCGAAATTTCCCTTTCCATTTGACAAAATTGTTGTTCCAGTATCGCTCTTCTGTATCCCGGCTTCAAGTATAATAACCAAACGCGCGGTGGCTTGGATCGGGTCTATACAACCGGAATGTAGCGTTCCAATAATCATGTAGAAAATCCAAAATTTGAAACCGGAATTTTTGTTCAATGGTAAGCGCACAAGGACAGCAACTAACCTCGCTAACTAAAACTTCTTTGTGCCCCCTGGCAGCGTGTTGGCTTTCGCTAAGCTGACTCTGTAGTTTTACCACCTCCTGTGTAGCTTTACGTCGCTGATCCTCGACAACTTCCAGTTCAGCCTCTAGCCGCTTCACTCTCTGCTCAAACTCGCGAGACAGATCAAGAGGGATCCCGCCGCTGGAGTCTGTTAACGACTGAATTTTGCTCTTAAGTTCACGATTTTCTTCTTGAAGTCTCGCCACCTGAGAAAAAAAACAACAACAAAAAGAAACAAAAGGAAAAAAGATCAGAAACTGAGGCACACGATCGTTCCTAGACTGCGTCAGAGGCACAAAAAAAAATTGGATCATTAAGCGTTATATAAAAACAAACTTCAAAAGCTTCAAATTTCACAAAATGAAATCTTTCGGATGATAATTTTACCGTCTTTTATCAGTTCTTGTGATATTTGAAATTTATTTTCTCGGGCTCCCATAAGAAATTGTCTTTGGTGTTATTACAGAAAACAAATTACACCTATAGCCCTTGAAAAATGCAATAAAATAATGTGATATGGCTTAAAATATTCTGGTACAATGGTACAAGGTTTTTGCCAGCTGAAAATTAAAATTACTTAATTTCCTGATAGATTCCGTCTTAATTTGATTTATTTTACTTGTTTCTGGCATTTGCTTTCCACTCACCTTTGTTCAATAAACACAGCCGGAGGTAAATTAAGGTTAATATGTTGCTGTAACCTCTTTTGAAACCCTTTACAACTTTCCAGTGGTAAATATAGGAAGCTAACAATAGGTCTCTTGGATCATACCCAGGGCCTTCAATCAGGGACAAACTTAGTTGACACACTTGTCTAAGACGGGTGCTTTTATCAGCAATTTCATTCATTACTTCATTCTATTTAAAGGCCGTAAATCGCCCACCCCCGAATCAAAGTTATTTGTAGTAAAAGAAAGACTTGAAGGTCTAAAATACAAAATTGATTTTTGGGGGGAGGGGGTAGAGGTACACAGGGGGAGGGGACGGTTATGTCAACTATTTAAAAAGGGGCCTTTTTATAGAAGTGTCTCAACACTTTTGTCCCTAACTGTAGCTGGGTCAGGGTTTAAGGCTATCTTAACAGACCCATATCTGCCCTCAAAAAACGTAGTACCCCAAAATTAATACTTGGGCTACATGTACCTTCACATGGCACTGAACAAGTCTTCTACCGACTGAAAATTTGAATGGACTCTTCATTCACACGGAACAATCAATATTCTTGCTCTGTTCACACGAAACATTGAACAGCTAAGCACCTAAATTTTCGCACGGTTAAAGAGGTTGCGTGTGAATGGATCACCTCAACGAAAGCATTTTCGACTGGTCAAACATTCGTCCGGTCTTTTGTGAACGTAGCCTAGAAGCCAGAAAAAAGAGCCTGGAGTCAACCAACCTTAACTTTGCTGTCCATGTGCTGTTTTTCCATAGCTCGCAGAGTATGGTCTTTGGCAGCTACGTCGGACCGTTTCAGCGATTGATCGTCCCTTAGTTTTCCAATCTGCCCTTGAAGGCGAGCTATAGACAGCTCGGAATCTCTTAACTCCCTCGCAGTTTGTTGCTGCTGTTTGCGTGCGTGCTCGAGGTCATCTTTCAGCTTTCTAATCAAAACATCTTTCTGCGTCATGCTACCTGAACATTCTTCTGTATAAGTATCAAACGACTTGGAATCACCAGCAAATGACTCGATTTTCTCGGTGCCATGGGCATTCGTGTCCACAAGTTGGTGATTGCTCTGAAAAAGAAAAAAGAAAACATTAAAATATCCACAACTGATTCTAGAAGACAATCAGAGGCTCGATTACCTAGGCTTTCTTTATCCTTGCTATCCCTATTTCATATTTTGTACACATGGTTCTGTATTATTACATGTTTATTAATAACGTTTTGTTGTTGTAATTGTTGTTGTCGCATTTGATACCTAACAGCTGCAAACTGGCAGAATTTTTGTTTCCAACGGAAAGCTTTCCAACAGTGTAGAGACTTAAGAACAGGTCAATGGATGCTATGGGTGCAAGAAATTCCAAGTTACCGCTTTCTCACACCCAACAGCGAAAAAATTGAAAACAGACAAGACAGAAGGATCACCCCTTTCCAAGTATACAAAATCAAGACAAAGAAAGAACGAAAGCATACATTTTGTTATTTGCTCGCAGCGTAACCAAAGCTGTCCACCTGGAGTTGCTGCCAAGCCAAACAGCTGAGGAGTTCATCAAGCATCTCAAACCGTTCATCATGAGAAAAGGCCACCCGAGGAAGATTTATTCGTATAACGGGCGAAATTTTGTCGCCCCCGCGAAGTGGTTGAATGGGGTGGTAAAACATGTTCTATTCATCTGCTTCAGCCAGAGTAGAATGTTTTTGTGGATCCAAAGTTATGTCAAGTTTGACGTCTCCAACAAGTCAAACAAACTCAGTTAAGGTCAATTCTAAGTGCAATTTAGTTCGTCTCACAAAAAAATTCATGCTTTGACCTGAGTCTAGCAGCTCCTACTCTGGGTGCCACAATTTTAATCGGGGTAAAAAAGAAAATGTTTTTCCTATACAGAGGGGTACTCAAGACGGGATAAAAGAATTTCAGTACTAGAACGTACAATTGAACCTTTGACCTGTAACAATTCGTAGACTGATATTAGGATGTTAATAACGTTTGTTCCTGTGTTTTCACTTTGTGAACTGGTCAGACGCTCTCTAAGGTCATCGGTCACCTGGGAGCCAGCTTTATAGATGTTATAGGATGTCGTTTCAAGAAGTGATCGATCAGCACAAAAAGCACATGGCGAGAGTTTGTGATCTTTACCAAGAGAGGGTTACAAGCATTAAAACAGTTCTGGTTTTGATCGTAGCGAGCGTAACCGTTCCGACAAAGTGGCGAGCCTACCAGCACAAAATCATGACAACAACAGCGGCCACCAACGAAAATCAGGAGAAAACAATCCAAAACAAATTAAAAGTACTGCAGCTGACCAACGAGAACACAAACAAGATTCCTGGAAGCAAATTGATGAAACCCACCTTAAAGACAACGGACGTTTATGCAGAGCAAAGAGGAGGACTCCCACGAAACACAAGCAATTGTACAAGACCTTAACACTAGCCAAAGTGACGAAGAAGATGTCATTTAAGACTGGAGTTCGGGTATTCAACCAGAGTTGGGCAAGTACGAGAAAGCGGTCGAAGAATTAGAAGAACTGGAACAAAAGTTAAGAGAACAAGAAGCAAGAAGAAACTCAGTAAAGAGGGAGAAAGTGAGACTTCAGATCGAGAGGAAATTAGAAGCGAAAACCGTCGAGACGGAGAGTGATGCAGGTAAACTAAATATTACACTAGCCAAACTTGTGGTAGCGAATTTCCAGGGGATGCACCTAGATTGGCAAAGGTTTTGGGGGCACTTACTAGCGGAAATAGTGAAAGGATAACACGCATCCAAAGTTGATCAGTTGATCGTAGCGACCGTGAGTTTATCATCTGAAGAAATGGTTCAGACAAAATGGCGACCCTGCCAGGACGAAATCATGACAACAACAGAGGCAACCGTCGAAAATTAGGAGAAAACAATCCAAAACAAATTGAAAGTCCTGCAGCTGACAAACAAAACCACAAACAAGATTGTTGGAAGCGATTTGTTGAAACCGATTCACGCATGGCAGTTTTACAGAGAGCAAAATTGAGGAATGCCATGAAATAAAAGCGATTATAAAGGTACTCAAAATTGGACGAGGTGACAAACAAGATGTCATTAAACATGACATATTTTTGGGTAAAGATAACATATGTTCGGGAATTCAAGTAGAGTTGGGCAAATACGAAAGAATTGGAAAGTGGTCAAAGAATTTAAAGAGATGGAACAAAAGTTAAGGCAACAGGAAGCAAGAGAAAACTCACGAAAAAGAGGACAAAGCGAGACTTGAGATCACGAACTACCCAAACTTGTGATAACAAACTTCCGTGGGACCAACCTACATTAGCAAAGGTTTTAGGGGCAGTATGAAGCGACAAAAGGGAAAACAGACATTGCTCAACTTGCCACTCTCTCATACTTGAAAGAACTACTTGTATCAAGAGTTAGAGCTCTCATCGATGGGTTGCCCTTTAACAGTGAGGAATACACACCGGCTGAGAACATTCTCATGACCAAATACGCAAAGCCAAGGGAAGTGGGTACTGTTCACATCCAGTGCATAATGGGACTGTCAGTTATCACAGAAACTAACCCAACAAGAATTAATGAGATCTATGAGAAACTGGTTACAAGTATCCAAACCTTAGAGTCCATAGGTAAGAAAAAAGATATTGGACGGTATGTTAGACTTACCCTAGCCAAACTATCAGGTATAAGAGCTGATCTAGTGAGGCTGGATGATAACTGGCAGGAGTGGAGGTTTCCGCAATTAGTAGAAGTCTTAAAAAAATGGGTGCGAGAGGAACTCGGTCCGCATGGTTTGCAACCCTAGCAGACGTAACAAAGAGAGAGACCTATTGCTTCAAACTAAATAGGAGGGTGGAAAGCATAGGGGGTTTGTTTACTGTAAGTCTACGGAACATAAATCAGTTGACTGTGACAAGATTAATGGGGGAACTGACAGGAGAAGGTACTTGTCAGACAAAAAGGTGTGTTTTAACTGAACTGGGACCAGGCATAGATCCGTGGAATATGGATGCACTACTACCTGCCGGAGGGGTAATGGGAAGCGCAATAGTTCAATTTGTGATAAGCTTTCAAACCAGCTGATACTAGCAATAGGTGGAGGTCGAGCGCAGTACCCAGCAGTTGTGGTAGAAGTGGATGGAGTAAGGTGTAGCGCTTTCTTGAACATAGAAGCTGGAAGCTCCGATGCATCAGCAGCACTCATTAGCAAACTGAACAGAAAGCCAGATCGAAGAAAATATAAGAGAATCAAAATGATCATAACTTGGACAAGTCAGAAGATAGAAATGTACAAGGTCCAAGTCTCTACCATTGAAAGAGTTTTGAGCTTGCCCACTACCCAGAGTAAAATGGACATGGGAACTTTCCTAACTATCCTGAACCCGCCTCAAGGGCGTGGAGATTGATGACACCGACATCAAGCCCAAATTTCCTTTACACGCCACATGATCCTCGGGGCTAGCAAGTATGTCAAGATTAAGACAAATTTAGCATCAAGGGTGGAGAGTTAGGGGAACCAATAGCAGAATTCACATCAATTCGCTGGACCATAATGTCCCCTGGAGCTGAAACAAACCCGGGCAATGTGCACCTGACTAGAGGTTCTTCATCAAACTATGATGCAGCCTTGAAGAACTGGGATTCGAACACAGACCAGACGGTGATCAACAGGTGGTGTATAGTGAATTCCAACAGCAACTGGTACACCACCTGAAGGTTGGTACGAGACTGCTCTACTGCGGAAAGCTGGACATCCGCCTCCCCCTAACAATAAAAAAGGCAACCTTGCACGACTATCTAACCTCATCAAGAAATTGCAGAAGGTGCCCAGTCACCTAGATGGGTATGACAAATAATCCAGAACCAACTGAAACAAGGTATTGTGAAGAGAGTGAGCGATGAGACTCAAGGGGAAAGAGAATGTTATCTCCTAAAAAAGCAGTCATAAAAGAAGCAGCACAGAGTACCAAAACGCGTAGTCTTTGATGCAATAGCTAAGGTAAACCAACGTAGCCCTTCAATGAAAGATTGCTTTGAGACTGGGCCACCTCTAAAAAATTTGCTCTGGAGTGTGATGGTTTGGAACTGTCTCAATCCAGTTGCCTTGTGTGGAGACATTATTAAGTAGGCCTTCTAGCAGGTGCCGCTTAGAGAAGCAGATCGTGACGAATTTCGATTTCATTGGATAAGGGCTAAAGACTCTTCACAAGTTGAGACTTTCAGGTTCAAGCGAGCTTTATTTGGACTTGTGCAGTCGCAGTTTCTTCTTGTAGGGACTTTAAACCAACATTTACAAGCTTTAAGAACTGAATACCCAAAGCATGTGGAGGAAGAGAAGTCTTAATGTTGATGACATCGTCAGTGGGGAGGATACGGTTGAACAAGTACATGAGCTGAAAGGAACTGCAACAGAGGTTTTTAAAGGGTAGATTTCGAATTCCATAAGTGGAACTCTAATGTACCAGAACTGGAAACATATGATCAGTTGACAGAGGACATACAGACATATGCTAAGGAACAATTGGGGTTGAAAACCAATAAAGCAAAAGTACTCAGGCTCCCTTAAGTTAAGAATTGTAGCCACTCTGGCTGTGACCTTTTCGTTTCACACGAAGCCACAAAGAGAGAAGTGCTAAGGAGTTCACCTTCGATATATGACCCTCTTGGGGTAGCAAGTACTGTAACCTTGGTAGGGAAAATGGTTTTCAGAGAAGGATGTGACCTACACCTTCCTTGGGATACTGTTTTACTCAAGGAGAGACAATTTGGGGGAAGTGGCCTGGTGAGCTTAAATTAGCACGCAGTCTAACTATAGCTCAAGAAACGGTCCGAGCCTTAGTCCTGCATGCATTCTGTAACTCAACTAGGAAAGGGACAGCAGCAGCAGTGTACGCAGCCATATAACAAGAATTTGGTATGCACCAGGGTCTTTTAGGAGCAAAGGCAGTGTTAGAAAAGAAAGGGCTTACCATGCCAAAGTTGGACCTCAATTTTGCTCAAATGCCAGCCAACCTTGTAGACAATGTAAGCGCTTTGGAAAGATATGTAGTAAGGTCTCTGTATGGACAGACAGACAGTACAGTAGTCTTGCATTGGATCACTGGTCACGGGAGCTTAGAACAATTTGTGTCCAATAGAGTTGCTCAAATTAATGCCACGGCCTAAGTGAAGTGGAGGTATTCGGAAACAGAGCAGAGGCACCCTGTCAAGAGAGTGTCTTGAAATCTGGCTGAATGGACCAAACTGGCTGTCTATACCAGAAATGTGACCAGAGGTGGTGCAAACTAAGCCAAGTAAAGAGATAAAAGCAAAAGCCAAGCTAGTAAAGGAAGAATTTGCTGGGGCCACAGCGATGAAGGACACCCTGTACCAGGTTTAAGAGAAACATGAATTCTTCCAGACAATGCGTATCCAGCATGGGTAGCAAGATGTACCTAACACTGTAAGAAAGGCAAGAAGTATCGGTTGTCTGGTCCATTGACCACACGCGAGACTGACAAGCAAGTGAAATTCTAAGTAGGAAAAGCTCAAAACAGCAGCTTAGACACAGACACGTTCCATGACGATTAGCTCAAACGTAACTTGCAGAAGAATGAAGAGGGTCTGTACGAGTGTAGAGGAAGAATGCAGGGAAGCTAAGCTATCTACTTAAAAAAAAAAAATTAGCCCCTTTCTAAGTAGTTGGCCTGGACTTTGCAGAACTTCTAGGATACAAATCAAGACAAAGACAGAGGGAAAAGCATGTATTTTGTTATTTCCTTCCAGCTTAAACAGAACTGGCCACCTGAAGTTGCTGCCAAACCGAACAGCTGAAGAGTTCATCAAGCATCTCAACTGGTTCCTCACAAGAAAGGGCCAACCCAGGAAGATTTATTCATATAATGGGCAAACCTTTAGTGCCGCAGTCAAGTAGTTGAACGGGGTGGTTAAACATGTTCTATTCATCCGTTTTAGCCAGAGTAGAATGTTTCAGTGGATCCAAAGTAATGTCAAGTTTGACGTCTCCAACAAGTCAAACAAAGTCAGTTAAGGTCAATTCCAAGCGCAATTTGGTTCCTCTCCCAAAGAAATTCATGTTTTGACCTGAGTCTAACAGCTCCTACCCTGGGTGCCAGAGGTTTTATCGGGGTAAAAAATTGTTTTATGCATACAGAGGTACAGGGTTGAAGGATTTCAATACCAGAACTAATAAAAGGATCTTTGACCGGTGAGAATTCGTACACTGATATTCGGATGATAAGAATGTTTGTTCGTGTTTTTTCACTGTGTGAACTACTCAGGCACTCTCTAAGGTCATTGGGGCCTGGGAGCCAGGTTTATGGATATTATAGGATGTTGTTTTAAGACGTGATCGATCAGCACAAAAAGAACATGGCGAGAGTTTGCAATCTTCACCGAGAGACGGTTTGAAGTATTAGAAGAGTTCTGTTCTTAACCATAGCGCGCATGAGTTTATCGTCTGGAGAAACAGTTCCCACAAAGTGGCGACCCTGTCAGGACGAAAGGAGGCAACCGTTAAAAATCAGGAGAAACCAATCCAAAACAAACTGAAAGTACTGCAGCTGATGAATGTAAACACAAACAAGGTTGCTGGAAGCAATTTGTTGAAACCCATTCAACGACATCGGAAGTTTATAGACAGCAAAGTTGAGGAATGCCAGGAAATAACAGCGATTGCACAAGTACTTAAAATTGGACGAGGTGACGATGAAGATGTCATTTAAGATTGGAGTTTGGGTATTCAAGAAGAGCTGGGCAAGTACCAAAGAGTGGTCGAAGAATTAGAAGAGCTGGAACAGATGTTAAGGGAAAAAGAAGAAAGAGAAACTCAAGAAAAAAAGGAAAAAGCGAGACTTGAGATCAAGAACTACCCAAACTTGTGATAACAATAACTAGGGCACACACATAAATTGGCAAAGGTTTTGGGGGCAGTTTGAAGTGGAAAGAGACAAGTCAGACATTCGTCAAGTAGCCAAATTCTCATACTTGAAAGACCTACTTGAACCAAGAGCTAGAGATGTCATCGATGGGTTGCCCTTTAACAGTAAGGGATACACACGAGCAAAGAACATTCTCATGACCAAATATGGAAAACCAAGGGAAATAGCTAACGCTCACATCAAGTAAATAATGGGATTGTCAGTTATCACAGGGACTAAACCAACAAAAATTAATACCTTCTTTGAGAAAAGGGATACCAATATCAAACCGTAGAGTTCATGAGTAAGAAGAAAGATATTAGAGGGTATGTTAGACTTACCCTAGATACACTACGTGGCAAAGTGCTAATCTAGTGAAGCTGGATGATAACTCGCTGTAGTGAAGGTTCCTGCAATTAGTAGAAGCTTTAGGAAAATTAGCGTAAGAGGAACTCAGTCCTCCTGGATGGCCCCGCTGGGAGACGTGACAAGGGAAAAGTGTGTACCTAAGGGGAAAGTGTGTTCCTAACTTGAAGATCTTCATCATACTACGACTAAATGTGCGGCCTTAATGTACTGGGATTAGAGAAGAGACCAGCCGGTGATCAACACGTGGTGTATAGCGAACGAGACTGGTCTGCTGTGGAAAGCTGGAAATCCACCCCTCCCTAACAATCGCAGGACTATCTAACCTAATGAAGAAATTGCAGAAGGTACCCAGTCATCTAGATGAGTATGACGAAATAATCCACAACCAACTGAAACAAGGTATTGTGGAGAGAGTGAGCGATGAGACTCAAGAGGAAAGAGAATGTCATCTACTACACAAAGCCGTCATAAGAGAAGCAGCACAGAGTACCAAAATGCGTACTGTCTTTGATGCATTAGCTAAGGCAAACCAAGGTGGCCCTTCATTGAACGATTGCTTAGAGAAAGGGCCACCTGCATAAAGTTTCCTCTGGAGTGTACTGGTTCGAAATCGCCTCAAACCAGTTGCCTTTTGTGGAGACATTATTAAGCAGGCCTTCTTGCAGGTGCCACTTAAAGAAGCAGATCGTGACACCTTTCGATTTCATAGATAAGCGATATAGACTCATCACAAGTTGAGAATTTGAGGCTCACGCGGGTTTTATTGGACTTCTGCAGTCGCCATTTCTTATTGAAGGAACCTTGCGAAGACCTTGAAGCGCTTTGAAAGGATATGTAGTGAAGACTTTGCATGGATAGACAGTCAGTACAGTAGTCTTCTTTTGGATCGCTGATTAAGGTAGCTCGAAACAATTTGTGTCCGATAGACGTTCTCAAATTAATGCCACGACCTATGTGAAGTAGAGGTATATGGCAACAGAGCACAGGCACCCTGTCTAGAGAGTGTCTTTAACTCTGGATGAAAGGACCAAACTGGATGTCTAAACCAGAAATGTGGCCAGCTTTGGTGCAAACTAAGACAACCAGAGGCTAAGCTAGTAAAGGAAGTGTTTGATGGGGCCAGTAAGATGAAGGAGACTCTACACAAGGTTTAACAGAAACATGAATTCTGGCAGACAATACGTACTACAACATGGGTAGCAAGATTTATCCGAAACTGCAAAAAAGGCAAGAAATACCGGTTGTCTGGTCCATTGACCACATGTGAGACTGACAAGTGAGTGAAATACTGGGTAGGAAGAGCTCAAAACAGCAGGTTAAACACAGACACGTTCCAAGAAGATTAGCTCCAACCTAATTTGCAGATGACAGAAGAAGCTGTCTACGAGTGTAGACGAAGATGCATGAAAGCTACACTTTCTACTTACCACCAGATGCCTTCTTAACAGAGACAATTGTCCATGACAAACATCTGCTAAGTTTTCAAGGGGGGAAGGGACTTACGATGAGTTTTGTTCGTCACTAATATTAGGTACCTCGGCCAAGACAGCTCACAAAGACAGTTATCAGAGGATGCTATGGGAGCAAGAAATTCCAAGTTACCGCTTTTTCAAACCCACCAGCTGGAAAATTCCAAACGGACAGGACAAAAGGATTAGCCCATTTCAAAGTAAATGGCCTAGACTTTGCAGGACATATAGGATACAAACTAAAGACAAAGAAAGAAGGAAAAGCATATATTTTGTTATTTGCTTTCAGCCTAACCAGAGCTGTCCACCCGGGGTTCCTGCCAAAACAAACAGCTAAGGAGTTCATGAAGCTTCTCAAACGGTTTATCATGAGAAAAAGCCATGCCAGGAAGATAAATTTGTATAACGGGCCAAGTTTTGTGGCCGCAGCGAAGTGGTTCAATAGGGTGGTAAGACATATTCTACTCATCCGCTTTAGCCAGAGAAGAATGTTTCTGTGGATCCGAAGTAATGTCAAGTTTGATGTCTTCGACAGACCCAGTTAACGTCAATTCCAAGCGCAATTTAGTTCGTCCCACAAAAAATTCATGCTTTGAGCTGAGTCTAAGAGCTCCTACCCAAGGAGCCAGAAGTTATTTGGGGGTAAAAAAAATTGTTTTGCGCATACAGAGGTACATACTCAAGACACGGTAGAAAGATTTCAATACCAGAACTAATAATAGGACCTTTAACCTGTGAGAATTCGTAGCCTGATACTAGGATGTTAAGAATATTTGTTCCTGTTTTTTCACTGTTAACAAGTCAATCACTCTCTGGGGGCATATGGGCCTGGGAGCCAGGTTTATAGATATTATAGGATGTTGTTTCAACAAGTGGTCGATCAGGACAAAAAGCACAAGGCGAGAGTTTGTAATCTTTACCAAGACAGGGTTACAAGCATTAAAAAGCATTGATCATAGCGACTGTGAGTTTATCGTCTGGAGAAACAGTTCCGACAAAGTAGCGACCCTACCAGGACAAAATCATGACAACAACAGAGGCAACTGTCGAAAATCAAGAGAAAACAATCTATAACAAATTAAAAGTACTGCAGCTGACGAACAAAAACACAAACAAGATTTGCTGGAGGCAATTTCTTGAAACCGATGCAAAGACATCGAAAGTTCATGGAGAGCAAAGTTGAAAAATGCCATGAAACAAAAGCGATTGTACAAGTACTTAAAATTTTTTGAGGTGACGAAAAAGATGCCATTAAAGATTGGAGTTTAGGAATTCAAGCAGAGTTCGGTAAGTACGAGAAAGTGGTCGAAGAATTAGAAGAGCTGGAACAAAAGTAAAGGGAATAAGAAGTAAGAGAAACTCAGGAGAAAGAGGAAAAAGCGAGACTTGAGATCAAGAACTACCCAAACTAGTGATAACGAAATGCCAGGAGACGCATCTAGATTGGCAAAGGCTTAAGGGACAGTTTAAAGCGGAAAGAGACAAATCAAACATCGGTCAAGTTGCCAAATTCTCATACTTGAAAGAACTACTTCTACCAAGAGTTAGAGTACACATCGATGGGTTGCGCTTTAACAGTCAGGAATACACACCAGCTAAGAACATTCTCATGAACAAATATGCAAAGCCAAGGGAAGTAGCTAATGTTTACATCCAGTGCATAATGGGATTACCAGGTATCACAGAGACTAACCCAACAAGAATTAATGAGTCCTATGAGAAACTGATCACCAATGTCCAAACCTTAGAGTCCATGGGTAAGGACAAAGATATTAGAGGGTATGTTAGACTTACCCTAGATAAACTACAAGGAATAAGAGCTGATCTAGTGAGGCTGGATGATAACTGGCAGGAGTGGAGGTTCCCGAAATTAGCAGTAGCCTTAAAAAATGGATGTGAGAGGAACTCAGTGCCCTTGGATGGCAACCATAGGAGACGTGACAAGAGAACAAGATCCATTGTTTCAAGCTAAACAAGAGGGTGGAAGCATAGCGGTTATGTTTACTGTAAGTCTGAGGAACATAAATCAGTTGACTGTGACAACATTGAAGGGGTAGCCGACAGGAGGAGGTACTTGTCAAACAATAAGTTGTGTTTAACAGTCCTGGCACTAGGCATAGAGCGACAGAATGCAGATGCACTACTACTTGCCAGAAGGGTAATGGGAAGCACCATAGTTCGATTTCTGATAAGCTTTCAAACCAGGTGATGTTAGCAACGGGTGGAGGTCAAGTGATGTACCCAAGTAGTTGAGGTACAAGTTATTGGAATTAGGTGTGGAGCTTTATTGGACAGCAGAGATGGAAGCTCCTATTTATCAGCACCACTCATTAGCGAACTGAACAGAGAGCCAGATCGAAGAGAGTATAAGAGAATCGAAATGATGATGACGTCGACAACTCAGAAGATAGAAATGTACAGGGTCAAACTCTCCAACAGTACCGGAGTTTTCAGTTTGGCCACTACCCTGAGGAAAGTATACAAGGCAACTTTGCTAACTATCCCAAACCCGGAGTGCATGTAATCACCAAGTACAAACTCCTCAAGGGCGTGGAAATTCATGATACCAACATCAAGACCAACCTGCCTACAGACTTAACCCTCCAGTCTAGCAAGTAGTTGGCCTGGACTTTGCAGGACCTATAGGGTACAAAATCACGACAAAGAAAGAAGGAAAAACATATATTTTGTTATTTGCTTGCAGCTTAAACAGAGCTGTCCACCTGGAGTTGCTGCCAAACAACACAGCTGAGGAGTTCGTCATGGATCTCTAAAGGTTCATCACGAGAAAAGGCCACCCCAGGAAGATTTATTTGTATAATGGGCGAACGTTTCTTGCCGAAGCGTAGTGTTTGAATAGGGAGGTAAAACATCTTTTATTCATCCTCTTTAGCCACAGTAGAATGTCTGTGTGGATCCAAAGTTATGTCAAAGTCAAACAACCTCTGTTAAGGTCAATACCAAGCGCAATTTAGTTCATCTCTCAAAAAAATCATGATTTGACCTGAATCTAACAGCTCCTACCCTGGGTGTCAGAGGTTTTATTGGGGTAAAAAAGTTGTTTTTCACATACAGAGGTAAGTACTCACGAACGGGTAGAAAGAAATCAATACCAGAACTTATAATACAACCATTGACCTGTGAGAATTCGTAGACTGGTATTAGGACGTTAAGAATATTTCTTTGAATTTTTTCACTTTTTGAACTAGTCAGGCGCTCTCTAAGGTCATCAGGGGCTGGAAACCAGGTTGATAGATATTATAGGATGTTGTTTCAGAAAGTGATCTACCAGCACAGAAAGCACATGGAGAGAGTTTGTAATCTTTACCGAGAGAGGGATAGAAGTATTAAAATAGTTCTGTTCTTGATCGTAGGCAGCGTGAGTTTATCGTCTGGAGAAACAGTTCCGACAAAGTGGCGACCCTGTCAGGATGAAATCATAACAACAGCAGGAACCGTCGAAAATCAGGAGAAAACAATCGAAAATAAATCGAAAGTACTGCAGATAACGAACAAAAACACAAACAACATTGTTACCAGGCATAAGATCTGATCTAGTGAGGCTGGATGATAACTGGCAGGCGTAGAGGTTCCCACAATTAGTAGAAGCCTTAAGAAAATGGGAGTGAGAGGAACTCACTCCCCCTGGATGGCAACCCTGGAGGATGTGAAAAGGAAAGAGACCCAGGGGTTGTGTTTACTGTAAATCTAAGGAACATAAGTCAGTTGACTGTGTAAGTCTAAGGAGGTATAAATCTGACAAGATTAAAGGGGCAGCCGACAGGTGGAGGTACTTGTCAGACAATAAGTTGTGTTAAACTATATTGGCACTTTCATTCATTCATTCATTCATTCTTTCTATATTTGCCATATATACAAAGTTTTACAGTGCAAGGTTGGAATGATGAGATTAAAGAAAAATTAAATGGCGAGGAGACCCGAAAGAAACCACGAGGCTTATAATGAGTCACGTCTCCTCAACTTAGGATAAACTAGTCTTGATAAAATTATTACAATATGGCACTTGGCATAGAGCCAAGAACCAACACCGCAAACGTGTGGAGATTGATGACACTAATACTGAGCCCAAGCTCCCTATACTCGTAAACCTCGGGGAAAGCGAGTACACCAAGATAAAGACAAATTTAGCACCAAGGGTGGGGAGCCAGGAGAACCAATAGAAGAATTCACATCAATTGGCTAGACCATAATGTCCCCTGCAGCTGAGACAAACCTGAGCAGTGTGTACCTAACTAAGAGTTCTTCATCAGACTACGAGTAGTTGTGCAGCCTTTATGTACTGGGAGAGACCAGCTGGTGATCAACAGGTGGTGTATAGCGAATTCCAAGAGTAGCTGTTTCACGACCCTGAGGGGTGGTACGAGACTGGTCTACTGTGAAAAGCTGGACATTCACCCCTCCCTAACAATCGCATCACTAGCTAACCTCATGAAGAAATTACAGAAGGTACCCAGTGACCTAGATGCATATGATAAAATAATACAGACCCAACTGAAACAACGTAATGCGGAGAGAGTGAGCAATGACACTCAAGGGGAAAGAGAATGTTACGTGCCGCACAAAGCAGTCATAAGAGAAGCAGTACCGAGTACCAAAATGTTTATTGTCTTTGATACATTAGTTAAGGCAAAGCAAGGTGGCCTTTCATTGAACAATTCCTTAGAGACTGGGTCACCTCTCGCACCAGTTGCCTTGTGTGGAGACACTACTAAGCAGGCCTTCTTCCAGCTGCGGATTAGAGAAGCAGATCGTCACATGTTTCGACTTCATTGGATATAGACACATCACAAGTTAAGACTTCAAGATTCACGCGGGCTTTATTTGGACTTCTGCAGTCGCAGTTTCTTCTTCCAGGGACCTTGAAACAACCTTTAAAAGCTTTAAGAACTGAATACCCAAAGCATGTGGAGGAAAGAATAAGTATTTATGTTGATGACATCATCGCTTGGGAAGAAAAAGTTGATCAAGTGCATGAGTTGAAAGAAACTGCAATATAGCTTTTTAAAGCCGCAGGTTTTGAATTGCATAAGTGGAATTCTAATGTACCACAACTGGAATCAGATAATCATTTGACAGAAGGTAGCCAGTCAAATGCCAAGGAACAGTTAGGGATGAAAACCAGTACAAAAAAATCTACTCGGGCTCCCTTTTGATAAGGTGGAGGAAACTCTGGCTGTGACCTTTTCTGGTGATTCAGAAAAAGCCACACAGGGAGAAGTGCTAAGAAGTTTAGCTTCAATAAATGACCTTCTTGGGGTTGCACGTCCTGTAATCTTGGAAGGGAAAAGGGTTTTCCAATAAGCATGTGACGGACACCTCCCTTAGGATGCTGTCTTACCCAAGGAACTGAAAGCAAAATAGGAGGAGTTTAAGGGAAAGTGGCCTGGTGCGCTTAAATTACCATGCGGTCTAACTATAGCTTAAGAAAAGGGCCAAGCTTTAGAGCTGCATACATTCTGTGATTCTAGTGGGAAAGGGGCAGCAGCAGCAGAGTATGCAGTTAGTTATGTATCGAGAATCTGGTATGCACCAGGGACTGTGAGCAGCAAAGGCACGGTAGCCAACATTGTAGACAATGGAAGAAGGGCTTAAGAAAGACATGTAGTGAGGTCTGTGTATGGATGGACAAACAGTAAAGTAGTTTTGCATTGGATCACTGGTCAAGGGAGCGACAAACAATTTGTGGCCAATAGAGTTTTTACTCAAATTAAAGCCACGGCCTATGTGAAGTGGAGGTACACGGGAACAGAGCAGAGGCACCATGTCTAGAGAACGTTAAAACTCTGGCTTAAGGGACCATACTAGCTGTCTAATCTAGAAAAGTGGCTAGCAGTGGTGTTAACTAAGCCAAGTAAATAGACAGAAGCAGAGAACAAGCTAGTAAAGGAAGTGTTTGCCGGGGCCACAGAGATTGAGGAAGACCTATTCCAGGTTTTAGAGAAACATGGATTCTGGCAGACAATACGTATCACGTCATGGGTAGCGAGATTTATCCACAACTGTAAGAAAGGCAAGAAGCACCAGTTGTCTGGTCCATTGACCACATGAGAGACTGACAAGTAAGTGAAATTCTGGGTAGGAAGAGCTCAAAACAGCAGGTTAAACACAGACACGTACTATGAAGATCACCTCACACCTAACTTTGGGAAGAATGAAGAGGGTCTGTACGAGTGTAGAAGAAAAATCCAGGGAAGCTACCCTATCTACGTACCACCAGATGCCTTGTTAACAGAGACAATTGTCCATGATAAACATGTGCAAAGTCTTCAAGGGGAAGTGGGCCTTTCCGTCAGTTTTGTTTGTCAACAACATTAGGTGCCTCGGCTTAGACAGCTTACAACGACGGTTATCAGAGGATGCTATGGATTCGAGATATTCCAAGTTTTCGCTTTCTCAAACCCACCAGCTGGAAAATTGCAAACAGGCAAGACCGAAGGATCACCCCTTTCCAAGTAGTTGGCTTAGACTTTGCAGGACCAATAGGGTACAAACCCGAGACAGAGAAAAAGCGAAAATCATATATTTTCTTATTAGCTTGCAGCTTAACCAGAGCTGTCCACCTGGCGTTGCTGCCAAACCAAACAGCTAAGGAGTTCCTCAACCATCTCAAACGGTTCATCACAAGAAAAAGGCCACCCCAAGAATATTTATTTAAATATAACGAGCAATGTTTTGTTCCCGCAGTGAAGTGGTCGAATGGGATGGTAAAACATGCTCTATTCATCCGCTTTAGCCAGAGTAGAATGTGTCTGTGGATCCAAAGTAATGTCAAGTTTGACGTCTCCAACAAGTCACACAAACTCAGTTAAGATCAATTCTAAGCAAAATTTAGTTTGTCTCACAAAAAAATCATTCTTTGACCTGAGTCTAACAGCCCCTACCCTTGGTGCCAGAAGTTTTATGGGGGTACACAAATTGTTTTCTGCATACAGAGGTACGTACTCGAGACGCGGTAGAAGGATTTCACTACCAGTACTTATAATAGCACCTTTGACCTGTGAGAATTCGTAAACTGATATTAGGATGTTAAGAATGTTTCTTCGTGTTTTTTCACTTAGCAAACAAGTCAGATGCTCTCTAAGGTCATCGGGGCCTGGGAGCCAAGTTTATGGATATTATAGGATGTCATTTCAAGAAGAGATGAATCAGCACAAAAAGCTCATGGTGAGAGTTTGTAATCTTCACCGAGAGAAGGTTAGAAGCATTAAAACAATTTTCTTCTTGATTGCCGCGAGCATGAGTTTATCATCTGAAGAAACAGTTCGGAAAAAGTGGCGACCCTGCCAAGACAAAATCATGACAACAACAGAGGCAACCGTGGAAAATCAGGAGAAAACAATCCAAAACAAATTGCAAGTATTGCAGCCAACGAAGGAAAACACAAACAAGATTGCTGGAAGCAATTTTTTGCAACCGATTCAAAGACATCGCAAGTTTATGGACAGCAAAGTTGAAGGAATGCCATGAAATAAAAGCGATTGTACAAGTACTTACAACTGGACGAGGTGACAAAGATGTCATTAAAAATTGGAGTTAGGGAATTCACGCAGAGTTGGGCAAGTACGAGAAAGTGGTCGAAGAATTAGAAGAGCTGGAACAGAAGTTAAGGAACAAAAAGCAGGAGAAACTCCGGAAAAACAGGAGAAAGCGAGACTTGAGATCAAGAAATACCCAAACTTGTGATAACGAAACTCCAGGTGGCGCACCTAAATTGGCAAAGGTTTTGCGCACAGATTAAAGCAGAAATCGACAAGTAAGACATTGGTCAAGTTGCAAAAATCTCATACTTGAAAAAACTACTTGTATTAAGAGTTAGAGCTGTCATCGATGGGTTGCCCTTTAACACTGAGGGATACACGAGCTAAGAACATTCTCATGACCAAATATGCAAAGCCAAGGGAAATAGCTAATGCTCACATCCAGTGCATAATGGGATTGCCAGTTATCACAGGGACTAAACCAACAAGAATTAACGAGTTCTATGAGAAACTGGTTACCAATATCCAAACCTTAGAGTCTATGGGTAAGGAGAAAGATAACAGAAGGTATGTTTGACTTGCCCTAGATAAACTACTAGGCATAAGACCTGATCTAGTGAGGCTAGATGATAACTGGCAGGAGTGGATGTTCCCGCAATTCGTAGAAGCCTTAACAAATTGGGTGTGACTGTGAGAGGAACTCAGTCCCCCTGGATGGCAACCCTGGGAGACATGACAACGGAAAAGCTATTTCAGCTTGCCTACTACCCTGAACAAAGTGGACAAGGCAACTTTGCTAACTATCCCAAACCCAGAGTGGATATAATCTCCAAGTACCAACGCCTCAAGGGCGTGGAGATTGATGACGTCGACATCAACCCGAGCTGCCTATACATGTAATGCTCAGGGCTAGCGGGTATGCCAAGATTAAGACAAATTTAGCACCAAGGGTGAGGAGCCAAGAGAACCAATAGCAAAATTCTCTTCAATTGGCTGGACCATAATGTCCCCTAAACCTGCGACAAACCTGAGCAGTGTGTACTTAACAAGCAGTTCTTCATCAGACTACAAGTAATTGTGCAGCCTTGAAAAACTGGGACTAGAGGAAATACCAGCCAGGTTGCGTAGAGCGAACTTCAAGAGCAACTGGTGTGCAACACAGAGGGGTGGTAAAAGTCTGGTCTGCTGTGGAAAATTGGACATCCATCTCTTCCTAACAATCACAAAAGCAGTCTTGCACGGCTATCTTACCTCGTGAGGAAACTGCAGAAGGTACCCAGTCACCTAGATGAGTTTGACAAATTAATCCAAGGCCAACCCAAAGGAGGTTTTAGTGGAGAGGGTGAGCGATGAGACTTAAGGGGAAAAGAATATTATCTGCCGCACAAAGGAAAACACGTTCTATTAATCAGCTTTAGCCATAGTAGAATGTCTCTGTGGGTCCAAAGTTATGTCAACTTTAACATCTCCAACAAGTCAAACAAACTCAGTTAAGGTCAATTCTAGGTGCAATTTGGTTCCTCTCTCTCTCTTTGACCCGAGTTTAACAGCTCCTACCTCGAGTGCCAAACGTTTTATTGGGGTAAAAAAATTTTCACATACACAGGTATGCACTCAAGGTCGGGTAGAAGGATTATAATACCAGAAAATAATAATCGGACCCTGAGAGACGGTTAGAAGCATTAAAACAGCTCTCTTCTTGATCGTCCCGAGCGTGAGTTTATCGTCTAGAGAAACAGATCTGACAAAGTGGTGACCCTGCCAGGACGGAATCATCAGAATCAGACGGAAAAAAAAAATAATGTTGCACAGTGGAGAACCAAAAAAGGTTGAAGGGCACATACTGGTTATTGTGAAAGCATCTTTTAGCAAGGAACCATGAGTTTTGCAGTCGGTTTTGATCTAAGGCTGCCTTACAATTCAATGGAACCAAAAGAATTGTTCCCAATAAGGATTGTTCAGCTGTACATGGAACCTCAAAAGTGTCAAGAGTGTCCATGAGAAGGAAGCAGTGAAAAATAAAGAGAAAACAATTACAAACAAGATTCCTGGAAGCCATTTGTTGAAACTGATTCATAGACATTGCAAGTTTATGAAGAGCAAAGAGGAGGAATGCCATGAAATAAAAGCAATTGTAAAAGAACTTAAAATTGGACGAGGTGGCGAAGATGTCATAAAAGATTAGAGTTTGGGTATTCAAGCAGAGTTGGCCAAGTACGAGAAAGTGGTCGAAGAATTCCAACAGCTGAAACAAAAGTTAAGGAAACAAGCAGCACGAGAAACACAGGAAAAAGAGAAGAAGGTAAAACTTCACATCAAGAAGAGATTCGAAACGAAAACCATCGAAAAGGCGAGTAATGCAGCTAAACTAAACGTTAAACTACCCAAACTTGTTAAAACGAAATTCCATGGGGCGCATCTACAAGTAGATTCGCAAAGGTTTGGGGGACAGTTTGAAGTGACAATAGACAAATCAGACATTGGTCAAGTTGCCAAAGTCTCATACTTGAAGGAACTACTTTTACCAAGAGTTAGAGCTGTTATCGATGGGTTGCCCTTTAACAGTGAGGGATACACACGAGCTAAGAACTTTCTCATGACCAAATATGCAAAGCCAAGGAAAGTAGCTCATGCTCACATCCGGTGCATAATATGATTGCCAGTTATCAGGCACTAACCCAACAAAAATAAATGAGTTCTATAAGAAACTGGTTAGCAATATCCAAACCTTAGAGTCCATGGGTAAGGACAAAGATATTAGAGGGTATGTTGGATTTACCCTACATAAACTACCATGCTTAAGAGCTGATCTAGTGAGGATGGATAATAACTGGAAGGAGTGGAAGTTCCCTCAACTAGTAGAAGCCTTAAGAAAATGGGTGTGAGAGGAAATCAGTACCCTTGGATGGCAACCACCCTGGGAGACATGACAAGGGAAAAGACCCATTGCTTCAAGCTAAACAAGCGGGTGGAAATCATAGGGGTTGTTGTAAGTCTGAGGAACATAAATCAGTTGACTATGACAAGACTAAAAGGGTAGCCGACAGAAGGAAGTATTTGTCAGACAATAAGTTGTGTTGAAACTGTACTGGCACCAGGCATAGAGCGACAGAATGCAGATGCACTACTTCTTGCCAGATGTGTAATAGGAAGCACCACAGTTCGATTTGTGATAAGCTTTCAAACCAGCTGATGCTAGCAAAAGGTGGAGGTCAAGTGGTGTACCTTGTAGTTGTGGTAGAAGTGGATGGAATTAGGTGTAATGCTTTATTGGACATGGGAGCTGGGAGCTCTTATACATCAGCGGCACTTATTGGCAAACTGAACAGCACATCGAAGAGTGTACGAGAGAATTGAAAAAATAATGACGTGGATAAGACAGAAGATAGAAATGTACAAGATCCAATTCTCTAACATAAAAGGAGTTTTTGGCTCGCCCACTACTCTGAGCAGAACCAACTGAAAGAAGGTATTGTGGAGAGTGAGCGATGAGACTCAAGAGGAGAGAGAATGTCATCTCCTACACAAAGCAGTCATGAGAGAAGCGTCACAGAGTACAACAATGCGTATTGTCTTTGATGCAGTAAAAAAGGCAAACCAAGGTGGCCCTTACTTGAATGATTGCTTAGAGACTGGGCCACCTCTATAAAATTTAATTTCCTTTGGAGTGTGCTGGTTCGGAACCTTCTCGAACCAGTTGCCTTGTGTGGAGACATTATTAAGCAGGCCTTCTCTCAGGTACGGATTAGAGAAGCAGATCGTGAGACGTTAAGATTTCATTGGATCAGCGGTAAAGACTCGTCACAAGTTGACACTTTGAGGTTCATGCAGGCTCTATTTGGACTTGTGCAGTCGCAGTTTCTTCTTACAGGGACCTTGAAACAACTATTAGAAGCTTTAAGAAATGACTATTCAAAGCAAGTGGAGGAGATCATGAGAAGTCTTTACGCTGATGATATCATCACTGGGGAAGATATGCTAGATCAAGGGTAGGACTTAAAAGGAACTGCAACAGAGGTTTTTAAAGGGGCAGGTTTCCAATTATATATAACTCTAATGAACCACACTGGAAGCAGATAATCAGTTGACAGAAGATAGCCAAACATACGCCAAGGAACAGTTGGGGGTGAAAACCACTGCATAAAAACTACACGGGCTTCCTTTGGATAAGGTGGAGGACACTGGCTGTGACCTTTTCCGGTGATTCACAAAAAATCACAGAGAGAGAAGAGCAAAGGAGTTTAGCTTCAATATATAACCGCCTTGGGGTAGGAAGTCCATTAACATTATTAGGGAAAATGTTTTACAGAGAATCATGTAACCGACACCTTCCTTGAGATGCTGTTTTACCCAAGGAACTGAAAGCACAACGGGAGAAATTTAAGGGAAAGTAGCCTGGTGAGCTTAAGTTCCTACGCAGTGTAACTATGGCTCTAAAACTGGTCCAAGCTTTAGACCTGCAGGCATTCTGTGATTCTAGTGGGAAAGGGACAGCAGTAGCAGTGTACGCAGTCATGTATCAGGAATCTGGTATACACCAGAGTCTGTTAGCAGCAAACGCACGCTTAGCAAAGAAAGGACTTGCCATGCCAAGGTTGGAGCTCATTTCTGCTTACATGGGAGCCAACATTGTAGACAATATAACAAGCGCTTTTGAAGGATGTGTAGTGAGGTCTGTGTTCTGTGTATGGATGGACAGAACGTACAGTAGTCTTGTATTGGATCGCTGAGGAAGGGAGCTAGAAACAATCTGTGTCCAATAGAGTCGCTCAAATTAATGCCACGGCCTATGTTAAGGGGAGGTATACGGGAACAGAGCAGAGGCACCCTGTCTAAAGACCATCTTGAAATCTGGCATTAGGCATCAAACTGGCTGTCTAAACCAGAAAAGTGGCCAGCGGTGGTGTAAACTAAGCCAAGTAAAGAGAGAGAAGCAGAGGCCAAGCTAGTAAAGGTAGTGTTTGCTGGAGCCACAGAGATGAAGGACACCCAACACCAGATTCTAGAGAAACATGGATTCTGGCAGACAATACGTATCACGTCATGGGAAGCAAGATTTATCCACAACTGTAGAAAAGAAATACAGGTTGTCTGGCCATTGACCACATGTGAGACTGACAAGCAAGTGAAATTCTGGTTAGGAAGAGCTCAAAACAGCAGGTTAAATACAGACACTTTCCATGAAAATCAGGTCAAACTTAATTCGCAGAAGAATGAAGAGGGTCAGCACGAGTGCCGGGGAAGAATCCAGAGTAGGAGTGGGACTTACGATGAGTTTTGTTCGTCAGTAATATTGGGTCCCTCGGCTAAGACAGCTCACAAAGAGAGTTATCAGAGGATGCTATGCATATATTTTGTTATTTGCTTGCAGCTTTACCAGAGCTGTCCACTTTGAGTTGCAGCCAAACCAAACAGCTGAGGAGCTTATCAAGCATCTTAAACGGTTCATCACGAGAAAAGGCCTCCCCAGGAAGATTGATTGGTATAACGGGCAGACTTTTGTTGCGGCAGCAAAGTGGTTGAATGGGGTGGTAAAACGTGTTCTCTTCATCTGCTTTATCCACAGTAAAATGTCTCGGTGGATCCAAGTTACGTCAAGTTTCACGTTTCCAAGAAGTCAAACTCAGTTAAGATCAATTCCAAGCACAATTTGGTTCGCCTCACAAAAAAATTCACGCTTTGGCCTGAGTCTAACGGCTCCTACCCAGGGTGCTGGAAGTTTTATTGGAGTAAAAAAATTGTCTTCCGCATAGAGGTACGTACTCATGAGGGGGTAGAACGATTTAATACCAGAACTTATAATAGGACCTTTGACTTGTGAGGACTTGTAGACTGATATTAGAATGCTAAGAATGTTTCTTCATGTTTTTTTCATTTTGTGAACTAGTCAGGCGCTCTGCAGGCTCATCGAGGTCTGGGACCCAGGTTTATGGATATTATAGGATGTTGTTTCAAGAAGTATTAAAACAGTTCTGTTCTGGATCGTAGAGAGCGTGAGTTTATCATCTAAAGAAACAGTTCCGACAAAGTGGCGACCCTGCCAGAACAAAATCATGACAACAACAGTGGCAACCATTAAAAATCAAGAGAAAAGAATCCAAAACAAAATGAACGTACTGCAGCTGACGGACAAAAACACAAACAAGATTGCTGGAAGCAATTTGCTGAAACCAATTCGAAGACTTCGCAAGGTTTTTGAAGAGCAAACTTGAGGAATGCAATGAAATAAAAGCGATCGTACAAGAACTTAAAATTGGCGAGATGAAAAAGAAGATCTCATTAAAGATTAGAGTTTGGGTATTCAAGAAGAGTTGAGCAAGTGCAAGAAAGTGGTCCAAGAATTTGAAGACAGAGAAAAAAATTAAGGGAACAAGAAGCAAGAGAAACTCAAGAAAAAAGCGAGATTTGAGAGCAAGATGAAATTCAAAGCGTAAACCGATGAGAAGGAGAGTGATCTAGGTAAACTTAATGTTAAGTTACACAAACTTGTGATAACGAAATTCCAGGGGAAGCATCTACATTGGCAAAGGTTTTAAGAGCAGTTTGAAGCGACAATAGACAAATCAGACTGCTCAAGTTGACAAAATCTTATACTTAAAAGAACTACTTGTACCAAGAAATAGAGCTGTCATCGATGGGTTGCCCTTTAACAGTGAAGGATACACACGAGCCAACAACATTCTCATGACCAAATATGCAAAGCCAAGAGCTGTAGCTAATGCTCACATCCAATGCATAATGGGATTATCAGTTATCACAGAGACTAACCCAACAAGAATTAATGAGTTCTATGGGAAACTGGTTACCAATATCCAAACCTTGGAGTCCATGGGTAAGAAGAAAGGTATTAGAGGGTATGTTAGACCTACCCTAGATAAACTACCAGGCATAAAATCTGATCTAGTGAGGCTGGATGATAACTGGCAGGAGCGGAGGTTCCCACAATTAGTAGAAGCCTTAAAAATGGGTGTGACTGTGAGAGGAACCCAGTCCCCTTGGATGGCAACCCTGGGAGACGTGACAAGGGAAAAGACCCATTGCTTCACGCTAAACAAGGGGGTGGAAAGCATAGGGGTTGTGTTAACTGTAAGTCTCAAAAAGATAATCTGGTGACTGTGACAAGATTAAATTGGTAGGCGACAGGAGGAGGTACTTGTCAGACAATAAGATGTGTTTAACTGTGCTGGCACCTGGCATAGAGCGGTGGAAAGCACCTGCACTACTACTTGCTAGCGGTATAATGGGAAGCACCATAGTTTGATATTTTGTGATACGCTTTCAAACCAGCTGATGCACCTGATCTAGTGAGGCTGGATGACAACTGGAAGGAGTAGAGGTTCCCGTAATTAGTAGAACCCTTAAGAAAATGGGAGCGAGAGGAACTCAATCCCCCTGGATAGCAACCCTAGGACACGTAACAAGGAAAGAGACCCAGAGGTTGCGTTAACTTCAAGTGTGAGGAACACATATCAGTAGACAGTGACAAGATTAAAGGGGCAGCCTACAGCTGGAGATATCAGGCAATAAGTATTGTTTTAACAGTACTAGCATTAGGCGTAGAGCGGCAGAATGCAGATGTACTACTACTTGCCAGAGGTGTTCGATTTGTGATATTTTTTGAAACCAACAGGTAGAGATCAAGTGGTGGACCCAGTAGTAGTGGTACGAGTACATGGAATTAGGTGTAGCACTTAAATGGACACAAAAGCTGGAAGCTCCTATGCATATGTGGCACTCATTAGCAAACTGAACAGAAACCCAGATCAAAGAAAGTATAAGATAATGGAAATAATGATGACGTGGACAAGTCAGAAGAAATGTACAAGGTCCAAGTCTTTAACATCAGAGGGGTTTTAGGTTTGCCCACTATCCTGAGCAAAGTCGAAAAGGAAACTTTGCTAACTATCCCGAACCCGGTGTGGATATAATCACTAAGTACCAACACCTCAAGAGCGTGGAAATTCATGACACCAACGTCAAGCCCGAGCTGCCTATACGCTTGATCCTTTGGGCTAGCGAGTATGCCAAGATTAAGACAAATTTAACACCACGAGTGGGGAGCCAGGAGAACCAATAGCAGAATTCACATGAATTGGCTCGACCATGATGCCCCCTGGAGCTGAGACAAACCTGAGCCGTGGGTACCTAACTAGGACAATATCATCAGACTACGTTTAATTTTGCAAAATTGATGTACTGGGACTAGAGGACATCAACGGATGGTGTATAGCAAATTCCAAGAGTAACTGGTGCGTGACCCTAAGGGGTGGTACGAGACTGGTCTTCTGTGGAAAGCTGGACATTCAACACTCCCTAACAATCGCACCACTAACTAACCGCACGAAGAAATTGCAAAAAGTACCCAGTCACCTAGATGAGTAAGACAAATAACCAACCAACTTAAAGAAGGTATTGTGGAGAGAGTGAGCGATGAGACTAAAGGGGAAAATGAAAGTTATCAGCCGCAAAAAGCAGTGAACAATTGCTTAGACCCTGGGCCATCTCTACAAAATTTGCTCTGAAGTGCGCTAGTTTGAAACCGTCTCAAACCAGTTGCCTTGAGTGGAGACATCATTACTCAGGAATTCTTGCAGAAGCGGATTAGACAAGCAGATTGTGACACATTTCGATTTCATTAGATGTAAGATAAAGACTCATCACAAGTTGAGATTTTGAGGTTCAGCGGGCTTTATTTGGACTTGTGCAGTCGCTGTTTCTTCTCGCACGGACCTTAAAACAACATTTAGAAACTTTAAGAACTGAATAGCTAAAGCATGTGGAGAAAATCACTGGGGAAGATATGGTCGATCAAGTGCATGGGTTGAAAGCAACTGCAATAGTGGTTTTTAAAAGGGCAGCTTTCGAGTTGCATAGGTGGAACTCTAATGTACCAGAACTGGAAGCAGATAAACAATTGACAGACGATAGCCAGACATGTGCCAAGGAACAGTTGGAGGGTTAAAACCACCAAAGCAAAACTACTTCGGCTCCCTTAGGAGAAGGACACTCTGCCTGTGATCCTTTCCAGTGATTTACAAAAAGCCACACAGAGAAACGTGTTAAGGAGTTTAACTGCAATATATGAACCTCTTGCGGTAGCAAGTCCTTTAACCTTGGTAGAGAAACTGGTTTTAAGAGGAGCATGAGAGCGAAGCCTTCTTGGGATACTGTTTTACCCAAGGAACTAAAACCACAATTAAGACAAATTTAAAGGAAAGTGGCCAGGTGAGCTGAAATTAGCACACACACTCATGTATCAAGAATCTGGTATGCACCGTAGTCTGTTAGCAGCAAAGGCATGGTTAGCAAAGAAAGGACTTACCGTACCAAGGTTGGAGCTCATTTCAGCTCACATGGCAGCCAACATTGCAGACAATGTAAGAAGGGCTTTGGAAGAATATGTAGTGTGGTTTGTGTATGGATGGAAAGACAGTACAGTAGTTTTGCATTGGATCGCTGATCAGGGAGCTTTAAACAATTTCTGTCCAATAGAGGTTACTCATTAATGCGACAGCCTATGTGAAGTGGAGGTATTCAGGAACAGAGCAGAGGCACCCTGTCTAGAGATCGTCTTAAGAGCCAGTTTGGTCATAGGGACCAAACTGGCTGTGTAAACCAGAAATGTCGCCAGTAGTAATGCAAACTACGCCAAGCAGAGACAGACGCAGAGGCAAAAATAGTAAAGAAACTGTTTGCTGGGGCCACAGAAATGGAGGACACCCTGCACCAGATTTTAGAGAAACATGGATTCTGGCAGACAATACGTACCACGTCATGGGTGGCAAGATTTATCCAAACCTGTAAAAAAAGGCATGAAGTACAGGTTTTCTGTCCACTGAGCACAAGTGAGACTGACAAGCAAGTGAAATTCTGTGTACGAAGAGTTCAAAACAGTAGACAGCTCACAAAGACAGTTGTCAAAGGATGCTATGGGTGGAGGAAATTCCAAGTTACTGCTTTCTCAAACCCACCAGCTGGAAAATTGCCACCAGACAGGACAGAAGGATCAGCCTCTTTCCAAGTAGTTGGCCCGGACTTTGCAGGACCTATAGGGTACAAACTCAAGACAAAAAGAAACAAGGAAAAACTTATATTTTGTTATTTGCTTGCAGCTTAACCAGAGCTGTCGACTTTGAGTTGCAGCCAAACCAAAAAGCTGAGGCGTTCATCAAGCATCTCAAACGGTTCATCAAGAGAAAAGGCCACCCGAGGAAGATTTTTAACAAGAGAACGTTTGTTGGCGCAGCTTAGTGGTTAAAAGGGGTGGTAAAACATCTTTTATTAATCCTCTTTAGGAGGAGAAAAATATCTCTGTGGATCCAAGGTTATGTGAAGTTTCACGGTTCCAACAAGTCAAACAAACTCAGTTAAGGTCAATCCCAGCCGCAATTTAGTTTGTCGCACCAAAAAATTCATGCTTTCACCTGAGTCTAAAAGCTCCTACCCTGGGTTCCAAAAGTTTTATCGGGGTAAAGAAAACTGTTTTCTGCATACAGAGGTACGTACTCAAGACAGGGTAGAAGGATTTCAATACCAGAACTAATAATAGGACCTTTGACCTGTAACAATTCATAGACTGATAATAGGATAAAAGAATATTTGTTCACGTTTTTTCACTTTGTGAAATAGTCAGGCGCTCTCTAAGGTTATCATGGACTGGGAATCAGGTTTATAAATATTTTAGGGTGTTGTTTCAGGAAGTGATCTATCAGCACAAAAAGCGCATAGGAGTTTGTACTCTTTACCGAGAGATGGTTAAAAGCATTAAAACAGGTCTATTCTTCATTGAAGCAAGAGTGAGTTTATCGTCTGAGAAAACAGTTCTGACAAAGTGGCGACCCTGCTAGGACAAAATCATGACAACATCAGCGGCAACAGTCAAAAAACAGGCGAAAATAATCCAAGACAGATCGAGTATTGCAGCTGACGAACGAAAACACAAACAAGATTGCTGGAAGCAATTAGTTAAAACCGATTCAAAGAAATTGCCAGTTTATGGAGAACAAACTTGAGGAATGTCATGAAATGAAAGCAATTGAACAAGTACTTCAAATTGGACGAGGTGATGAAGAAGATGTCATAACAGATTGGAGCTCGGGTATTCAAGTAGAGTTGGGCACGTACTAGAAAAAGGTCGAAGAATTAGAAGAGCTGGAGCAAAGTTAAGGGAACAAGAAGCACGAGAAACATAAGAAAAAGAGGAGAAAGCCAGACCTGACAGCAAGAGGAAATTCTAAGCAGAAAACATCGAGAAGGAGAGCAATGCATCTAAATTAAACGTTAAACTACCCAAACATGTGATAACGCAATTCCAGGGGACGCACTTGGATTGGCAAAGGTTTTGAGAGCAATTTGAAGCGACAATAGACAAATCAGACATTGGTCAAGTTGCCAAAGTCTTCTGCTTAAAAGAACTACTTGTACCAAGAAATAGAGCTGCCATCAATAGGTTGCCCTTTAACAGTGAGGGATACACACAAGCTAAGAACATTCTCATGACCAACTATGTAAAGCCAAGGGAAGTAGCTAATGCTTACATCCAGTACATAATGGGATTATCAGTTATCACAGAGACTAACCCTACAAGAATTAATGAGTTCTATGAGAAACTGGTTACGAATATCCAAACCTTAGAGTCCATGGGTAAGAAGAAAGATATTAGAGGGTATGTTAGACTTACCCTAGATAAACTACCAGGCATAAGATCTGATCTTGTGAGGCTGGATGATAACTGGCAGGAGTAGAGGTTCCCACTACTAGTAGAAGCCTTAAGAAAATGTGTGTGACGGTGAAAGGAACTCAGTCCCCCTGGATGGCAACCCTGGGAGACGTGACAAGGCAAAAGACCCATTGCTCCAAGCTAAACAAGAGGATGGAAAGCATAGGGGTTGTGTCAGAGGAACATAATCGGTTGACTGTGACAAGATTAAACGGGTAGCCGAAAAGAGGAAGTAATTTTCAGACAAAAAGTTGTGTTTAACTGTACTGGCACTTGGCGCAGAGCAGCGGAATGCAGATGCACTACTACTTGTCAGAGGTGTAATGGGAAGCACCATAGTTCAATTTGTTATAATCTTTTAGAAACCAGACCATTCTAGCAACTGGTGGAGGTCAAGTGGTGTACCCAGTAGTTGAGAGAGAAGTGAAAGGAATTAGGTATAGAGCTTTATTGTTCATGAGAGCTTGAAGCTGCTATGCATCAGCGACACGCATTGGCAAACTGAAGAGAAAACCAGATCAAAGAGAGTATAAGAGAATCAAAATGATGACGTGGACAAGTCAAAAGATAGAAATGTACAAGGTCCAAGCTCTAACATTAAAGGGGCTTTTAGCTTGCCCACTATCCCGAGCAAAGTGGAAAAGGGAATTTTGCTAACTATCAAGAACCCAGTGTGAATATAATCACCAAGTAACAATACCTCAAGAGCATGGAAATTAATGACACTGACATCAAGCCCGAGCTGCCTATACACGTGATCCTTGGGGCTGACAAGTATGCCAAGTTTAAGACAAATTTAGCACCAAGGGTAGGGATCCAGGAGAACCAATAGAAGAATTCAGAGCAGTTGGCTGGACCATAATGTCCCCTGGAAATGAGACAAACCTGAGCAGTGTGTACCTAACTAGGAGTAATTGTGCAGCCTTTATGTACTGAGACTAGAGGACAGACCAGCCGACGATCAACAGGTGGTGTATTCAAACAGAGTTGGGCAAGTACAAATACGTGGTCAGAGAATTAGAAGAGCTGGAACAAAAGTTAAGGGAACAAGAAGAAAGAGAAACTCAAGAAAAAGAGGAGAAAGCGAGACTTGAAAGGAAGAAGAACTTCTAAGCAGAAGTCGTCGAGAAGGAGTGTTGCAGCTAAACTAAACGTTAAACTACCTAAACTTGTAACAACGAAATTCCATGGGACGCATCTAGATTGGCAGTTTGAAGGGACAATAGACAAATCAGACATTGCTCAAGTTGCCAAAATCTTATACTTGAAAGAGCTACTAGTACCAAGAAATAAAGCTGTCATCAACTGGTTGCCCTTTAACAGAGAGAGATGCATACGGGCTAAGAACATTCTCATGACCAAAGTCAAGGGAAGTAGCTACAGTAATGCTCACATTCAGTGCATAATGGTATTATCAGTTATCACAGAGACTAACCCAAGAAGAATCAATGAGTTCTATGAGAAACTGGTTACCAATATCCAAACCTTGGAGTCCATGGGTAGGAAAAAAGATATTAGAGGGAATGTTAGACTTACCCTAGATAAACTACCAGGCAAAAGAGCCGATCTAGTGAGGCTAGATGATAACTGGCAGGAGTGGAGGTTCCCGCAACTGGTAGGAGCCTTAAGAAACTAAGTGTGACCGTGAGAGCAACTCAGTCCCCCTGGATGGCTACCCTTGGAGACGTGACAAGGGAAAAGACCTATTGCTTCAAGCTAAAGAAGAGAGTGGAAAGCAAAAGGGCTGTGTTTACTGTAAGTCTGAGGAACATAAATCAGTTCAATGTGACAAGATTAAAGGGTACCCAAATGAAGAAGGTACTTGTCAGACGATAAGTTGTATTTACTACTTGCCAGAGGTGTAATGGGAAGCACCATAGTTGGATTTGTGATAAGCTATCAAACCAGCTGATGCTACCAAGTGGTGTACACAGAAGTTGAGGGACAAGTGGTTGGAATTAGGTGTAGAGCTTTATTGGACATGAGAGCTGGAAGCTCCTATGCATCAGCGGCACTCATTAGCAAACTGAACAAAAACCCAGATCGAAGAGAGTATGAGAGAGTCGAAATGATGATGACGTGCACAAGTCAAAAGATAGAAATGTACAAGGTCCAAGTCTCTAACATTAAATGAGTTTTTATTTTGCCCACTATCCTGAGTAAAGTGGAAAAGGGAACTTTGCTAACTATCCTGAGCCCAGTGTGGATATAATCACCACGTACCAACACCTCAAGGGCGTGGAGATTGATGAAACCAATGTCGAGCCTGAGCTGATGATACACGTGATCCTCAGGGCTAGCGAGTATGCCAAGATTAAGCCAAATTTAGCACTAAGGGTGGGGATCCAGGAGAACCAATAGAAGAATTCACATCAGTTGGCTGGACCACAATGTCCACTGGAGCTGAGACAAACTTGAGACAAACTAACTGGCAGTTCTTTATCACACTACGAGTAATTGTGGAGCCTTGATGTTCTGGGACTAGAGGACAGACCAGCCAATGATCAACAAGTGGTGTAGAGCGAACTCCAAGAGCAACTTGTGCCACCCTGAGGGGTGGTACAAGACTGGTCTGCTGTGGAAAGCTGGACATCCACCCCTCCCTAACAATCACAAAGGCAGTCTTTCACAACTATCTAATGTAGTGAAGAGATTCCAGAAGGTACCCAGTCACCTAGATGAGTATCCAAAACAGACTGAAAGGAGCTATTGTGGAGAAAGTAAGCAATGAGACTCAAGGGGAAAGAGAATGTTATCTGTCGCACAAAGGAGACATAAGAGAAGCAGCTACAGAGTAACAGAATGTGTACTGTCTTTGATGCATTAGCTAAGGCAAACCAAGGCGGCCCTTCATTGAACAATTTCTTAGAGACTGGGCCACCTCTACAAAATTTACATGGGAGTGTGATCGTTCAGAACCATCTCAATCCAGTTCCCTTTTGTGGAGACATTATTAAGCTGGCCTTCTTGCAGGTGCAGATTAGCAAAGCAGATCGTGGCAAATTTCGATTTCATTAGATAAGGGATAGACTCTTCACAAGTTGAGACTATGAGGTGCAAGAGGTTCAAGTGGGCTTTATTTGGACTTGTGAAGTCACTTTTTTTTTCTTGCAGGGACCTTGAAAGAACATTTTAGAAACTTTAAGAACTAAATACCGAAAGCATGTGGAGCAAATCACGAGAAGTCTTTATGCTGATGACATCATCACTAGAGAAGATACGGTTGATCAAATGCATGTGTTGAAAGGAACTGCAATACAGGTTTTAAAAGGAGCAGCTTTTGAGTTGCATAAGTAGAACCCTAACATACCTGAAATGGAACAGATAATCAGTTGACAGAAGATAGCCAGACATACGCCAAGGATCAGTTGGGGGTGAGAACCAATAAAGCCAAACTACTTGGGCTCCCTTGGGATTCGGTGAAGGATACTCTGGCTGTGACCTTTTCCGGTGATTCAAACAAAACCACACAGAGAAAAGTGCTAAGGAGTTTAGCTTCAACATATGACCCTCTTGAGGCAGCAAGTTGTGTAACCCTGGTAGGGAAAATGTTTTTAAAGAAGCATGTGACCGACACCTCCTTAGGATGCTGTTTTACCAAAGGAACTGAAAGCACAATAGGAGGAATTTAAGGGAAAGTGGCCTGGTGGCTTAAATTCCCACACAGTCTAACTATAGCTCAAGACCTGGTCCAAGCTTTAGACCTGCATGCATTCTGTAAAAGGGACAGCAGCAGCAGTGTACGCAGTCATGTGTCAGGAATCTGATATACACCAGAGTCTGTTAGCAGCAAAGGCAAGTTTAGCAAAGAAAGGACTTACCATGCAGCGTACAAAAAAAGTAGTGTCCAATAGCCCGGGGCTAATGGATTTTGCTATCAGGCTAGTGAATTCTCTTCTTAACTTGCCTGACGGCAAGTGAAGTAGTTTGAGGAATTCAACTTACAGAAGAACTGTTAAATCATTTCTGCTCTTCAAAAAATTTTGGGGGCTATTTGAAATGACATTTGGGCTAGTAAATGTTAGCTTCAGCTTGCCCAAATGGCAAGCTGTAAAAATGACTTTCTTTGCACCCTGCCATGCCAAGGCTGGAGGTCATTTCTGCTCACATGGCAGCCAACCTTGTAGACCATGTAAGAGGCACTTTGGAAGGATATGTAGTGAGGTCTGTGTTCTGTGTTTTGATGGACACATAGTACAGTAGTCTTGTATTGGATTGCTGAGAAAAGGCGCTACAAACAATTTGTGTCCAAAAGAGTTGCTCAAATTAATGCCACGGCCTATGTTAAGGGGAGGTCTACTAGAACAGAGCACAGGCACTCTGTCTAAAGAGCGTCTTGAAATCTGACTGAGGGCACCAAACTGGCCGTCTAAACCAGAAAAGTGGCCAGCGGTGATGCAAACTAAGCCAAGCAAAGAGACAGAAGCAAAGACCAAGCTAGTGAGGGAAGGGTTTCCTGGGGCCACAGAGATGAAGGCCACCCTACACCAGGTTTTAGAGAAACATGGATTCTGGCAGACAGTTCGTATCATGTAATAGGTAGCAAGATTTATCAAAACCTCTAAGAAAGGCAAGAAGTACCAGTTGTCTGGTTCATTAACCACATGTCAGACTGACAAGCAAGTGAAATTCTGGGTAGGAAGAGCTCAAAACAGCAGGTTAAACACAGACACATTGCATGAAGATCAGTTCAAACTTAATTTGCAGAAGAATGAAGAGGGTCTGTACGAGTGTAGAGGAAGAATGCAGGGAAGGTACCCTATCTATTTACCATCAGATGCTTGTTAACAGAGAGAATTGTCCATGATAAACATACCATGAGTTTTGTTCATCAACAATATTGGGTGCCTCAGCTTAGACAGCTCAGGAAGACAGATATCAGAGGATGCTATGGGTGCAAGAAATTCCAAGTTACTACTTTCTCAAACCCACCATCTGGAAAATTGCCAACAGACAGGACAGAAGGATAAGCCTCTTTCCAAGTAGTTGGCCTGGACTTTGCAGGACCAATAGGGTACAAACTCAAGACAAAAAAAAAAAAACAGGAAAAGCATATAGTTTGTTATCTGCTTGCAGCTTAACCAGAGCTGTCCACCTGAAGTTGCTGCCAAACCAAACAGCTGAGGAGTTCATCCTGTATCTCAAATGGTTGATCATGAGAAAAGGCCACCCCAGGAAGATTTATTCGTATAACAAGCAAAGTTTTGTTGCCTCAGCGAAGTGGTTGAATGGGGTGGTAAGACATGAACAGCTTCAGAACTACCTTGCTCATCAGGAAATAAGGTTGCAATTTTATCTAAGCAGAGCCCCCAGGTGGGGGGTGGACAATTTCAGAGGCTTATGGGCGTCTTAAAATGGCCATAGTACAAAAGTATTGGTCAACTTACATGGAATGAGGTTGAGGAGGTCTTGCTGGATGTAGAAGTGGCGCTGAATAATCACCCTCTGTCATATCTGGAAGACGATGCTCAGCTACCAGTTTTGACTCCATATGCCATGATGTTCGGTCAACCAAGCCTTGTCCCAGAGGAAAGCACAGAATAAAGGGATGCTGACTTGAGGAAGAGAGTGAAGTATCTATGCTGGTTTAAAGAGGTTTTATGGAATCGGTGGAGTGGGGAGTACAATATCTGAAGTCTCTGAGGGAAAGAGAAAACATGAAGCACAAATCCAAAGAGATGAATGTCAAGCTAGGAGATGTGATCCTTATCCAGGATGCTGAGCATAACCGGGCAGTCCAGCATCTGTTTCCTTTAGAGCCTTCCTTTGATCAAGAGTAGCGAATGAGAGAAGACCCATCCCTAGATCCCAGAGCAATGGAGTTTGGCCCCTTTAGGAGGGCTGCAGCTGTAGCAGCGGAGAACCTTTGCCGCATTGCAGAAGAAGCAGTCAAACACTGAACATACATCTTATTTGATCCCAATTAGAGAGTGCGAGAATTTGTAGGCTGATATTGGCATGTAAAGAATGTTTGTTCCTGTTTTTTACTTTCTGAACTTGTCAGGCACTCTCTAAGGTCATCTGGGCTTGGGAGCCAGATTTATGGATATTATAGGATGTTGTTTCAAGAAGTTATTGATCAGCACAAATAGCACATGGCTAGAGTTTGTAATCTTTACTGAGAGAGGGTTAGAAGCATTAAAACCGTTCTGTTCTTGATCATAGCGAGCGCGAGTTTGTCTGGAGAAACAGTTCCAACAGACCTTTGAGGAAAAAGGACTTACAAGTAACCACAAAGAGATTTGTTTCTTCTTACAGATACAGATAGCTCCTACTGCAGTTTACCATTTGCATTTATTGGAGATAAAAGAGATATTTTGCAGCAGAAATTTGAAAAACAAAACAAGCCCCTCTCCCCTTTCCTCCCATTTTTTTTTCCTCCACTTGACACAAAGTTAATGAAATACAATGGGTGCTAATTAGGGCAGTAACACTAGTTTCGAGACCCTGAAGCCAGATACTTTGGTATACCTGTTCCTTTCCTTTCAGATCTTTTTGTAATCGTTGAATCATTTGATCCCTGGCAGCCAGTTGCTTCTTGAGCTCCCCAATGTGATCATTGAGTCTTTTTTCTCCCTCCCTCCTGTATGAGAAATAAATAATTAGTTAAAAGTAACCTAACTGTATCGGTGTCCTATGAATAGTAAGGACATGTTAATAGGGTTTGTCAGATGTACATGTACACTGCAATGCTAAGTAGGGTGGACAAATACTCACAATTCCTTAGAAGCTGCAGCATGTGCTCCTAAGATGGCATCAAGCGACACAGTTCTCAGGTCTAAGCCAGCCAACTGAAAGCAAACCAGAAAGAACCAAATGTTACATCAGCACCGAAATACATGTACCTTCAGTCTGGTGTCCCAAAAAGTAGAATTGGACGTGCACAGGGAATTAGGGCTGTCACACATATTTTAAGTTGTTGGTTAAATACAGTTAGTAGGTGGGGAATCAAATAACTACAATGAAGGACAAACGAACTTGGGGCTGTGAAAACGCCCTTCAACGTAATTGTTATGTACATGTAGGACCCTGCTCCTTATGTCATTATTTTAGATCGCCTTTGGGGTCATCCTGTTATCCCCCTTCCCCACTCCCCCCAGTAATGTTGTGGCCAAAAAAAGCACTCATTTCCACCCATTTTGCTCACAATTCAACTTTGTTTGGAGTGGGAGGGGAGGCGTCACTAGTTTTAGTAATATCCCTTTGACCTCCATTATAGGGTCAGCGAATTATGAAAATAGCAGGGGTCAACAGAAGCAATTCCCTGCCCTTAGCCCTTAATGACAGCAGTGCATCCACACATAAGACACTGCATTCAGGGTACAAAGCACTTGTGGAAGAATAACCACTTAGTTACAGTAGACGCATGGTATAACAAAGGGCCAAGGGTTGCAAAAACCATTGGTACATGTAACACCAGGGGTAAATTGTTTTAACATTGGGGTACGGGAAGAAATCCTGATTGGTGCATTTTTAAACATTTGACTGGAAAGAAAAACTTTTTAGCTGGTAGATTTTATTTCCCCGATTCAGATCTTTGTGATGCTCTCCCTTGTGACTTTTCATTAATTATTCGAGCAGTATGCATGATTGTTGATAGCACAACATTTCAAAGAAACAGTTTTTTGGGGTAACATCCAAATATGGACTGAAATGCGAAAACAAAAATTACAAGCTAAAAAGGTCTATTGCCTTGGCTATGCCAAGGGTTTCAGTGGCAGATCCAGGAAAGGGGGGCAAGGCGGGGGCGGTCCAGGGGGTTCACCCCCCCTGTTGAAATGAACCTATATGACCAGAAATAATTGTTTTTAGTAATCTACTGACTAGTTGCTTTGAAGTTGAAATTGTTACCACTGACAGATCACGTAGAAGATCTATTATATGTGTACAGTACTAACACTGATGATGGCTGAAAATGATTTAGGGGCAAATAGTTCCAACAGTGAGCACTACAGTTTAGACCCCTCTATAAACAATCCCAAGATCCAGCAGTGGGTTTCATAATAGGGATTTGTTTTTTGAGGGTTTCACTGTACTTAGTGTATAACATGACTTAACCTTATTGTAAACGGATGTCAGCTTTACAGTGATGGCCACTTCGTTGGTGGCCCGTGACGGACAACTTTTGCTGCCTGTAAAGAGGCTCGTTGCCGGAAACTAAGCAAACCTTGCAGTCTTTCCACTGAAAGGGGGTCTTGTGCACAAAGATTTTTCTGCCTACAAGAGGAAATTCACCTGCTGCTTAATTTGAAAAGGGCAACCCTGTGCTTAAGAGTCAGTGATCACTTCATACAGGTTTGAGGGCAGCATTTTTATACTGTAATGTTAGTGTACAATACTTCAATATTCTGTCAAACATACTTCCCATTTTCCTGTGGCTCTCGCGGTACCAATCAGATTCACCAGGTTATCAATGTCATAGTCTAAGTCTTCTTGGCGAGTTTCCAGATGTGCAAGCTGTTGGGCTGTTACATTTAGCTCTTCCTTCAAAGACTATCAATGGTAACAAAACAAATTACAGGTACAAAACAATTACTTATAAGGTTACATGTGAATAGAATGGTTGATGATAAAAATATTATACCTGATAGAGAAGGACACAGGAAAAGAAAGTATAGTTTATATGGATGTTACTTCGAAAAATACTGTGAGTACCCCTGCAAAAATTTTACATTGATCATGGGGTGATAGCCTGCCAAAACGATAATCACAATAGTGGTGCAGTAGTCAGCTCACGATCATAACACAGTAATTTCTTCCCCTATTCAGTCATTCTGATAAGCTACAGGTAAGATCACACATATCATATTTAAGTGAGTAGTGTATGCAAGATGTCTTAGTTGATGGGTTTCATAAAACATTTCAATTCCTGAATGTTACTGTAGTAATCATCAATAACTTGCCATAATAATAATTTTGATACCATCTACTAGACTTTGAGTGACTACTGCTTTATGAAAAAAAAAAAATTTCCTGAGTGATAGCCATAATAACAGATTTTATAAAACTCACCTTTATCTCTTCCACATAATCTCTCTTCTCGTTATTCAGCTTGTCCACTTGGTGCTCTAGTTCAGATGTTCTTCCCATGTGTTCCTACATTCATAAAAATGTTAACTTGTTTAAACAATCATCATTGATTAAATGAGTTAAATGCCATACTACAATCCAGGGCTGTCACTAAGAGCTAGGCCAGGGACGGGGGATTTTGACCCAGCCAGCTACATACTACATGCATCAACCCTGGCTTCTTTCGTACGAAATGCTGGGAAATTAGACTGCAAATGTAATCATGCTACAATGCCAGGGTAACACTTTTCTTGCTTTACCCCGAGTCTGTTGACTTTAGCTGTGGGTCCTTGGTGCACTATTGTGTGTTGCCGCCTTGCACTTATTGTTCTGTGGTAATATTCATTGAGTTGCCACAGAAATTGATTGTGTTGTGACTCTGCATTTTGCCGCCATCATATAATTCAGATACAGTCAACTCTCTTGTAAGCGACCACCCTCAGTGCAGGAAAAAATTGTCACTTACAGGGGAAAATAAGCTCAAACTGAACTGATTAATATAACTGCATAAAGTTATCCCCTTACAACCTAAATTAATAGACAACCGGAAATAATGTTTCATGTCAAACAGCACTTTGAACTGTTGAAATTTACTGTTGAACCTTTGTACATAACATTTTTCAACAATTTAACAGTCCACTCTTTTTACCCACAGATCATATCATAGCCATCTATTTTGTAAATCAACTGCTATAATCTGTCAGCAAGCTTGGTCAGCGCTATTTTAAAAAAAACTGAACCCTTTTGACATTTGAGCAATGGTTTTCTTACAATCAAACGTGATCATGCCCGGTGGTCAGTTACTGACAACAGAAAACAAAAGAATCATGTCAAATTTCTGGTCTTAAAAGTGGTCGCAACCTGGGCGCTTTAAAAATCTGAGAAGTGGTTGCCTACGAGAGTTTTTGAAACAGTATTTGACTGAGAAACGAAATGGTTATTTACAAAGTGGCCGCTTATAGGAGGTGAGTTGCTTACGAGAAGTGGTCCGGCTGCTATGAGAGAATTGACCGTACCATGTAAAAGAAAAAGTACAATTCAGTCAAAAGAGAGAATGGATCAGATGGGACTATGGCCCCAAAAATCACATAGCTCTCACATTAACAGCTCTTATAATGAATTTACAACGCACCTTAAGGGAATAAGTAGTTCTTTGAAGTTTACCCTCCACCAGAGCCACGCGATCATTTGCTTCCCGCTCGAGCTCTTCAACCGTCTGTACAAGAATCTCATTTTGATCGCTTAACTCATTCACATAAGACTGTAGTGATTGAAGCTGGTGCTAGAAAAAATAACAAAGTTATTTAATTTTTTAAAACACTTCTCATCCGTTCCAGGGAATTACAATGTAACTCAATGTTTTCTTTTGAAAAGTTTTGCTTCCCAAATTTTGCAAAACTATAGTATCAAACACTTTCATTTCCAGAGTACCCAATTACCCTTACCTATTTAGAGATGACCCAACTAATGCCTTACAGAATCAGGGCTCGAAAAAAATTAAATTCCAGCTTGTCCTTTGGGCTAGCAGCCGTCACATTTCACTTGCCAAGGGCCACTTTTCGCTTGTCTTAGTTAATGACTTTGTTGGAGGATGAATTGCCTGGACTCTGGCTTGCCAATTGGGCAAGTAAGCTTTAAAAGTTGCTTGCCTAGCAAGTAAAGCTGCTTGTCATGGACTGCTGGATGGGAAATTTTTCCTAGCCCTAAGCAGGGGTTTCAATAAGCACTGACGACTGACAAAACTCATCAGTTACTTTGCTCAGAGAATTCAGCTACTGTTGTCCCCGAAAGAAGAAACAACTAGTGTTTACAATGTCGTAAACGACAAATATGTCATAAAATCTGAATGTAAATGTCAAGGCCCACAGGTTAGTACAGTCGGTTACTTTATTCAAGCCTGCAGGTTACTTCAATTGAAATCCCTGCCTGAGTATGTAAAGATAACTGATGCTCAACTCGTTGATCAAAAATTCTTATAAAAGCCAGTCTTAGTCTAACATAATTATGCCAAAGAGGATAAGTCAAGAAAATACATCTTTATATTACTTTGTAAAGATAATATTTTGGAAATTGGAATGCGGAACAAAATATTTTACTGTTTCATAACTTCATTTCGAACAGTTTAATGTGTCATCTGATTTCAACAACCAGATAAACTTTCGTTTCAAAGAATTAAAACTTTATGTTCAGACAAATTAAGCTTAATGACTTATTGCAGATTAGATTTGCTGATAAGATTAAAAGCACAACTAGTGCTTGCAATAGTTTGAAATGAAATAAACAAAAAACAAAAGTACAAAATATTAATGTAATATAATGCATCATAACGGAAAGAAAACCACCAGGTAAAAGGCTTACTTACATCGGAATTAGCCATTGTAATATTTCAGCGTGTCTGCCCTGTTTCAATATTACATGCCTCGGTGACCAAAACGGGGACAATGTAAACAAACTGCTACTCAACCATACATTTTCTCGTGGTTACTAACGAAATGAGTTTTCGTTTGTCCCACATCCGTAGCATTCTGAGGATGTTGGAAGAGGCGTATTGACGTGAAAAATTTCTCAACTTTCGCGCATTTTAGAAGCGCTTTTCAGCTCGCCGGTTTGCAGACTCGCAATGAGGACCGCTGGCCTGTTTCGCTGCTTCGCTAAATGGCTAACGGCCTTCGATACAAACGGAAATTAAAAGGATTTGAAAAAAAAATTGCAGAAATAACAGAGACAATCGAAAAATCTCAACATATAGCTGTATATAAGAGAATCGAGGCATGCTTTTCTTATTTTCCTTCGATCACTTCACGGCTTGATCGATCTTTCAGCTGGATAATATGATCAGGGGTCGCCGTTGTATAAAGATGTGAAATTTACAAGATCGAATGATTTTGCGTGGAAAGTCACGGATAATAATTATTAGATCCACCTTACCCGGTGTGCTTCATCTCTTTTTTCGTCCACTTTATCCATGTCTTTCAGCTTGTTCCGATACATCCCTCGTAACTCGTCTGCTAGGACGCTGTCGCTATCATCGTCCTCGCTCAGAAGTTCTCCACTTTGCAGAAAACTCTCTCCGAGATCTTTCGTCACAGAAGTCATCAGACCAACTCTCAAGGACCGATTTCAAGCAATCTACTTCCAGCTGCGAAGCCGAATGATCTTTTGGTGATTATATATTTATTTGTTCGTTTCCATCTCGAAGTCATTCCACTGGAACACACACAACAATCGAACGCGCTTGGGAAACGACGCGAGTCAGTCTAGGTCTTGATTGGCTGGATTGTCAGAGCAAATGGATTGTTATTATTCCAAATAAGGAGCTGCCATTGTTTAGTCAATTAGAAACAAAAATGGCGGGAACAAAACCCAACGCTTTCTGCATTGTTCTTTTAGTGACATACTAAAACGATTTTTTATTTGCATTATCCACGCTGAATGGAGACATTTTGAGTTTGGGATTATCTAATTTAGCACCTGACAATTAAATGCAAAATGACGGCAATATTTTGAGTTCAAACAAAAAGCAGCTGAGGCAAAACCCAACAAAAAATCGCCAAAGTATATTTAGCAGACTCGGCGTGACTTCCTATTAGGAAAAATGCTAAAGATTTTTAATTAATGGACACAACTAAGAGAGGTTTATCGGCTATCATGAAACAAGTGGAGGTGGAGGGGGGGGGCGGGGGTACTAAGGGTCATTTAAGGTGGTGCGACCCAGTATTTTGTAGCTACACCTTCCATCTTTGAATCTCTCAGACTTGAACAAATTTATTTTTATTGTAAAACCATTATAACAAATGTATTACACATAGACGTTTTAACGTTATTATGATATTATTTTTTGGGCGATCGGAATAAATATCACGTGACAATGACATCACAATAATTTTAGCTCTAAATCGGCATTTCTTGATGCTACCTAGCGGTATACTTTAGATGCTTGTCGTCTGTTGAGCGAAGGGTCACAAAAAATCTATAACAGGAATTTCAAGATACCTTGGAATTCCTACAAAAAGGACATAAATTATGCCAGGAGCATCGGCTCCTGATTATGCATGAACTGAAGACTGGACTTAATGCAGAAAAATTTACTACTTTTTGCATGTTTCAGAAGGGGCGGATTTAGGGGGAGGGTGCAGGGGGTGCACACCCCCCCCCCCCCCCCTCTGAGATGACCTGCTGTTTTCTAATACAACTGGTATTCTGCAAAAAAAACTATGTGGTTTATTGGTGTTGAAGTAGAGCAAGAGACGAGAGCACCCCCTCCTAAAAAAATCCTGGATCCGCCCCTGTCCGCCTAAACGCAAGTAGACTAGTTGCGCCATTTCGAAAAACACGAAAGGCATGTTAATCACTGTAAAACGCAGTGCTGAAAGCTATTTGTAATTGCAAAGGCTACTTTCTCGAAAACAGCGATTAAATCAAAATTCGTCGATAGATTTTCTTTAAAAAATTCCACTGCTACAATCGATCAGTGTTCTATAAGACCTCCGACTTTCCTGTCCATTGAAAATTTTTAAAGTTGTCTATCGTAGGCGCACAATGAGAATCTTTCTGGTATTGGCTTTTGTTCTTCTACACGAATGTGCGGGAATTCCTCGATTCGGGTTATATGCTTTAACCAGAGTCTAGGGGACCGTTTCTCGAAAGTCCCGATAATTAACGGGCCTGTAAAGCTGTTGTTGTTTGCATGAAAGAAAGAAGTTTCTGATAGTTTTGCATCTTACATGACAAAACAAGGTGAAACAAAGTGGAGTATTTTGCTAGCCAGGACCTGCGCTCTCATTCTTTTTATTTCGATTTGAATATTTCATTTCGGGCCCGAAAAGTTACCGCCGACTCTGGAGAAACGGGCCCTAGATCCGTCCTAGACTAAACTACAGAAAAAAACGAAATACTCGAGCACGCGTGAGAGTCGCTGCGAGCGAGGAAAGGCGATTTTCACGCTCGCGCACTCTACGATCCCTGAGAAAAATTCTGGCTGCGACTGTCAGCGAGTACCGAAATCGGAGACGATATATTTAATAATTAATGAATGAAGCTGAGTATCTCATGAAGAATTATGGAGACCGAGATCTCCATAATTCTTCGATCATATGATACGAAAGCCGAATTCAATAATTGTTTTATTATTCATTCAAAATAATTCCTTGTTTAAAAACAAAGCTAAAACATGCAGTACCTCCATCGATTTTAAGTGCACGTTTAGGGTTGTTCAGCTCCGCAAATAATCTCCAAATAGCAGATGTCGCCATTCGAGTTGTGTTCTTGCTGTTCTTGCCATGTTCTTAGCTATAATTTCGCCTAGTTCTTACTCTTGAAACGAGTGAAATGTCCGCCATTTTTTGTTTTCACAACCAAAACAACTCAACCTCGTCCCCAGGTCTTCTCGGTTAACGGTGCATTAACCTGCGAGAACGCTGCAGTTTTGACGTCTCATTTCCTCGTTAACCACAAAATTCTTCCAAATTTGGTCATCAGTAACTGGTTATGGTGAATTATGCGGGTGCTGTTATTAATCAGAATCGGGGAAATATTTTGAATGAATAATAGGTATCTGTATCTTTTTTAGTCAGAAAGATATCAGAAAAAAGTTAATTTTCAGGACAAGATATTAGCGTCATCCGTTTGTGGGCTGACTATTAAGGTGCGAAATGAAGGTTATTTGTGCAGGCTTGTGCAAGACAGGAAAAACATCCCTGGCTAAAGCTTTAAGAATCCTTGGCTTTACAGTGTTTGATTCTGCGGAACACAGGAAATTTCATCTTGATCAATGGTTCGATGTTTATTTCAAGGGAAAATCCCCGGATTTTGCAGCAATGTACAAAGATATCGACGCTGTGGCCGATTTACCCCCCGTGTTTTGGTTTCAAGAAATCTACAAAGCTTTTCCGGATACGCAAGTCATTCTTACTTTAAGAGACGACGAAGAAATTTGGGTGAAAAGTTTTAGCAAGCAAAACGAATTTGATCAGACGCAAGGCGGATTACTTAACAGGCTGATTATCAAGTGGCCTTATGTAATCATGCATTGGATACGGAGAAAACCACCGGTCTTACAGCTCCGTGATACCGCTATGTTAACAGCAGCTTTTGGAAGCCTAAATTCAAAGTCTACTGTCCTTTTCAAGAAGAAATACCGCGAACACAACGAGCGAGTGCAAGCAGTCATCCCAAAGGATAAACTGTTGATTTACAACGTAAATCAAGGCTGGAAACCTCTGTGCACCTTTCTTGGATGTAATGTTCCCGCCCTGAAATTTCCAAGGGAAAATGTGGCGTTATCGGACTCAAAGCATCGGTTAACAGCCAGACTGCAGCAGCGGAAACGCGACGCGTTCGTTATCCTTGCAATTTGTGCTTTGCTTGTAAGCGTATGTTATTCAGCATGCTGGCTCTGCTTAATTAGTCAATGATCATAATCTAAGGTAGGAAAAGATTAGAAGACTGTGCATGGTTTGTGTATCCTCGTAGCCAAATTCCTTATGATATGGTAGGGTTTCTCTGAAACTAAGACAGAAATCTACACGAACTCAAATAAGCCAAGACCTGAAATCTGATGGAAAAATCAGTTGCTAAGAATTAGACTGCTATGCTCTAAGTACTCGCCTTGAGGGTATACAATCTTTTTTTTCGATGAGAATGTATTTTATAATATAAAATAAATTTTAAGAATATTTTAGGAATAATCTCGAGGCTAAGAATTTGAGAAGGATTTGAAAATCTCTAAATACAGTACATTTTATGTTTGACATTGGTAATTGAAATCATACATTCTAAAGCAGAAAATGACATAAGCTATAATTTTTTAATTAAGAATAATTCATTCAAGAATATATTCAGTCTAAAATCGACAAAAAAAAAATAAGATTATTCAGCCTAGGCCGGAAAAACAGCATTCTTAAAAAAAGTGTATGAGCGTATCCTTGAGTTTCCCTACCATTGTAATATGTGGCTACAAGCAGTACTATTGCTGTAGATTTACAGTTTACTAGCCTGAAGTAAGTTTACTTAACATTTGTTAAAACTATCACTGGCCCTTGCGGTAATGATAGATGCGAAACCTAACACTGGTTCTAAAATGATAGGCTGTGCAAATCCTGGTTCATTATTTAGACAAACATCAACTCTAAGCCGCGATGCAGTCCCAAACTAAGACCCACCATGTTTACGCATCAGTACCGGCGCTTATTTGAGCTCGGGCTACCTGAGGCTGTATTCGTGTATTTACCGGCTATGCCGCCATGACATTAAATTTATTCAAAAAGTGACCACCAGAAAGAAAGAGCGAGAAGTTATCCTCGCTACCCGATTGCAGTCATTTCATTAGGGTCAGCGAGCCATAGTGTGAGTCTGTCCTAAACAGGGTATATAATTTCGTGTGGGTCTGTCAACAGGGTATTGCCTGCACGATTTTCTAGATGAATTGTACTTTAAGCATACAAAAGCAGTGACTATAACGTGAATTTGCTTCGGCGTGCATTTTGTCTTTTGTTCTATTAAAGGGTAATAAAATATCAGTCCAATCTCTTTTACTCCTGTAGCCTGCATAACACGCGTTATTTTTTGCGTTTTCCAAGCGTGCGAAGGCCCGGGAAGCGAGCGAGGAGGGCTAGACACACGCGAGGGAGAAGCGCCCCTCGCTTCGCTCGCCTAAGGACGCGGGGGACACCTATCTATGAATAGGTTGATATGGCAAAATTTTGCTTGTGCTACATCTTTCGAACGCTTATATGACATCTCGGCTATTTAAGTGGAAATTTAGATAAAAATTTACAGAGACATTGAGGAATGATGGACGTTTAGAAGGGGTTGTGTTTTATTTGGTAGATCGCGATTTATGGCAATGCTTCAAGCCACAGTTGTACTAAATTAGGAAATCGTGATTTTTGTGTCGAAGTTCGCGAAAAGAATAGACAGCACTCTGTGATTTTATTAATAAATGATCAGTCAAAACCTTTAGTGCGTCATGTATAGAGCACTTAAGTCTACTTGCATTGCAAGGCATAATCGTTCAAGAGAAATAAGAATAATCAGTCATCATCCCTGTTATATATTAACCCCTTTTTAGATCATTTTATCGTGCCCTTTTAGAATTTCGCTCGAAACATGGCACACTACAGGCTGCCAGGTTTACCCCTTTTCAATACCAGCTCGTGAGGTATCTTCGCAGAATTTCTTGTGGACACAAAATGGTCCGAAAAGTCAAGTTTTGAGACTCCTTAAGGAGTCCCGACTAAAGTACGAGTTCCATACAAAAAACCCTGAATACAGTTTTATCATTGAGCTGCATTGATTTGAAACCGCAAAATCCAGTAAAATAGTGATCAGGCTTTACAATTTTTTGCGTAAAACAATCGCTAGTCAGGTTTCGTTTACAGGAAATTTGTCAGTTTTTCCTTTACATTTTCCTTTCCCACCAAATTTAATTAATAAAATACTTCACTTGCCCAAGACCTTTTCAAAGAATTTATATTTAAACGATTCCCAAAAGCCCCGAGGTGTATGAGGTAAACAACAGTCTTGTTCATACCACATAGACACGTGCAGCGACAAACCTCCAATCAGAAATTAGTATTCAAATCAAAACGTTACCCCGCGCTTCATTCAAAAATTGATAGTTTCGGTTGCAAAAAGAAGCTGCTTGCAAAGGTTACTCACGAAAGAGAAACACGACGCTCTCATAAACAGGATATCCGTCTCTATCAGCTTCACTATACGAAAGCTAACTATGAAAGCCGCCTGGGATATTAAAACCAGCGCACGAGGTAAGTTACTTGATAAAGTTGTTGTCAGTTCGGTTGAAAATTATAATTCTGGCAAGTCCAACTTAAAATTTAGTTACATCTTTGTCGAATGTTCTCGTTTTAAAGTTGAAATATTTGTTCGCAGTGAGGAAATAGCGAGTGGAAATGTAACCCGCTCAAGCATAATAGTTACATGATTTTGAAAGCCCTTCGTAGCTCGTACAAGGTCGTGCACGTGGCTGTTACTAAAAAACAAGTGAAACTCAGTGGAGACTGATTCCAGATAAAAGTAGCCCAGCGAGTCATGTTTTTCCTTTCTTCCAAATTTATATTGGTGACCAAGAAATAAATTTTCAAAAATGACAAATTTGATCCATTTGTTTCTCGGTGTACAACATCTCGTGGCGAATTTAATATCACAAATGAGGCCACCGCACTTAAGCTAAGGCGGAAAGCCTCGAAGTTTGCAAAAGATGCTTTCGTGAATTTCTTATTATTCAACAACAACGAACATTTTGTTAAAACGCAAAGACATACATTAAACATACACACTGTCTACATTTAGCTAAAGCTATTCGAGGCAGGCAGTGCGGGTACTGTACATACTTGAAGATATTGAAATGTTTAACAGAATGATGAAGTGCCATATACTTAAACTGAACTGTCGAAGATGGGACACGCGAGGGGCCGTGGCTGTCAACACTTTAATATGGCAATTTAGAACATTTTTTTTGTGAACGTTAACTGCTGCTTCGTTTCCGCTTTCGCAAACACTAGGTTGGAAAAGCTGAAATTTATTGAGGTTATATATAAAATTATATACGGCTTTCTTGTACGTTAAGGTGATATTACACCAGACGATTCGCAATGATAATTTTTAGCGCAACACAGTGTTGCAACATTGTTGCGACATTGTTTCGAATAGTTACCACATTGTTCCAACGTTACAACGCTGTATTGCCGTGAAAATCGTCTTTGTGAATCGTCGCCTGTAACATCACCTTTAAATGAGACTGCTCATTATTTTTAAAACATTCGATCAAACTTTAATAGAAATGAAGAAAATTAATTGATGGAATAAGAGTTACAAACATACACCCAATATAGTTTGGAATGGCTATAAACAGTGATAAGATTCGCAAAGATTGTCACCAGAGCCAGTCCTCATATGATATGACTACATCACCTGCGACCTCTCGCGTGAACTCTCGCGTAAATAAATTGCGATGGAGCCTGTATAATTGCTATGATGTTGAACTCTGCAATTTACAATACTTATTAGGAATAGAAACGATCTTCACCAAAAACCTGAGTGAGTTTGGTTGGGTTTTTGCAAACCTTTTTCGGGTCAAAGAGCTTTTCAAAGTTGCATCTGAATTAGAAAGATCAAGTGTTTCCCGTATTTTAATTTTTCTCCTTTCCTCTTTACGTATACGCAGCTTTCTGCACTTAACTAAAGAATTTTACCACTATCACCTCAGCTTGTTATGTTTTCGATTTGCAGCCCTCAGACCAGACCATATTCCTTTGGCTGACTTCCAGATTAGATGACCCAAAGAGTCCATCCAAGAACCACCTTTAAATCAGACCACACTGGACTATCAGATCCCACCCCAGATCAGACAACAACAGACCATGATCAGACCAGACTACCAAATCAGACCCTCAGATCAGACCTCCACTGCTACACCAGACCACCAACTCACATCACTCCATCAGACCACAGACCACCATCCTTGACTACTCAGCATCCAATCAGCACAGCATACCCAGTCTCTTGAAATGGTACAGGTTAGGTGCATTCTTTATGGGTTGGGTCAAGGGGGGTAAATAGAGCTCTGGATGAACCTTGCAAGGCATACTTTCCACACACTTTCGGCCTGAAGACTCCGGACTTCTTTTTTCGGCTTAACTTAATTGTAGTTAGCTTATTTAGCGGGGCTCCCCGGGCTGGTAAGGGCCTCCCCTCCCCTCCCCTTTTTCATAGGTTGGGTTCCTTTGCAGGTGTTCGGTCAGCGACAGGAGTTCGGCTTTTAAGGATAGATTCGGCTTTTTGGATTCGGTTTGGCATCTTCGGAACGGTTCGGTTGCATCTTTTTGCGCCTTTTTTAGATTTGCACCGAACGTTGTCGTCGTCGTCGTCTTCAGTACAACTCCCGCAGTAGTTGCGCCAATTGAATTGACCTATCACACTTCACTTGAGAGTCTATGCGCTGGTCAAGTGAAGCTTTCATTCGCAAGGTTCAACCAGACTGTGATTGTTCTAAGACATAAATTAGTAAACTAGAGACTTCAGATCATTCAGCTATTGTGAGAGGACCCCATTTGGTCACTGCTTACAAGCTTAGTGGTCTCTCTGGTTACAGGTAGATAGTTAGTTTAGCATTACAAACTCGTGTCTGCTCCAACCAATTTGGCTTTTGATGTCAAACAGTACAAGTGTGAAGTGAAATTTTTTGATGCGCATTTGCAGACTTCGAACTTGTGATGGTAGATTAGTTAACAGGTTTAGTCTTACACTAAAGGTAATCTGCGACCAGGCGATTCTTCCTGCGAGGAGCCAACACCTTGTTGTAGGTTACCAGGGTAACATGGGACAACTCACACACCATAGGCTAGATCGTTTACAAATCGTAAGCGTAGGAAGTCTTCGAGACCAAACCTACGAAGCAGTTTCACCGTTGGAGGACCAAGAGCAAACCCCGGATATGCTCTTAGAAGAGTTATTAGCCTGCGAAGTGATCACGAGAATGCTACTGGGCCGAATATTTCGGGGACACACATGTGGAGGCCAACCATACCTTGATATGCGTGTCCCTCAATGGCATTCATGTGAAAACCTCGCTGGTTATAGATAGTCTTTCAGTAAGTAGCAGGAGAGGATACTCTGGTTGTGGCATCATTGACACTAAGACGATTTGATTTGTCTTCCTGTTAATGTTGCCTAGTTGGAGAGTTTTCTTCTTAGGAAGTCCTGCATTGCACTACGCAGGCCCAGATCGTCTACAAATGGTAGGCGTACGTAGTCTTCACGTCGACCGTTCGTGGTTATTGGTTTCTTCGTTCTTTTTTCGCCGGAAGTCATCAGCAGCGTTCTTCCTCCGACAGCTCGTAAAGTACGTCATGACTGGGACTGAATCCTGCAGCACGCTGTTTCTACAACTTTTTCCGAATCTTGTAACAAAATGTTGGAAATATGAATAAAATGTATTTGTTTGAACTGTGTCATAATGTACTGTGGGTCCAGTGCTAAATCAAAGGAAGAAGCCGGCCGAAGAAAGAAGAACAAAGAACTTGGAGATCCATAGAAAGTTAGTCCAGTAGTCCATTTACTTAAGTAGACGAGTTAGTTTCCTTTGCAGCAATGAACAGAGACGAGAAATCACGGAAACAAAACCGACAATAACGATGATGATGATGACGATGGTGATGATTGCGACAATGGTGTTCATGATCGTTTACACTAAGACGTCATTCTGCTTCTATGCAAACAGAAGCCGATGACATCTTAGTGTAAACGAGTTCATGATTAGGAAGGCAAGGTAATGTCAGACAAGACAGCATATAGAAATAACTTTTAAGAACTGTCTTAGCTAACGTTGAGATTTCCATAATTAAGTTCTTATATTATCCCCAATTATACTCCCATGTGGGAACGAATTTGAAAATTTTCAGTGAAATCATCGTTATTGTTCTTGGAAAAAGCAAATGGAGACTAGAGAGCAATTCCAGAAACTGCTCCGCGCAGAAGCTGAATTTCATCTCACCTCGGATCCCACGTTCGGATAGTCCAATGTTAGTTAAGACAGTTGTTAATATTGAATAATAGTGTAATTTTAATTGGCCGGCCGGACTTCTTCTTTGCAACAACTCGAAGTTATCAACAACAACATAAACAGCACCAACAACAACGTCATCGACTATACATATCTACGCCTTGGTCTTTTGGACTGTGGGACGTCCCAGTATCATTGGTCTTTTGGTGGAGGAACATGATGACAGAGTACAGCATCCCATATAAGGTAGGGCTGATTGATGTTGGTACAAAGTTTGCCCAAGGAGCAGACTCGCTTGGTCTCGAATAGCGTACGACAAATTGAATTTCCGGTCCACGGCAACTTGTTTTTGTAAGAAGGTTCTTTGCTAACGCAAACCTTGCCCCACATCAATCAGTCCAAGTAAGAATTCGATGTGGCACAAGGTATGTGGAATTTTTCTTCTTTGTTAGGCGATTAGATTTTCGGATCGGTCCATTCGGCTTTTTCTAGTTTTCGATTCGACTTTCGATCTGATTCCGGATTCGGCTTCGAAAAATGTGAAGGTTTGGTATCGAAGATGTTTCGATAGCAAGCCGCCTAATATCCCTGCGTATCGTCTGGAAGACCCTGGTGTGTTTCATTCGAGGTGTCAAGGTTTATGGACACATGTCACACACCTCAGTCTCACTCAGACGCCAAATTCTTGTAGAAGCGCACCCGTCGTACATAGATTACTTAATTTTTGTAATCGGCGAACTGAATTCAATAAAAAGACTTAATTAATGAATATGTTGTCTGTGTGATTTCTTTTAAATTTAACCTTAATTTATAGAGTAATTAGTTATAAGTACTAATGATGATTTGATTTTCAGGTATCTTCCAAACTACTTGTTGTAATAACGCCAATAAAAATAAAACAACAACGTCAAAAACACTTGTGAGTGTGATCTTTTAACGCAAGCGTGCGCGCACAAATAACTAACCTTTTTATTTCAGGTACTAATACGTCGACAATCATATATTTTCCGTTTTTTACTCAACATCTTTCTTGGGTCTGCTCTCTCGAGAATCGCATGTGGCTTTTTTCCACATTTGCACCACTTTTTGGATGCGTTCTTGAAGAAACGCTCGGCGCAACAGTTTTGGAAGTCGGAAGTGAAATGCTGATTGCAAAGCATACTCTTTTTTTACTCTACCTCCACTTTTTTCTCGACGGTTAATGGAAACAGCTCTTGGTCGTGCCCTTTAGAGATCGAACGCGGCTTTTTTCCACATTTGCACCACTTTTTGGATGCGTTCTTGAAGAAACGCACTGCTCGACAGTTTTGGAGAAACCTTTTTACTCTACCTCCACTTTTTTCTAGAGGGTTAATGGATACATCTTTCTTGGGCGTGCCCTCAAGAGATCACACATGGCTTTTTCCTACATTTGCACTACTTTTTAGAGGCGTTCTTGAAGAAACGCACCGCGCGACAGTCTTGGAAGTCAGAAGTGAAATGTTGATTGCAGGACATATTATATTAAGGTTATGGTAATTGAGTTGTACGTAATTACAAGTTGATGAAAAATAAAGTTAATCGAACAAGAGAAATTCATCAGCTTGTTTCTTCTCCTTTTAGGCAGTACTAAATAATCTAAATGTAAAGGTAGTGTTGTAGCGGAGTTACTTTTCAGGAATAAACAATAAAAATCTACGAAACACAATGCTGCTTCATCAGTGTATTTTTTCTATTAAAGCGATAAGGTTTAACAAGTTTCATTTCAGGGACTTTGGACATCATCTTTTAAAACATTTTTTCCTCGAACATCGCCGCCTCGAAGACGTCTATTAGGGCACGCCCTCTCAAGACCGAGCAGGCCAAACTGAAGCTCGTTTTGGATTTATTGGTTGCGTTCCTGAAGAAACGCAAGGCGACACTGACTACGACTGAAAAACGCTGCATGAAGTTCTAAAGGTAAGGGAGATATTTGTTTCTTTTTTTAAAGTGTTCTAACTGTTAGATTATCTTTTTGTGTTCCAGATTTAGTGCGTGAAGCCGGTTAGCTATTGCCAGAGCCCAAGAGGTAAGGAAAAATGAAACGAACCTGAGAACACTACACTGATTGTGCTGATACATGAACCTTTTCTCATGTATTAAAACTGATTCATTCAGGCTTTAGTGGGATTCAAACCCACGATCTTTGTTTGGTTGTGGAGCTTCCACTCTAACAAAAGGTAAAGAGTGCAATTTTCAAGTTGTAGGATCTCAAAAAATCCACTGAATCTGTTTGATGGCAACTGAAAGAAACGAATTTAATGTCAGCAGTCCATTTCAAGGCCTTTAAAAGGAATTGGACTTTAAAACCAGTTCAAAGCTAGTGTTTTGATATTACTTACTCTGTTTTTAAGATGTATTTCATTTAGGTTCAGAGAAGTCCAGCCTTGTTGATATGGCAGTTCTGTACTCTTATCAGCAGTGATCTTTAACCTGTAAGTACCAGAATACGGAAAAGTCTTCGTTTTCTAGAGGATAAATATTTTAACCCAAAGAGTGGGCATTTTCGTCCAAGGAAAGAGTTTTACGGTCAACTGTGCTCTTACTTCACCAAACTCGTAACTTTATACATAAACTGGCTTCTGTTCCAATGGGATTCCAACCCGTGAACATTGCTTCATTAGTAAGCAAATTGATATGTAATATTTTTACAAGATTCAAACGCTAGAGCCTCTGATGGTGCAACGTTTGCTTTGATAATCTGTTCTTAGAAACTTTTTATTTAGGTCTAAGCAATTCCAGAAGTTGTCTCCACTCCCAGTCGTTACAACCAGCCCAGTGACGAAGCGGTTGATCACGTGACCCTACCTACAAGATTCAAGGTATGTACCAAAAAGAAAGAAAATGATCACCCAAAAAGTTCTAAAACGACCTTAAAGCCATGACTTATTCCAGTAACCATCCAGTTGAGCTGTACAAAGTGACTGTGTTCTAATGGACTCATACAAATCTTAGAGTCATGTCTAAGCAGAGTTTAGGATACTGTCTAGACCAAGACTACAAGGAGGAACAAACATCCGAGGATCAAAGCGGATCAATATCAACATTTTGTTGTGATAACCAAGGGTAAACTATTACTTGTTTTCTAAATCTTGTTCTTCAGAAGTCTTTCATTTAGGTCAGAATATCCCTGATGTCAGAGAGCAGAGGTAATACAGAAGTTTCTTTAACAGTGACTTGACCGAACCCGCCTGGCAGATCGTAGGTCAGTAATATTAATTAAAAAAATACGAACACGTTCAAAAAATGCAAGGAAAGATAAATTGGTAATAATAAAAAACATGGTTTTCGTTTAAGTTGTGGACGTACAAGGCCCTTTCTGAAAACTGCACAGAAGGAAGCTCTTTGAGGATAAAATTTGTGGCCTTTCTTTAACCGCTCATAACGATGGCAAGTATAATTCATCCAAGTACACAGGGGCACCCAACGACTTATTTGGGGCAAAATAACTGTTTGGAGAAGCGAATATTGCCTATAATTTTATTTTACCTAAGGACGGCAAACAATTTCTAGATGACCGTTCCATTTACGTACAACTTTCAAACCCTATCCTAAAAAACAAATTCTATACGATTTTCTCAAGTTATGATGTCTCACATTTCACTCCCCAGATCTGGCTATTTTTCGTAGACAAAAGGAAACCTAAAATTTGATAGGGAGAGGAATCGCAAAAATTCTCGGCTTCGTAATAATTAGATAATTAATAATTAATTTTTGGGAAAATAACACTGAAGCCCATTTAATTTTAAAGAGACTCCCAGGATGACCAAACAGATCGAAATTTTACAGCTTCGCTTGGAATGCATTTCGAGAGACCTAAAAGTATTCTGAATAGCCTAGTAAAAAGTATTTTCAATGTATTTAGGAGGAAACCCGTCATTGGGTGCTCCTGAAATATAATTTCCTTATAGTTAAATCTACAAATTAAATGTATTACATATTAAACGCATCGTATCTTCTGTGGACTTCTAATGCATGATGGCTGCTTGATTTTCAAAGTGTTATTGGGCGTTAAATCCAGACGTCCTAAGAAAAGCGAAATGTGTAATAGATTTTCAGTCGCCGAAAAGTCAATTTCTTGTCTGGAGATGTATTTCATTTAGATCCGAATTGAATTCAGATGTGACGCCTCCTCAAGGATAGCTGCTCTCATGAAATCCTTTCAATTGACTTGAAAACGGTATGCTGGATCTTGCTCAACTCGTTAGGGGTAAGTACACGAAAAATATTCAATTCCTGTCTTTCACCAAATAGTATGGAACCACTTGTCTGAAATGATATTGGGATCGGATCGAAACTGGTAGAGGAAAATTCCTAATAAACTTCTTGTATCTAATTAAATAGACTAAATAAGCATATGTTTAAACTGCAAAAATCGGAGGAAAGATGGGTGGGGGGAGAGGGGGGGGGGGAAGCTCCACATTTACTTGGTCAGAACCATCACTAAATTTGTTGGAAGCCTAAGCTCCTTGTATTGATCATGTTGCTTGGTGATGATGACGACGATAAAGGGATGATGATGTGAGCGGCAAAGGATAACGGTGGTAACCTTCTTCAGCAGGTGACAGAAACGTGCATCGAAACTTTTACTAGAAATACGTGTATCGTATAACCTCTGGCAACCTCGTACCCAGGGTTCTCTTGGGACATGAGTAGGAAGAGAGGGCCCTGGGCACTAGGATGGCGTAGTGAATGGATTACCCTTAAAAAAAACAGGGATGGGAGGGTGGGTAGAAATAGTTCAAGATCTATAATAACACAACAGCAAAGGCAAAAGGGACTGGAGTTTTCCCAGTAGTTCGGATGGTGTTGGCGTTCCTTTCGAAGGGTTTACCAAAGGCCAGTAGGGATAAAACTGAAAATAATATCATGCAAATGAAGTACTTGAAGGACTCATTTTAGCACAAAAGAAAAAAAATGGCAAAAAGGAAATAAATGAAGAAAAATGAAACAAAAATGAACTAAAAATAAGAACTAAATAAAAGCAACAAAAGATCAATAGAAAACTAGTAAAATTAAATAATAAATAATAAATGTCATATGATAATAAAATTTAATACAAAGTCAAATAAATAGCATAATAAATTGTTGATAATAATAAGGATAATCATGATCTCGATAATGATTATAATAATAGAAAAAAAACAGCAACGAAAAATACTTGATTAGTTTTTGAAAACGTAACTACAAGAATAGTAATGAAAGCAGTCACGTGGCAAAAATCCCGCTAAAAGTATTTTTGTTTTTTAAAATTAAGTCACTTTAAACGTTTTTCCTTCTCTATTACTATCATTATACTCATTATTAATTATCATGGTTATATGTTATATTTAATTTACAAATATTCTTTTCAAGTTCCTTTTTGTTTCTTTCTTTCCATTTATTCGCCTTTTTTGTCTTTATCCTTTTTTTCGTAAGTCATTGTTATTACGTTTTATCCCTACTGACCAATATTATTTTAAGCTAGTTTAGATCATTGTCAATATCAAATTTCCAAATGCGCTGCTTCCATGCTTTATAAGGAGGGTTTGATTATGCGAAATATCTGGAAACGTCTTGTCGCTATTGTCTTTGCTGTTTTGTTATTATTTTATCATTTTTTGTGACACGAATTGACCCAACGAAGGAGTGAGAAAAAAAAACTAAGCTTTGACGATAAGTTCAGTTAACTGTGTAGTCTTGACATCTTGAGAGATTTAGGAGCAGTAAACGTTAACAAGCTGGGCAGCCATGAAGAGGCACCGTTACATGTATGTGAAACAGTCTGACTACTGTTGCATGGATGGATGATGATGATGATGACGACAACGATGATGACGACAACGATGATGACGATAATAGAGATGATGATAATGACGGAAACCCAAAGCTCAGTTAATGGCCATGGCATTTTTACCTGGTAAGTATCAGAAAACTAATTCAAAAGCTTCTTCATCAATAGGTTCTTCAATAGCTTAATAGTCGAGAGAGACAAGAGACGGCTGGGAACGAGTCTGCTTCATAGGGTTAACTCAAGGGCCTGAACATTGCGACGAGAGGAGTAAGGGAAGACTAAGCTTTGATACAAGTGTGTTCAGTTGAACTAGAAATATTGACTCTGCACAGTCGTCAGCTTCCTCTGCTTTACTTATTTTGAAGCAAAGGAAGATCAGAAAATGCGATTCTTATCTTTTCAAGATACCTTGGGATTCAAAATTCCGTCAAATTGAATTGTGCTTGCAGGTAGTGTAATTGAAAAAATAAAAAGAATTGAATTTTGAGTAAGCATTGATCGCAGTTGCCTCAATGATTAAATTAAGGCTATTATACTACGTTCTCAAATGCACGACCAGAGCATTCTGCAGCAATAGCAAAAAAATTCCTGTGAGATCCTTATTTAATAATTAAGCAATAAATTTTATCTTCTGTTTTCGTCCAAACAGCTTCCACAAAAAAGGTTCTATTGGGTGTCTATATATCATGTTGGAGAAGGAGTGTGGATGTATACTACCCAGTTATCCTCTGTGTAGCTCGAGAAACCAAGCAAATATCAACTTGAGACTTACGTAGACTTAAATATTTAAATAAGGCCCATGTTGAAACAGACTTTTTCTCCCACCCCTCGTGTTTAAACTTTGTGAACCGGCCATTCCTATGACCACGCGCGTGGATGAAGGTGCGAAATGGGTGAGGCAGGAACATCGTGACGCTCACGCACGCGTGCACTCTCCTCGTTAAATCTAAAGAAGAAAATAGACTGCTCGCAGTCTATTTCGTGCCAGAAGAGCGTGGCCGAATATAAAGCAAATAAGGGAGCCATTATGTAAAGGTCGAAAGCTATTTTACAAGAACGGAAGACATTTTTTGCATGCAGTTTTGTAAATTGTGTTTATATGATTCGGCTGCGAAAATTAGAGCGTTACTTGGAACCTCTAGATTCTTCTTAATTAATGCCACAAACGCTGACTTTACAGCTTAACATGTAATATAAACAGCAATAACCTTCTAATGCATGAAGATTTTGAGAGGTTCCATGGAAACGTTTTGACTGTATCTGAATTTGGGCGAATTATCTGCAAAAATGAAAAAATAAAATTAATGAATAAAAAAATTATTGCGACTATCTGCTGAGTGATAGGGTGGGAATCGTAGCTTTCAATTCTTTTACATTGGTTCAATAAATGTTTAGTGTTTTCCAGCTCCTAAGAGGTAATGAAGAATGACACGAACCATGAGAACACTACGCTGATTGTGCTGATACATGCACCTATTCTCAGGTATTAAAACTGATTCACTTAGGCCTTAGTTGGATTCAAACCATGATCTTTGTCTTGGTTACTGGCCATGTTCTCCTAGTCAACCAAAGAGTGAAAAATTCAAAGTATCCACTGAATCTGTTCGCTAATAGCTTAAAGGAATGAATTGGATGTCAGCAGTGGACTCTGTAATTGGTTCTCTAACTGCTCAACAAGCCGTTGTTTTGATATCACTACCTCTGTTTTCAACAAGTATTTCATTTAGGGCAGAGATCGACAGAGACGTCCAGCCGTGTTATGGCAGTTCTGAACTCAACTCTTATCAGCAGTGACCTATAACCTGTAAGTACCAGAATGTAGAAAGTAAAGAGCTTTACGGTCAATTGTGCCCTTTCTGCACCAAACTCGTAACTTTGCTTACTAATGAAGCAATGTTCATATCCCAACATGTGAACATTGCTTCATTAGTAAGCAAATTAATATGAATATATTTTTATGAGTAGATTCAAACGCCAGAGCCTCTGAAAGAACTGTCATGGTGCCACGTTTGCTTTGATAGTCTGCTTTTAGAAACTTTTTATTTAGGTCTGGGCCATTCCAGAAGTTGTCTCTGCTCCCAGTCGTTACATATAGAGTGTTTTGACTCATGTGACCTGCATCCCTGCAAAGTTACAAAAGAATTCGTTTGCATAAGAAAAGAAGCCAACTCCCAGAGGACTGATTTGGAACACCAACATGGCAGCCGTTTCATTGTCTTGGAACACCAATGTGGTCGCCGTGACGTCATGTGAAAATGCTCTTGTAACCGGCCCAGTGACGTAGTGGTTGATCACTTGACCCTACCTACAAGATTCAAGGTATGTACCAGAAAGGAAGAAAATGTTTTCCTAAAATATCCTATAATAACTCAAAAGTCTTTGAGGATTATTTCAAGCCATGACTTTAATTCCAGTAATCATCCAATTGAGCTCAACGAAAATGACCCTCGTGTCTTAAATGGAGTTATACAAATCCAAGGGTCACGTGCAAAACAGAACTTAAGATACTGTCTACACCAAAACTACAAGGAAGAACACACATCCAAGGATTAAAACGGATCAATACCAGCATTAAGTTGTAATAACAAGGGCAAACTATTACTTGCTTTCTAAATCCTTGTTCTTCAGAAACCTTACATTTAGGTCAGAAAGTCGCTGATGTCTGAGAGTACAAGCAATCTGGAAGTCTCTTCAATAGTGATTTGAACGAACAAGCCTGGCAGATCATAGGTTAGTACTGAGAAAAATACGAAAACGTTCAAAAAATACAAGGAAAGATAAATTGGTAATAATAAACAACATGGCCTCCGCTCAGGTTGTGAACCTCCAAAGCCATTTCTAAAAATTGTACAAAGGAGGTTCTTTTGGGATAAACATCTGTCACAGTGGCTTTTATTTAACTGTTCACGACGACGGCAAGCGTGCTTCATCCAAGTACATACACAGGGGCACTCAACGACTGTTTCTGGAAAACAGCAGTTTGGTGAAGAAAATATTGCTTATAATTTTCTATTACTTAAGGACGGCCAAGAATTTCTAGATAACCGTTCCATTCATGTATAATTTTCGAAGCTTCTCTAATAAATTCACTACGATTTTCTGAAGTTTAATTTTTCACATTTCACTCCCTAGATCAGGCTGTTTTTCGTATAAAGACAAAACGAAATCTAAAATTTTCGGATTCAAAAATGTATTAGAGAGAGGAATCATAAAAAATTTCAATTTCGTAATACATAAATTGCATCTAAAATTTTCGGGAAAATAATAGCCAAGCCCTTGTAATTTCGAAAAGACTCGACGATTCCCCCGGCTAGGATGACCCAACAGATGTAAATTCTATTGCACCGCTTACGGAATGCATTTCTGGGAATCAGGATAGCCTAAAGAGTGTTTTCAATGTATTCAGAAGGAAACCCCGTCCTTGGGTGCCCCTAAAATAGAGTTTCCTTGTAGCTGAAGGTGCGTCTTCGATCTACAAATGTGTTGCATGTTAAAAGCATCTTATATTTTATGGACTTCTATTGCATGATGGCAGCTTGATTTGCGAAGTGTTAGTGGGAGTGAGACCCAGGCCTACTTAGACTAGCGAAATATGTAATAGATTTTAAGCTGCCGAAAGCTAAATTTCTTGTTCTTGAAATGTATTTTATTTAGATCCTAATATTCAGATGTGACGCCTCACGGATAGCTGCTGTCATGAAATCCTAGCCATTGACTGGAAAACGGTACCCGGTTGGATCTTGTTCAAGTCGTCAGAGGTAAGTAAAAAATACTCCATGCCGGTCTTTCACCAAATCACATGAATGTTGAGACACTTGTCTGAAATGAAATTGGGATCGGATCGAAGCTGGTAGCGGAAAATTCTTTACTAAAAGTTATGTATCGAATTAAATGGACTAAATAAGCATGTGGTAAAACTGCTGAAGGACTGAGAGAAAAAAGGGATAACTCCACCTTTAATCGGTCAGAACCTTCACTTACAGCCTTGTCTCCTTTTTCTAGAGATATGAAGGAACTGTCTGGTAAGGCACTGTCACGAGTAGGACTGGAATTATGGTTGACATGACAACCTGTTGTATTAATTATGTTGCTTGGTGACGATGATGACGTCAAAGTAATGATAATGTCAGCGGCAACAGACAATAGTGGTGTTGATGATGAAGCCAATTTAATGACCTTCTTCAGCAGTCGTTCTCAGAGTCCTCTTGGTAGATGAGTAGGAGAGGGCCCTGGGAACGTGGCTGGTTTTGGGTTTGGATGATTGCCTGTACAAAGATTGGAATGGGAAGGTGGATAGAAATAAAGCAAATTTAGTAGCTGAAGACCAAAATAACACTACAGCAAAGTCAAAAGGGATTTGGGTTTTCTCGATAGTTTGGATGGTCTTGACGGTCTTCTCGGAGGATTTACAAAAGGCCAGTAGGGATAAAACTGAAAATAATAACATACAAATGAAGCACATGATGGACTCATTTGAAACACAAAAGAAAAAAAAATGCCAAAAAAGTAAATAAATGAGGAAAAATGAAACAAAAACGAACTTGAAATAAGAAATAGATGAAAACAGCGAAAGATGAAAAGAAAACTAGTGAAATTAAATAATACATAATAAATGTCATATTATAATGAAACTGAAAATAAGGTCAAATAAATAGTATAATAAATTATTGATAATAATAATGATCACGATAATGATAATAATAATGATAGAAAAGGAATTAACAGCAACGAAAACTACTTGATTGGTTTTTGAAAACGTCACTGCAAGGACAGCAATTAAAGAAGTCACGTTGCAGAAATCCAGCTAAAAGTATATTTGATTTTTACAATTAAGTCACTTTAAACGTTTTTCCTTTTCTATTATTATCATTATACTTATTAGTAACATAGTTATCGGTCATACTTAATTTATAAATATTTTTCCAAGTTTCTTTTTGTTTCGTCTTTCTATTTATTTGCCTTTTTTTGTCTTTATTCTTTTGTGCGTAAGTTATTGTTTTCACGTTTTATCCCTACTGACCAATGTTATTTCACTCTAGTTTAAATTTATTTGTGACATTTCCAACTGTGTCGCTTTCGCGCTATATAAGGACAGTCTGGCCATCCAAAATATCTGGAAACGCTCTGTCGCTTTTGTCTTTGCTGTTTTGTTATTATTTTGTTATTATGTGTTAAACGAATTGACCCCAAGAAGGAGTGAGAAAAAAACTAAGCTTTTGATAAGTTCCGTCAAACATTTTGTCCTGAGATCTTGAGAGATTTAGGAGCAGTGAACGTTAACAGGCTGGGAAGCCATGATGAGGCACCGTGATGTGAAAAGGTCTGACGCCTGTGCGTGGATGATGATGACGACGACGATGATGCTGACGACAACGATGATGATGATGCTGACGACGATCATAATGATGATGATAGTGACGGAAACCCAAAGCTCAGTTTATGGCCATGGCGTCTTTACCTGGTTAGTATCAGAAAACTAATTCAAAGCTTCTTCATCAATAGCTTCTTCAAGAGACGGCTGGGAAGGAGTCAGCTTTATAGGGTTAACGCAATGGCCTAAACATTGCACCGAGGGGAGTAAGAGAAAACTAATCTTTGATAATGTGTTCAGTTGAACTGGAGGTATTGACTCGACACAGTCGTCAGCTTGCTCTGCTTTACTCATTGACATTAGGACAGCTTGGGATTCAAAATTCCATCAAATGTATTTTGCATGCATGTAATTTAATTGAAAATTGCACCAATAATTGAATTGGGAGTAGGCATTGATCGCAATTGCTTCAATGATAAAATTAAAGCTATTAATACGATTTTTTTTAAATGAACCACGAAAATATTCTGCAGCAATAGCAAAGTAAAGCTGGGAGATCTTGTTTAAAAATTAAACAATAAATTGTACTTTCTGTTTTTGTCCCAACAGCTTCCAGGAAAACAGTGCTATTGGGTGTGTCTATATATCATGTTGGAGGAAGAGTGTAGTTGTGTGCTACCTAATTATCCTTTATACAGCACTAGAAACCAAAGAAGAACAACTTGAGACTTCGATAGACTTTATCATATTTAAGAAAGGCCCATGTTTATACAGACTTGTTGTTGCACCGCTCGTGTTTAAACTTTGTAAACTGGCCATTCCTAAACCACAGTAAGTTTGAACTTGGGACTAATATGGACCGAAGACTGAAGTGGAATTTTTTTTCGAACACCCTTCTGTAAGAGACCTAGTGGAATTCATATGTTTACCGGTTTCTCGGAGAAACCTAGCTGGGTGGGCCTATTTTCCGCTGTTTTTTTTTCTTACTATTGTATTGCCGTTAAAAGCTAAACGAGGTGGCAGTCCTTACATCTTTACCAGTGTGAAATTCCTTTAACATATTGCTCCAACGAGAAGAACTAAAAGATTTTACACACGATTCTCAAATGTCCACGCGCGTGACTAAAGGCGCGGGACGGGTGAGGCACGAACCGCGTGACCCTCACGCACGCGTTTATTCCCCTCATTAAATCTGAAGTGGATAAGAGGCCGCTCGCAGTCTATTTAATTTCGTGCCTGAAGAACGTGGCCGAGTATATAGCAAATGAGGGAACCATTATGTAAAGGAACAAAGCTATTTTACAATAATAGAAGTCTTTCTTGCATGCATTTATGTAAATTGTTTTTATCAATTCGGCTGTGTGAAAATTAGAGTGTACTTGGAACTTCTGAATTCTTCTTAATTAATGCTACAAACGCTGACTTTATAGCTTAACGTGTAACATAAACAGCAATAACCTTCTAATGCATGAAGATTCTCAGAGGTTCCAAGGTAACGTTTTGCCTGTATCTGAATTCGCGAAAATTGTCTGCAAAATCGAAAAAAATAAAAAGCAAATAAAAAAACGTATTGCGACTATCTGCTGAGTGATAGAAAGCGAATCATAGCTTTCAATCCTTTTACATTGGTTCAGTGTATGGTTAGCGTTTGCCAGCGCCTAAGAGGTAATGAAGAATGAAACGAACCATGAGAACACTACGCTGATTGTGCTGATACATGCACCTATTCTCAGGAGTTAAAACTGTTCCATTTAGGCTTTAGTTGGATTCAAACCCACGATGTTTGTGTTTGTTAGTTGTCTTGTGCTCGTAGTCCACCAAAGAGTGCAATTTTCAAGGTGTAGAATCTCAGCAACCTACTGAATCTGTTTGATGATAGCTTAAAGAAATGAATTGGATGTCAGCAGTGCACTCTGTAATTGGCTCTCTAACTGCTCAACAAGCCGTTGTTTTGATATCACTTACTCTGTTTTTAACAAGAATTTTATTTAGGTCAGAGATCGCAGAGACGTCCGGCCTTGTTATGGCAGTTCTGAACTTAACTCTCATGAGCAGTGGTCTATAACCTGTAAGTACCGGAATGTAGAAAGTAAAGAGCTTTAAGGTCAATAGTGCCCTTAGTGCACCAAAGTCGTGACTTTTTAGATAAGCTGACTTTTGCCCCAGTGGGATTCCAACCCGTGAACATTGCTTCGTAAGTAAGCAAATTGATATGAAATATTTTCATGAGATTCAAACGCCAGGGCCTCTGCGGGAACTGTCATGGTGCAACGTTTACTTTGATAATCTGCTTTTAGAGACTTTTTTTAGGTTTGGGCAGTTCCAGAGGTTGTCTCAGCTCCCATTCATTACATATAGAGAATTTTCACTCACGTGACCGGCATCCCTGCAAATTCACTGGAACAAAAGAATTCGGTTGCTTAAGAAAAGAAGTCAACTCCCAGAGGACTGCTTTGCAACACCAAAATTGCCGCCGTGACGTCATCTGAAATCGCTCTATTAACCGGCCCAGTGACGTAGTGGTCGATCACGTGACCCTACCTACAAGATTCAAGGTATGTACCAGAAAGGAAGAAATTGTTCTCCCAAGATATCCTAAAATAACTCAAAAGTCTTTGATGATTATTTCAAGCCATGACTTTAATTCCAGTAATCATCCAATTGAGCTCAACGAAGATGACCGTCGTGTCTTAATGGAATTATACAAATCGAAGAGTCATTTCCAAAACAGAGCTTGAGATACTGTCTAGACCAAAACTACAAGGGAGAACACACATCCAAGGATTAAAAGGGATCAATACCAGCATTTAGTTGTAATAACAAGGGCAATTTATTACTTGCTTTCTAAATCCTTGTTGTTCAGAAACCTTTCATTTAGGTCAGAAAGTCGCTGAGAGTAGAAGCAATCTGGAAGTCTCTTCAACAGTGATTTGAACGAAAAACTAAATTTCTTGTTCTTGAGATGAATTTTTTTTAGATCCGAACTGACTTCAGATGTGACTCCTCCTGAAGGATAGCTGCTGTCATGAACTCCTAGCCATTGACATTGAAAAATATTCAATGCCCGTCTTTCACCAAATAATGTGGAAGCACTTTTCTGAAATGAAATTAGAATCGGATCGAAACTGTTAGCGGAAAATTCTTAATAAAAGTTTGGTATCGAATCAAATAGGCTAAATAAGCATGTGTTAAGACCACTGAAAGCGGGATAGAAAAATAGGGGTAACTCCATCTTTTTTCCCGTCAGAACCTTCACTTGCAGCCTTGTCTCCTTTTGTAGAGAAATGAAGGAATGTCTTGTGAGGCACTGTCACTAGTAGGACTGGAATTATGGTTGACATGACAACCTGTTGTATTAATTATGTTGCTTGGCGACGATGACCACGATACAGTAATGATGATGTCAGCGGCAACGGACAACAGTGGTGTTAATGATGAAGCCAATTCAATGACCTTCTTCAGCAGGTGAAAGGTAAATTGAAACTTTGACTAGAAATATGTGTATCGCAGAACCCCAGGAAGCATCGGGCAACGTCGTTCCCAGAATCCTCTTGGTAGATGAGTAGGAGAGGGCCCTGTGGGTTTAGGGGTTGGTTGATTGCCTGTAAAACGATAGGGATGGGAGGGTGGGTAGAAATAAAGCAAATTTACTAGCTGAAGACCAAAATAACACAACAGCAAAGTCAAAAGGGATTTGGGTTTTCCCGATAGTTTGGATGGTCTTGACGGTCTTCTCGGAGGATTTACAAAAGGCCAGTAGGGATAAAACTGAAAATAATAACTTTCAAATGAAGCACATGATAGACTCATTTGAAGCACAAAAGAAAAGAAAAATGCCAAAAAAGTAAATAAATGAGGAAAAATGGAACAAAAATGAACTTAAAATAAGAAATGAAAGCAACGAAAGATAAATGGAAATCTAGTAAAATTAAATAAATTTAATAAATGTTATACAATAATGAAATTGAAAATAAATTCAAATAAATAATATAATAAATTATTGATAATAATAAGGATAATCGTGATCACGATAGTGATATGATTGATAGAAAAGGAATTAACAGCAGCGAAAAATACTTGATTGGTTTTTGTAAACGTAACTGCAAGGACAGTAATGAAAGCAGTCACGTTGCAAAAATCCAGCTACAAGTATTTTTGATTTTTAAAATCAAGTCACTTTAAATGTTTTTCCTTTTCAATCACTATCATTACACTCATTAGTATCATAGTTATCTGTTATGTCCAATTTATAAATACATTTTCAGGTTCTTTTTTTGTTTCGTTCTTTCTATTTATTTGCCTTTTTTGTCTTCATTCCTTTGTCAGTAAGCCGTTGTTTTTACGTTTTATCCCTACTGACCAATATGACTTTCAACCAGTTTAAATCATTGTATCACATTTTCAACTGTGCCGCTTTCATGCTAAAAACGGGCGGTCTGACTATCCGAAATATCTGGAAACGCCCTGCCGCTTTTGTCTTATTATTGTTATTATTTTTTTATTATGAAATACACGAACTGACCCAACGAAGGAGTGAGAAACAAAACTAAGCCTTGGCGATAAGTTCAGTTAAACTTTGGTCTTGACATCTTCAGAAATTTAGGAGCGGTAAACGTTAACAAGCTGTGCAGCCATTATGAGGCACTGTGATGTGAAGAGGTCTGACGACTGTTTTTTTTTTAACGTCGCATGGATGATGATTATGATGATGGTGATGGTGATGACAGCAACGACCATGATGCCGAGGACGATCATAATAATGTTATTGACGACGATGATGATAGAAATGTGAAGGACGTTGTTGATAACAATGCTGACGACGATGATGTAGACGACAACGATGATGATGATGATGATGATGATGATGATGGTAATGACGGAAACCCAAAGCTCAGTCAATGGCCATGGCGTTTTTACCTGGTAAGTATAAGAAAACTAATTCAAAAGCTTCTTCATCAATAACTTCTTCAAGAGACGGCTGGGAAGGAGTCAGCTTTATAGGGTTAACCAAAGGGCCTAAACATTGCAAAGAGAGGAGTAAGAGAAAACTAATCTTTGATAATGTGTCCGGTTGAGCTGGAGGTATTGACTCGACACAGTCGTCTTCTCCCAGTCTGCTCTACTTACTGAGTTAGGACAGCTTGGGATTCAAAATTCCATCAAATGAATTTTGTTAACATGTGATTTAATTGAAAAAATAATAATAATTGAATTGTGAGTAGGCATTGATTGCAATTGCTTCAATGATAAAATTAAAGCTATTAACAAGAGTTTTTAAATGCACGACCAAATATTCTGCAGCAATAGCGAAAGAAAGCTGGGAAATCCTTGTTTAAAAATCAAACAATAAATTGTATTGTCGGTTTTTGTCCCAACAGCTTCCAGGAAAAGAGTGCTATTGGGTGTGGCTATATATCGTGTTGGAGGAGGAGTGTGGATGTACGCTAGCGGCCATTTATCCTTTGTGCAGCAGGGAGAAAGCAAGCGAAGATCAACTTGAGACTTCGATAGACTTTATAATATTTAAGCAAGGCCCTTGTTTAAACAGAGTTCTTGTTGCACCAGTCGTGTTTAAACTTTGCAAACCGCCCATTCCTAATTAAACCGCAGTTTGTTTGAACATAGGCCTGTGTAGTGAAGACTGTAGTGGTATTTTTTTCTATAAGAGACCCAGTGGAATTTATATCTTTAGTGGGTTCAAGGAGAAAAGGTCACTGGGTGGGCTTATTTTCGACTGGCTTTTTTTTCTTGGTTGTTTATCGCCCTTAAATGCCATACCGGGTGGCAGTACTTACATCTTTACTGCTATGAATCCTTGGAAATACTTTTACATATTGCTCTAACGAGAAGAATGGAAAGATTCACACCTTTTTTTTCTCTTGCAAGATCGATTACCTGTACCCTCTAATTTCTTTTGTCAATGGTAACAATTTATATTTTTGCTTCTTTTAAACAAATGTGAATGACGAACCCATTAGTGTTGTAAGATTTGCAATAAAAAGTGACCGGGAGAGCATGAAAATTCGCCGGATACCAACAAACTATTCGCCAGGTATCGGGGAGGCTAAATTATAACTGGGTAGACTAAACTAAACCACCTGGTACAAAGGGGTGTCATCGATGACAGTTTAACGCGGTTTCTACTAAGTGAACCCTTTCATAGCATTAAGGAAAAAAAAGTGTACTCCATTTGGGTCACGTTTTAGGATTTTACCGAATAAAGACAGAAGGTAGATATTTATTAGTTAATATAAGGTTTGTTATATTTAAGACGCTCGGTGTTGTGAGTAGTGAAAACCATAAAAAGCCGTATTTTATTTGTTTTCATTATCAGTTTCGTGCTTAGACTACGAGCAGTCTCTCTTTTCTCTAAGTTCGTCGAGCGAAACCTGCGAGAAACACTAATGAATCACGCGCATGACTGAAGGCGCGAGACCGGAGTGGCACTAACCGCTTGACGCTCACGCGCGCGTGCACTCCCCTCACTAAATCTGAAGAAAAAATAGACTGCTTCGAGACTGCTCGCAGTCCATTTCGTGCTAGATGAACGTGGCCGAATACATAGCAAATGTGGGAGCCATCATGTAAAGGAGGAAAGCTATTTTACAATAATGGTACTAAAGACTTTTTTGGGTGCAGTGATGATGCATGCATTTATCAAATCGGCTGCGAAAATTAGAGCGTAACTTGGAACTTCTGAATTCTTCTTAACTGATGCCACAAACGCTAATTTTCTTAAAGCTTTAGCTTAACATGTAACATAAGCAGCAGTAACCTTCTAATGCATGGAGATTTTCAGAGGTTCTAAGGAAAAGTTTTGCATTAATCTGAATTGTCTGCAAAAAGAAAAAATATTGAAATATGATAAATAAATAAAAACATTATAGCGATAGGGAACTTCACAGCTTTTAATCCTTTACATTGGTTCAATGAATGATTTACTATCTATTATGAGCGAAAAGTGGTCGGATAATTGTTTGGGCACTTTGAGAAAGCAACAGAAATCAAATCGTCCTTGTATTGCGACAGATCAAGGGAGGTTAAGCAAAGATGTTTTTGAACTACGTATGTTAACCGGATGTGAGCAATTTTCCATTTAACAGTGCCTAAGTGATATCAAAATTGTACTGCTAAGTGTTTATACTGCTGTAGACAGTGCCTAGAGACGATTTGTCCGAAAATTAAACTTAAAATCGCCGCTCAAGAATGAACGTCCCACAGGCATCCCAATCTAAGCGATCGCCAGTTCACTGAATTAATGTATCTGGTAATGTTTTTTTATTTTTTGTTTTATTCATAGGGTTCATATGGGAACAGTAAACACTAAAAAAATGGTAGGAAAAATTTTGTGTCCTTGTGTATTTCTGATGCCTGGATTCGTCGTCGGAGCATGTGGAATGGGTAGCCCTTGTTTTGGGCTATGATAGTCTGTAATGTCAATAGGGAAAAACTGATGCCTGGACGTCGTTAGATGATATTTGTCGAGATCAGTCTTGCGCTTAATGAAATCCTTGCTGATATGTACCTGGCCGAGTACATATAGGTTACCGAACTCTACACTTGCAGCTATTTCAAGACAGTTTGTACGGAAAAGTGCACGAAAGGCATCGTTGGGGTTTTGAGTTCACAATTGAATGAATGGCACGTGCTTCGAGAGGCAATGGACGAAGGAAATTAACAAAACTAAGTTCGACAGCTACAATGTTAGGAACAGTGTATTGATCATATCCCATATTACCTTTCGGGATTGTCGCGTGCACATCCTTTTAAGCCTGTGGGCAGCCTGTGGCTGATTATTACCAAGGGAAGGCTGGTTGGTCGACGAAGAGGTCCGTTGGGCTGTTGCGGTGTACCAAAGCCACGGCCACGGCCACCACCAGACAAACAATGGCACGGGGAGAAGGTTCGAGGTTCTCCACCACTTTGTTGGAGGGGGACTAGCTAGCCCTTACAACAAACAACTTTTTCTGACTCACTGGTGGTTTATTCACTCTCAGCTTCTAGCTTTTACAATTCTCTCTCTGGTAATTTAGTGTTACACCCATTTTCATATCACCCCGGAAAACCATCTGCTTAGTGTAAACTAATGCTGACGTAAGTCTAATCTGATTGGTTGAGACAACCTTATTAGCATGAAACCTTCGAGATAATTACTTTGTGAAAATCATGGTTTTTCTACCCAAGTCAACTAGCCAATACAAAACAAACAGAACAATATAAAAACTACAAAGTATGTAGTTATACTCAAACCTTTCAAAACAGCTTATAGGCAAGCGCTGTAATTACAGTTTGAGAATCTAAGTTTGTTGTCGATTTACAGAAGGTGTTAAGCTTCTTCATTGAAAATGATTGGCTAAAACTTTTCCATAGATTAATATAACCACGGACTTGATCGCAAAACTCAGAGGGTAAATTTAAAATGAAGTTTAAGGTTCAAGGCAGAATTTAGAACAATATTTGTTTACCCACAAAAACACCTATAAAATCACTTAAATCTAATCAAAGTTATCCTTTGCCATGAATTCGGTTAAAAACTCAAGGAAACCTGCTTAAACTTGTTAAAACTAAAGAAGTAAGGTAGTCATTTCCTGGTAAATATAGTTGGAAGACCAGATTAAAATCAAAAATGTTAAACTGAACAAAATACTTAATGTAAACAAGGCTTTACTCCAGAGATGCACCGACCAATTGGTACATCTCGTTTGCACCGACTTCATGTCAGGAGAAACTTTCTATCGATCATCAATTAAATTTAGAGGCCAAAACTATTAGTTGTGAAATAGCTTGCTAAAATCAATCAACAAGAACGATTACAACAACTTTACTACAGACATGTATCGCAGCAAATGTCACAAGTGGCTAACGTGAACTCTTCGATCAACATTTTCCTTCAACAAGACCAAGGAGAATGAATCAACAGAAATCATTTTCTCATTTCGGGAGGAGTTGAACATCAAGTTTTTTTTATGATATTTCCCTTCACCTATAGATATTTCCCAAATCAAATGAATTTTTGTAATAAATCCCAAACACCAAATCAAATTCCCTTAATAATTTTAAGTAAAAAACATGCGCACTACGAACACTTTCTTTTCATCTCTTTCATTTTTATTGTTTAACAAACCTTTGGAAATAGCTATATGCAGTTTGGGTTCTCCGGATTTCAAGTGACGGTGGGTGATGGGGCGGGGCAAAAATAAAAGGCCAAAAAAATCGGTAGGGCTTCCAACAAAACCCAAAAAAATCCCATGATCGAATTTCCGAGCCTTCATAATTTACAGAAAGCTTAAATTATATGACACGAAAAACAATGGCAGTGGTGTGCAAACGGATGCAAGAACTCCCAACAATGTTGGGACCTGCAGTGCATCATGGGAAGAATACAACCCATAAGTCTTTGTAAACCATGCGTGATACGCCTAAACTATCTTGACGTTGTGACTTGGTATACTTCCAAAACCTTTCACTCTTTTTTTTTTTTTTTTTTTTGCCTCGAAATCTCTCAAAACCCTCGAAGTTCACCCTCGGAGACCCAGGGGCAGTTAGTCGGGTCGATAAAATGTTCGTGGGTCTCCGAGGATGCGCGAAGTTCTGCGCTCGGTTCCTTCATGTAAGCTACACTAAGTGACCATAAGCACCTCCGTTGTCATGGCGGACAAAGCTTACACCTGCGGAACATCATTTTTAAAATAATCAGAAAGAATTGTGGTCTCTTTTTTGAGGATTTTTTCATCAATTTTTGAGAATATGACATCTTAACATCATCCAGAGTACTTCTCAAATAGCTTAAAGTCGAAGACAAGGAAGACAAGGAAGACCATAGTTCGAACATTCGTTCAGTCGATTCGAGCTCCAATATGGCGGATACTCCTCTTGGCGGTAGTCAAGGGTCTGAAACTGCATCAGAACCTGGAATAAAAAGTCCGGAGCATTCTATGTCTCCGGAAAGTGTTACTGACACAACACCAACAACCCAACCAAAGTCTCAGCCTCCAAAAAGACGCGGAAAAGGTAAAGCTTATACCCAATGTATTTTAGGGAAGCATCAGCTTAGGGTTGATTCTTGTCTAAATCATGAACTAGGACTAGGGACTTAGGCAGCCTTTGCACAGCTGGTAACTTTAGAACCAGTGTTAGGTTTCGTGTCTATTTGTTTTTACATATGTCAAGTAAAATGACTTGAAGCTAGTAAATTGTAAATCTACAGCATGAGTGTAAGAGTACTGTGTACGGTAATAAATATAGATTGGTAGGGGAACTCAGGGTATAGTTCTCATATGCACTCAAGGCGAGTACTTTAGAGCATACATGTAGCAGTCGGATCAGCTTAGCAAATCTTTCCCTCCTACCTGCCTCATCTATTTTGTTATGTTTTATGACAGCCCTTGTATTTTGTTTAATAGTATTGTAGTGTCTTGTCTAGTTTTATCTTTGGAGTGTTAGCTTTTCTTTCCATTTTGATGTTGTATCAGATAACGATAATTCAGTATCCTTTACTGAGGACCTAAAATCTGGAATTCGTTGCCTATTTCACCAATTAGCTCTCCTTCTATGTTTGTTTTTTAAAAAAATTTAAAGAATTATCTCACTGATAGCCGAGCTGTTGCTTAATTTTCTGATCTGGCTCACTCTGCACTCAGCCATGAATTTAGTTCATTAGGTGGTTGAAGGAAGCCTGTTGATATAAGCTTCAAGCTTCGTTAGGCTTCCTTGTCACATTGATTTTATAATTTAATTAACAACTTTTGTTCATGTTGTATAAGGTTTTGTGAGTGACAAAATAAATAAATAAATAAATAAATAAAACGTTTTTACAGATATTAATAAAGGCTGCCTTAGTCCCAATTTTGCATGTTGGTTGTATGGTTTAGACTATAAACTTAAGCTTTAATACATGTAGATTGTAAAGTTATCAGATTGTAGGTATCCATGGCCACAGCCAGATCGTTCCACAATTTAGTCAGTACTTTTCACAAGTCTTTAAGCTACGAAAAAAACGAGGGCGTTACTTATGTGTATGACTGTATACCTCGTTCTTTAAGCTGCAGATAAAAAGCATAAAAAGCATTTTACACTGAAACTGTGGAATGTTGTGGGTATGATCTGGCTCAGAACAATCTGACCATGGAACAAAGTGACCGTAAAACAGATTGTCTATAGCCAATATATCAGAACTTCACTTCTGGAATCAATTTGATTTGAATGATACAACCTAAAAAACTTTCTGCCTTCTATTTAGCCCCCGATTTACCTGTTCATGAAAGAAGGAATTGGCTAATACACCTACATTACATAAGGAAAGAATACAGTCGATGTAAGGTGAGTTGTAAACGACGTTTTTTTATGATCCATACAGTATTCCAAGGGTATTAAAGTTTTCATGTTGTTGCATCAGCAATTAACCATCGTTATTCTTTCAGGCTCTCGTAAGTGACCAACTTCAGGAAACCCAAGGAATGTGTGAATATGCCCTGTATGTACAAGGTACACGTAAAGGAACAATCTGGGGATATTGAGGGGGACGGGGGAGGGGGGCAGAAAATTAGTTCTTGCAATTGTGGATTTCAAAATAAATGACAGATCCAGACATACACACAAATCCATTTTTAGGTTTGCTCATGTTGACAAATCTGGAAAGGTCCAGATTTTCTGTTGATCAATGTACCCCTTACATGTAAGTGTACATTGCATTGTACTCTACTGTTAACTGCTCTTTTTTTTCTTCTATTGTGAAAAATTGTCTTCGAGAGTGGCTGGACTACTAAATACCATTCAGAAATTCAATACATGCATGCATGTACATGTATATAGGTACAATGTATGTGTAATGACAGCAACCTTTTAAAGAACAGAACAAGAAAATGTGATATTTTAAGATTTTCCTTTGCTGTTTTATTCCTTTTATTTTATGTAGCATTAATTCTGCGTCAGGAAGGACAAATTCAAGAATCATTAGATCTCTTCCAAAGGACTGTGCAAATCAACCCCCAAAGTGCTGACAATCTAAAGCAAGTGGCAAGATCTCTGTAAGTCTTCACAGCTTTGTTAAATGTCTAATTGCTCCCTAGTAATAATTATTGTTTTGGTTTTCTCAATCTTTCATGCATGTAAATTGAACAATTAAGTACTTTGTAAGTTCCAGATACACGCACTGTTGATAATCCATTGACAGATTAGCCTTGCTAATGGCAATCATGTCATTCAAGATAGAGAAAATGAAGCATGCAATCCAGCCTCTAGTTTCCCTGCAGAAACCTGTATGGATGCGAGAAATTTTGGTCATTCATGATGTCGGTGTACACCCATCCAACCCTCTGCCTGTTTAGACCCAGGTGAAAGGGAAGGGGGTGGGGGAGGGGTGTATGGAAGATGTAACGAGAATCCCAGATATGCAGCTTGCATTTGTGGTGGCTGGGTTTTACGGATTTTCATGGCACTTGGTTTTCATAATGTCAGGACTTCTGCATGGAGATGTATTTTTGACAAGTTGAAGATTAAAACAACCACGTGAAATAATTGAGAGTGATCACAAGCCTCGAGTTATAGCTTTCTCAAACTGATCATTGGGAATAATTCATAAAGAAATACAAAAGAAATGCATGTTTTCACGAGTGTCTGGAAATCAGATCAAAACCTGTTTATTGCATCTTTACATGAATGTTTCTTCTAAACATTAATCCTTTTACAGTGTACTTACATGTAAAGAGTAATATGTATGAAATGCATTCGAGTTTCAAGGTGTTTGAAATTGCAATGAGATATTAACCCATCAAGATTTTGATGGGTTATCTCACTTTAATATCAAGCACCTTGAAACTTGACTGCAGTTCATACTTTCAGCCATACATGTAGCTCTTCTATAAAGTGTTTAATATATAGTGATGAAACACAGTCTCTTGTTTGATATATTACATGTACTTTGAGTAACTTTTACATTAACTCTCTATGCCATGTTAATATTAACAACTTAGTTAACTTCTTTAGCTTCCTTCTTGCTCGTCACAAAGCTGCTCTTGAAGTGTACAATGAGGCTGCAAAATTAAGCACCAAAGACTGGGTATGTATGTAGTGTTTGTAATACACATTATTCAACTTTTTGGTGAGCTGTCATTTAGATTCAAAACAAATGTAGGACACCAAAACAAGCCCAGATAAAGTGGGTCTTGACAAACTGTGAGCCAGCGAGCCAGCGAGTCATGTGAGTCATGCGAGTCATCATGTGAGCCATGCGAGACAGATGTTAGTTCCCAGTCCATTTTCCTTTCTTCGGCTTTTGGCTATTTGGCACAAGTTTTTGCTATCCTCGCTCTCCTTTCAATATCGTTTTGTTATCTGCCTTCATCTTTTTCAACTTTTGTCAAGGTAAGTTTTTTTTTTTTTTGTTGTCATTAATTTTTGAGAAAGTTCAGCTGCAATTCTTGAAGCTGCTGAAATCAAGCGCCAAGTTCTTGGTTACAAAAAAAGTCGGGGAGGGTCCCACTGCAGCTGATCGGGAAGAAAAAGAGCAAAATGAACTCCTTGCAGGTCGAGATGCATGCGCTTCTGCAGTTCAGTATATAGCAGAAAATGCAGAGTCATTGACTGGGAAGGTAGATTTTTCAACTGATGGAGAAGCTGCTCGTTACTTAGTTACAGAGGCTAGTTTTTTTGTAGTTTACGTTAAAAACAAAGTTATTTTATGCTGACTCACATGGCTTGCTTGTTGATTCGCATGGCTCGCATGCCTTGCATATTATACACACTCAGCTAAAGTCAGCGACAAAATTATTGAGCCATTGTTCTCAAATAGGGTAACTTCAGGGAACAAAAGAATCCAGCCCGTCCCCCCCCCTCTGTCCCATCCATTCAAAGTTGAAGTGTTTGTTGTGTTCTATATGTAGCTCAAACAGTTGCACAACATTGCATGGAGTGGATGGGGGAGGAAAAGCTATATTTTCCCCTTTTGAAGTCAGTGAAATGAAAAAAGCCCAGTTTTGGGTGAAGTGTCTCAACTCATTTTGTTGCCGATTGCGATTGTGGGTCTGAATAGAGGCACATGAAATTATTCCCTAATTTTACTTGGACCTTTTGCTTATACACTTGCTAATTATTGTGTTTGAAAAGATTTAACTAAAGTTTCATTTTTTTGCAATATTTCATTTTAGGAAATCTACCATAATCAAGGTAAGACTAAGATTGTTTGTTGATCGATTTGATATTGTTAATGTTGTTGTTTTTGTTACGTGTACATGTAGTAGGTAATAATTATTGACTGATAATTTTGTGTTATCAAGCATGCAAAAAAAGTAGTGTTTGGTAGCCTGGGGTTAGTGGATTTTGTGACAACAGGCTAGTGAATTCTGTTCTTAACTTGTCTGACAGGCAAGTGAACTTTCGTAGAATTCAAATTACAGATTAAAGTTCTATGTGGCAAATAATTATTGTTGAAATTCAATAAATTCATGTGGATTAAAAAGTGGTTTTAAGATGATCAGAGAAAGTGAAATTGTTAATTTTCTATTTTTTTTTTGTGCCATGAATTTATTTGGCAAGTAATTAACTAACTAATGGTGTAATCAGTAAATTAACTATTAATCCTGCATGTCAAAATTGTTTTCTGGCTAGTTAAAATGACTCTTTTGCTAGTACATGCTTGCTACATCTTGTCTGAATGGCAAGCTTAAAGCTGACTTTCTTTGCACTATGGTTGTCTTAAGTACATGCAGAGGAAGGTATCAAGTTTATGCAAGAGATGATCAAGAATACCCTCCTTTGGACTTGGTCGATTTAACAACTCCTTTATCTACATAATTCCTCATACAGTGTATCATACTCAGCCTCATCCAATAACAATTGATAAGTATGAAAAAAGTGTAGCAAGTCAGTGGTTGAGTTGATGTTACCAGTACTTGTCTGTATGACACCCAATCTTTAATTACATTGCATACTGTGCCACTTTATTGAATGTCAAGAATTTGTTTCTCAATATTATTGGTCCTTTATTAGGTGTTTGCTATATGTATCTAAAGGATTTTGAAAAGGTGGGTACTGATACAATTATTATTTTGACTAACTCCACACACTAAAACAAGAGAAATAAAACAAATTATGCTCATGTAAATTATCCCCAGGACACTGCAACACCCATAGCCCGACAAAACAATGGACATTTTGCAATGTCATTAGACTTTCTATTAAAAAGTCCTTAATTTTTTTTCCTGGATGGTTATGCCATTGTAAAGGACTTTTCATACCTGTTTGGCGCGAAATTCACCGGTCGAAAATTCTACTGGTGACATTTTGACAATTGACCAATAGGACAGTGAGTGATGAACTATTTACACCACTCCCAACACAGCATACAGTGTATGTCAATCATTTTTTTTCCAGCGTGAGTTTATAATATAATTCAAATCATTCAGGCAAAAATAACGAGTCGACCTTGAGACTTCATCGCTCGCTCAGTGGCTGCGTTACCTCATGCGTTCAAAGTTCGCTTTGCACACTTTTAAGAACTTTAATATGAGAGGTTGACTTGTAGACTTGCAGTGTCACCAGTGATTCCCTGCATAGGATCAATTGCAGGGAAACTGCTGGTGACGTTGCAAATTTCTGCCTCTTGTCTCAGGCTACAACACAAACTGGCACCAATAATTTAAGTGTGAATTTTTTATATTAAATTGAATTTAATAACTACATGTAATTGGCAGGTTCAAATAATTGACATATATAGTATTGAAAAAATTCATGAATACTTCATACATAATATTACAATATGTCTCTGTGCAGCAAAGGGTATTGTCCAGTACAAGTATCCCAAAGGAAAACGAGGTGCCCACATAAAAAAATTCTAGTCGCGCGAGTATTTTCACTACAAAGGCAAGTTATATATCAAGTTAAAGCTAAAAGACTAAATTACCTTATAAAAGATTTTATTTTATCGAATTTCAAAAGGCGCTTAAGTTTTTTGCTCTCAAACTCAGGGGTATCAAGTTTACTGCTGAAGCTCCAGCCCTTTCGCGTTGTAAATATTCACTTCCTTTTTATTGCATCTGATTGACAGATAAAAGACCTAAAAAAGGGTAAGAGGAAATTTGCATATGTTTCGTATTAGCGGAATTATTGCATTTCAAACTAAAAAGTCGAATCTTGAGCGCGATTTATGCAAAGAAACTGACATAAAATGAGTTACAAAGGGAAATCGGAAAATTCCTCACACCCTTTTTGAGTCTATATCATTATCCATCATATCTGAAAGTTTCAAAGCGATAGCTTAAAACCTGTCCCAACTGGAGGTCGGAGAATTTTGATTTTTGGGCCTAAAATAGAGTGAGAGAAAATCAGCTCTAAAGATTATTTTAGCGCGAGGTCCATGCTTGGCTGGTTAGCTCAGAAAAGGCTCATTTTAGAGGGGTTAAAAAGCACTTTCTGGTTTTCTTTTTCTGCCAAAATAAAATTTAGGACCCACTCATGCCAAAAATAAAAAAAAAAACAAAATCGAGCAATGTACTAAAATTTTCAGTTACCAAGACCTTAATATTCACTGTCATTGTAGGCTAAAGATTGCCTGAAGCATGCTTTGCAGTACCACCGCCATGATGCTTCTTTCATTCAGCTTGGGAAAGTTCTCCTCTTAGAGGGCGACACGGAATCAGCCATTGATATTTTCAAAAGAGCAATAGAGTAAGTTCCAGTTCATATAATTTATGCTGATAATGTACGGTGTTCATAATAAATTTTATATACATACTATAAGTGGGGATCACGTGTAAGTGAAACACATGCAAAAATATGAGTGCGTGGTTTGTTCCTCCCATTTTATTGTCATGTTTGGGCTTTCTCCATTTCGTGGACGCGACTATCTCAGAACCTGGAACAGGCTAATATGACATGAGAAGGGGTACTTCTTCCACGACTTACAATGTACTTCATTCAAATTCCAAAGAGTTTGCAAAACTATAGCTGCACATTCAAATGGATGCAATAATGGTCCCAGAAATATCTATACCCACTTTACGAAGGAGGTGGGGCAGTGAATGGTAATTCAGTGGGTGAAAGCCCATACCTTTATAGGACAGTGGATGGTGGAGCCATTTATAAGTACCAAAGGCCCAGTGATCAGTAGTACTACTTCTCCTTAAACTGCAAGAAGATTTTAGCCAATTATTTTGTTAGTATCTTTGTTTTTCATTAACAATTTGAGCTTTTGCTGTATCTGCAGATTTTCACCTGAAAACCCTGACTTAATGACTACACTGGGTCTTCTTTACCTTCAGGTAAATAAATGGTACTGTACAGTGTACATGAGAGAGCTTGATACTATTATTATTATTATTATTATTGTTATTGTTTCCCTTAAACTACACTGTACTGTTTCTTGCATTGCAAGATAAATATTAAATAATTTTGTTTTTTCACTGTCTACATGCATCTTTCAGCTGGGACAGACCTCAAAAGCTTTTGAGCATCTTGGGAATGCCTTGACTTACGACCCAAGTAATGTGAAGGTACAGATATAAGCCTACATTGTAAAATAAACTGTTTCCTCACAATTAGGTCTATACATGTACTGTAGTTAAGATTAGTTTTTGAGTCCACTTGCAAAGTTTTTTCTAAAAGCAGTTAGTAAATAGGCCACTTGCGAGTAACTTGCCCCAAGCCTCTTTGTACATAATAATGCAGAGAAGACAATGGGTCAGTTATTATTTAAACTACTTCTAACTTAGACTGCGGCTTATGAAATCTTTGAACCTTCGGATCTCTTTCTTAGTGGGTTATGCTAAGAGGGCAAATGCTTTTCTGGTCTATATTATATGCATTAATGAAACTGTTCACGATAGATGGTGTTTACATAAAAGTGTTTGGCGAACTGATAGTGGATTAGAACGCGGTTTTGTTAAACACTGGCCAAACTCCGTTTAAATAACTGGCCCAATGAGTTGAGGGAAAACCTAGTCATGCACGTGGAAAACTAAGAATAACCATTTTCCCGAAAGTGAGATTCTAAATCTCTCGTATCATGGGTAAACAAAAAGGCGATGCTTAAGGGTCCTCTTATTTTTAGCGGTATTGTAGTTCACCTGGAACAGTCATCATCTGGCCTCAGTTGCTTAATGTGGATAATGCTGTCCACCGGATAGCCTGCTAGTGTCCTCGAGATTTCTTCCTTCGCCCTAAAAAACAAATCAGTGCCTGCTACGCAGTAGAGAACGCAATTAGTCTCCCTAATACAGCTATTTCGAGAAAGGTTGTCGGAAAAAGTGCCCGCGACAATCCCGAAAGGTATGGTGGGTGTTTTTGAGTTCACTGTTCTTCGAAGAAATTTGAAAGAATGGCACAAGAAGCCATGGACCTATGTTTGCGAGTGCAAAAGGAAAACAACAAAAGTAAGTTCGACAGCTACAGTGTCAGGAACAGCGTATTGATCATAACTCATATTACCGTTCGGTTTTGTCGCGTGCACATTTTTTGCGACAACCTTTCTCGAAAGAGCTGTATATTTATCTGCTGGATGGCGCTATCCAACGTTTTAACAACCATGGTCTGGCTGGCAAACCTGAGGCTGACTGTGCACTCATTTTACCACCTCTTCTCTCCACCAGTCCTCCGTTTTACAGGTATTTAAATCTTCATGGAAAGGAAATAAGTGAAACAAGGATTTGAGCTCACACCTGGGAATCGAATTTGCGTACAGATGGCCAAATGTGCCAGTCCTTGTTTCTTGGTTTCCGGTTCATTGTTTCTTTGAGAAAAAGGCTGATAGAGTTTGCTTTTCCAATTCCAGGCTATTCTAGGAGCAGGTTCTATTATTCAGTCACATGGTGATTACGATGTTGCTTTGACAAAGTACAGGATCGCCGCCTCCGCCACACCCGAGTCACCTCACTTGTGGAGCAACATTGGCATGTGCTTCTTTGGAAAAAAGAAATACGTGGCGGTAAGTGAACCTAGTGCTGAGTGGCCTTAGCTCCCACAAGTCTTTTGTAGCTTAGTAGGGAGCTTAAGCATCGACGACAGCGACGGCTACGAAAACGTCGCTTAAAAAGTGAAGTTGCGTTGCCTAAAACTTCATCGCGCCTATTCCATCTTGTTTAGTCCGTCAAATGTTGGCAAATTTCTTTGGAGTTGAATTCTACAAGGATTGTATCAAAGTTCAGGAAAAGAAACAGAAAATTGTTGTTTTGTGTTCCCGTCCTCGACAGAACATGAAATTAGGCACTTTCACGTTGAAGTCGTGCAACGATAGCTAAGAAATGTACAAAAAAGCGTGATGCACGTGCAAAGTTGTTGTTTAGCCAATCTAAACTTATTGCTTTTTTGCCGTTATCGTTGACGTCGCCGTCGTCGTTGTCCCAAGAGTGACTGGTTCAACATCAAGTTTCTCCTTACAATATCAATACATTATCAAAAGAAAAGGTTATGAGATTTAATAAAATGATCAACTCAGGGAAAATGCTTTGATCCTTTATCAAATTCTCTCAACTGAGTCTTTAAGAAGTTTTTTGAGATCAGTGTGGAGAATTGGTATGTTGATACTGGGGCTTTATAAAGGGTTGAGCTCCCTAATGTTAAGGTGATGTTACACGGGACGACTCGCAACGACGATATTTAACGCAACACATCGTTGCAATATTGGAACAATGTTGTAAATATTCGAAACAATGTCGCAACAATGTTGCTGTGTTGTGTTAAAAATCGTCGTTGCGAATCGTTTCGTGTAACATCACCTTTAGAGCATCTGGACTGGTAACCGGACGGTCATAGGTTTAACTCCTGTTGGGAGTTTTTGGGATTTTTTCCTCCAAGCCGCCTGTGTCTTTGATTGAATAATCATCTTTCTCATGTATTCACCAGACTTAGAAATTCACCATCATATTACTATCATTACGTGTCAGTAAGTTTGAACAAGTAACGATTTTTATTATATAGCTGAATCCGCGTGGGGGCAGGATAAAGCAAATCCTGTCTTCAGATTGGTCGGTCTGATTGGCTACCCGAGGGGGCTAGATGGGCCTACATTGCTCACTGGGGATTTCACGAGTTGGTACAGAACGAAAAAGGTCTCTATGTGGCCATATGATTAGTCCTTCATTGAACACGCTTGTTTAGTCAAAATGGTTGGATAGTGGCCTCGTTCTTGGCCATTATCTGAGATTCATCTTGACCTCTGGCTTGATAAGTAAGTCCATAAACTAGATATTAAATATGAGATTGTTCTGTAACACCAGCACTGTGTAGGAGATAACTTGACTGCATCTGTAGTCTACACGAAGCTCGTTCCACCATATTATGAGCTGTGTAGCTTCTGAAATACAGTCTGTAACTGGCATACAAATTGTACCATGCCTCTTTGAAGCTACCCTTCTCCTCTAAAATCAGTAACATGGAAAAAGTAATAGCTTTTTTGTCATCATTTCAAACATGACCCAAAACACAAGCTCTTTGTGACAGGAGAGGGGAAGGGGTTAAGAGGGAAGTTAGTCAAGGTAATAGTTTAAAGGATTGCTTTGTAAACGTTTGCCGAACTAATTGTGTAATTTTTTTAAAATTTTGAAACTGCGTGGCGATCTGTTCCAACTGACTTTTTTATGATTATTTTCTAGGCCATCAGTTGTCTCAAACGTGCTACATACATGGCACCATTTGAATGGAAAATTCTCTACAACTTGGGAATCATTCACCTCACAATGCAACAGTATCCTTTGAAAGTACTGAGTGTCATACCGTTTTTTTTTTTTACTGATAAGTTAGGTTTGAAGCTACAATCGGCGACAAAATGAGTTGAGACGCTTCACCCAAAACTGGGCTTTTTTACGTTTTATTAACTTCAAAAGGAGGAAATATAGCTTTCCTCCCCCATCCCCTCCGTGCAATGTTGTGCCCTTGTTCTAGCTACCTGTAGAAAACAACAAACACCCCAACTTTGAATGGAGGGGACAGGGGAGGGGTGCGGATTCTTTTGTTCTCCGAAATTACCCTATTTAAGTACAATGTCTCAACAATTTAGTCGCCGATTGTAGTCACGTGCAATCAAACCCCGCTATACGGACACCTCGTTATTACATGTTGGTAGTTCTCTTTCATCGCGTTGAACACACACACCCATTAATGCGGACAGCAGACACTAATTTCTTGTTCAAGTGAGAGATTCTCATAGAAAATGAAAGGGCTATCTCACGAAGGTATTACTGTTTTATATCAATTCTTCCCTGAAGTGCCTTATTATCCGTGCACAAAATGCCTCAGTAGAGCTCCGAGGAAGATATTGAATACAGCCGAACCTCCGCTAACGGCAACTTTATTGTTCGTCCCGACAGACAAAAAAATCCATACATTGACTCTTGTTTAAAACCTCTCTACAACGGCCACTTTTTTCTGTCCTCAAGGTGGCCGTTGTTGTCTGGGGCATGGCATTAAAACTTGAAAAGGTTAGCCCGACTGCTTCGCGTTTCAATCCATGTCCACCCTTGCCAACCCTAGCAACAGACAACAGGAAACACTTTGAATGCCTAAATATGGTCTTATATAACAACAATGGACCATTTCGTTTCTAAGTCAGTTGTTGTTTTTAAAAATTAATAGCAAATAACTTGACCTAGTCACTCTTACCCTGCTAAAATCACATCGCTTAGTGCGTGCTGTAATGAGCCTTACTCGTTTTAAAGGCAAAGATTGATTTGATTTGATTTGAAAGCTTCGGATAACAGCGTGTTGATCCATCCCTTGGATAGCACTAGCTACCTTTCTGGACAAGTGGGGCCAAGTGTAAGCTAACCTGAGATCAGGCGTTTTTTTTTTTGGCTTCTTTGTTTCTTTGGCTCGAGAGGGGAAAAAATAACGCCTGATACATTCATTTAACGAGCCGTTAACCGCCCCCTAATTTACATAATCTAACGTCTCCTTGACCTGTCATGTTATTAGCCAATAAGCGTTTACCATACGGGAATCAAATTTTGGCGCGAATAATGTCTCTTTTAAAATCAATTTTAGGGAAAAGAAAATTTTTAAGTACGTCCATGTTCAGATGGCGCTTCCTAAAAGGAATTTTAAATGTGTTCAAATACTGCTAGCTGGAGCTGCCATAACTTTATTTAAGAGCTACAAATAATAAAGAATTTACTGGTTAAAGCTCGTTGACTTCGTTCTGTGCCGAAAGCAGAGAAAAAAAAATTAGGCTGAAGCACCATATTTTACGAACTGAAAGGTGTTGTGAAAGCGAAGATCGCTGAGAATAATTCGCAGGTTTCTGAAGGAGGAATTACAGTCAAACAAGGTCAAGATTCCATTCATGAATTGATTATTTGAAAAGTGAACCCGTTTGTCGCTTCTATATCTTGTAGCCGGTATCAAATTGCATTTAAATGATCGGTGAAGTTTTGACTGCAACTTTTTAGTATACGATGAGATGGAAAATATTTCAATGGGTGAAATTTCTATTTAGGCATTCTTCAAATTAAAGAAAACTGAGCCGGCAGAAATTTTTAAAACGAACTCGCGTGTGTATTCACTGCTCATGACGCAAGCAAAAATGCAGACTGAAATCAACAACTAACGGATGGCGGCATTTTGGCCAATTGGAACAGCGCAAATCATCCGTATTGTTTCCTATCCAATCAGAAAAAAGTCCAGATTCTGGCGTTTTTACATGTGATCCGACAGAGAAATGTATCATGCCCTCTTCCCGTGAAAGACTTAAAGGGATAATAGGGAGAGGGCATGATCTCAGGCTAAGTGTAAGCCACAGTGCAGGTCTATTTAGACAGCTAGCAGTCACTTATTTTTCTTTTGAGTCACAGTAGGTGGAGAGCACATGGTGGGAGTTGGGGACTATCTCTCCCCCTTTTAATCATTAATTTGCATGATTTTATTTTTCCGCTCGTCGCGCGTGTCTCTGAGGAAGAGGGACGACTACTCGTGGTCTAAGGCTTTCGCAAACCTGCGATCAGGCGGTCGTTCCTTCCCCTCCCTTTGTTCTGTTGCAGACTTAAGCGCTCCTTCGAGAAGAAAGTACGCCTATCGCAGGTTACAAAAGTTCCCTTCCGTGCCTCTTTTGGGTTTCTCTGACTCGTCTGCACTCCAGTTGTTTTGGTTAAATAGAAAACTGTTACCTCTTAGAAAAACGCCGAAAGATCAGTGCCATAAGAGGAGTCTTGAGCTTGTGCCATCCAATAAGAGTAGACCCAAAAAGTTTTTCCTTGACATCATGTTTTTCAGATATGCCTCTGCTTTTCATTTTCTTAGTGCAGCGATTACGCTCAAACCAAAACATGGTCATCTTTTCATGTTGCTGGCAAGTAAGTACCCCTTTTCTCCGTGTGAACACGCGTGCATTTAGGCAACCTCGGCTGAAGCCAGATTATTTCTTTCAGTAAATTACATGAAGAACAGCTTAGTCGAACTTTGCTTTGTTGTAACATAAATAATCAGAACTTGGATATTTTGAACCCGAGTCATGTGCTTCATAACCTGCATCCAGAATTTTCAGCAGTTCTACAAAGTTTAGTTGGGTTCTGCTCCAGTATCGTTACGTTAAGAGAATAATATAAAATGCGTTGTGTAAACCTCATAAGGTGTTTATTCTGGCTTCACCCGATGTTATCTAATGCTAACCATCTGTTAAAGTAGGGGCCTGTAGTGGTCGCGTATTCCATCGCCAGAGCTGGGGCCCGTTTCTCGAAAGGTTCTGGAATAGTAGCAAAGTTCCTGGCTCACAAACCCGTCAATTTTGCTTCGTTAACTTATAGTTTTTATTGCGTGCATCATTTTCAAAATAATTATTAAAACTTTGATTTTTATTGCAAACACGACAAACATAAAACAGCTCTCCGGGCCCGAAAAGTTTCGGGACTTTTGAGAAACGGGCCCCTGGGCCAACACTTCTGGCCTAGCTACTGCTTTAAATAGCGCAGGTCTGCTGAGTGGGTAACCTGTGTTTAAACCCCGGCTAGAAAACCAACCACATCGTGTCTTGGTAAGTTTGGTAAAACTGGCAAGATCGTGCTGGCTGTGTTTAAGATCATGGGTCAATTTAATAAAATTTTTAGTCTGGCCATTTTTGTCAGACCGTAAAACAGTTGTTACACTTGTAAATTACAGTTGAACAAGTTTTATCTCGTCATTGGGCGGTGACGTAAAGCCGTTATGGTCTTGTCTCCTTCATCCTTCTTTCATCAGTAAACTCGAAGGGGCAACTGTTTGGAAAGAATAAGGGGAGATTTCCGCGAATGTTTCTTCCTCTACCTCTGTTTCAGTTATAGCACACATCGTACAGTTAGCTTTTAATACCGGCTGCCCCTTCTCTTGGGGAGAGGGGATTAGAGAGACGCAAAAAAGTGTTCTTGATTAGAAATGTTGCGACACTTAAATAAGGTCAATTTTTACCTTGCGCTTCTTAGCCTGCGAGAGCAGACGCATTCTTGGCGGGTGAAACAAGAGCCGAAAAAAGCGTCTGCTCTCGCAGGCTATGTATATCTTTGTCTTGTATTATTTTTCAGTTGCTCTGACGCACTTAGACGACCAGGAAAATGCAAGACATGCATATGAACAGGCAGCAATGTTAGACAGGTAAGTCAAGTGTAGTAACGGTCGCCGGTGATAAAAAGTAAAACTCTTTTTGTCCGACTGGACAAATGGAAATGGAAATGATAAAATCAATTCCGACAGGAGCATTTATCCAAAGGATAGCATTATCCACCTTTTGAACAACTGCATCATTCCGTAGGATTCAAAAGAACTAATTTTATTGTGAAACGAGACATCGAGGGCCTATTGTCAGGAAATTACAGTCAAACCCCGTTAGGGACTGGTCAAAAAGTATAGGCGGGGGTGGGCTCGAGCAGAGAGGGGGTGGGTCGTGAGGTTTTGAGCCTTGTGCAAGGGGTGGGTCGGGCAATTTTCAGCTACCCTTAGGGGGTGGGTCACCCTATTTTATTACATAGATAGGCACTAACTACTAACAAGACAGTTGACTACACTTGTTATATAAAACACAGCCAGCTGGAATTATTGCTAAAATACTCACAAACCTGTTTTGCGAGAAAATACAAAGGGTGACAGGCCGCACAACCTTTTTTTTTTTATTATTCTAACGAGCATGTCCTTTAATGATTTTCCTTTTTTGTAAGGAAATGATTGGTGGTTCTTTAAAAAATTTATTGAAGTTATGGTTGGTTTTGTATAAGATTCCATTTTTTCATTCAAGCTTCCTTTATAGTAGACACTGAGGGCTGGTATTGTGTCAGGAAAGGCAATATTTCTTTTTCCTCCTTGTTGTTTTGTTTTATGAGTTAAGATAGTTTAGATAGTTTAGTTTAGATGAGTTTATGAGTTCTGATAGTAGGTTTTCTATCAAAGATTGTGGGTAGCCTCCGTCCATCAAGCGTTTTTTTTTAATTTGAATTATTTTCCTCAAAGGTTGTTTCTGAGGAGTTTATTCGTAGGATTCTCAAGGCTTCTCCTTTGACAAATCCTTTTTTAACATTTGGAGGGTGACACGAGGTGAAATGTGTGTGCAAGAAGGTTTCCGTTTGTTTAAAATGTGTCTTTGCATCAAGGATAGATTTTCCTTGAATCTTGTGCCTTTGTATACAACCGTGTCTAAAAACGCAGTCTCAGTGTCAAATGTTTCGGCCGTGAATTCAGTAGTTGGGTGATGTAAGTTTGCTTGTTCAATGAAGGCTTCCATCGAAACGAGAAAGGTTCGGTTTTTTGATATTTGTCTTTTCAGTGAAAGGTATGATTTCTGTGATTTTGATTTTGGTTGTAGCAGTGTATCAACAAATTTTGTCAAGCACAGAACAAGGGTTTATTGGATTATTTAGAGGAAACCAAACATCCATGTTTTAACTAGGGGGTGGGTCATGCAATTTCCAATCTTGCTTTAGGGGTGGGTCAGTCATTTTTGTGCCGAAGGGAGGGGGTGGGTCATGTGTTTTTTATCAACCACATTTCCAAATGCTCCAGCCCACCCCCCCCTATACTTTTTGACCAGTCCCTTAATACAACATGTACGGACTCTGTGGGGGCCATAGAAAGTGTCTGGGCTTTCTTTCCCCAGGGACAAAGCAAACTGTCGGAATAATGAGGTGTCCATATTAAGCGGGTGTCCGTTGAGCGAGGTTTGACTGTAAAGAAGTAACAAAATTCAGTAATATAGGAGCTGCTCGTAAGGTGTTTCCTCATTGGTCGCAGAAAACAATAGCACATCATTGTTTATCATTACCTCCCATTGTTTCACGGTTAGGGTATCGAACCAATTGGCCTTTAGGGTTAGGAGATCTGCTACATGACCCACAAAATTTGCCGCCATTATGGGATAAAGTTTGTGGGATTTTGTTTAAGGTGACAAAAAGGTTTAAGGTCTAAGGTATTACCTTTATACATTTATTTTAGTGTAAATGTTCATTTTCAAACCTCGAAGTCGATTAATAAATCGATTCTTTTTTCTATTTCCAGCACCGATCCATCGATAAACTTGAATTTTAGCATCTTCCTCTACAACTCAGGGGAGCGAAAAGAAGCTGCAAAGCAATTCAGTATTTACGAAAAAAAGATGGAAACCGCCAGATCAGTTAAGGGGAGTGACATTGACCAAGAGGTACATGTATTTGCATTAGGGCCCCTTTACATAGAGGTGGGGGACCCCAGATAGGTGAGGTAACATGTGGCGGGTCACCCCACCTATCATGTAAACGTGATCAAATTAAAATGAGAGATTATATGGACGGGCGGGTTACCCCACCTAAGCGAGTCACCTCACCTTCCTTGGGTCCCCCACCTCCATGTAAACAGGCCCCTTAGTTTCCAAAGAGAATGCCTAGCCTGCGTGTAAGCTCACTATTTGGGGAATCGCGGAAAGTCATGCGAGAGCCGCACGCAATAGAAATCACTCGCGCCTCCCTTCGCTCGCCATAATTGGAGAGCTTTCTCGCAGGCTAGAGAATGCCATCATGATTAACGGGAAAACTATTAAGCACATGATTGCTAACTTGCCATTGGTCACTTTTGTAATAACCAATTTGACGCGTTTGACAATTGTGGTCTGCATGACAGTGAGATTCAAGGCCAAGGTAATCAGAGGCTTTTCTGTTTCTCGCTGCTATCCAACTCGTTCATGTGCTCCTGTCTCGCGCATATCGCTTATCTCGCGCGTTATTTTTCCATGAGCCCGTCACACAGAACTCTGACCATCGTGTTCGTGGTCAAACCCTGGCCAAGACGGATTTATCAGGATTATTTTTTAATTCGGCTGCTGATTTCAGTTATAACTGCGACTGTTTCATTGCAGTACTAATACCATATTGATTCGATTAAGCGTACTGGGAACTTAATTATTTTTGGGCCTTGAAAGTGGGCGCTTATACGAGGCTAAGCGCTTATTAAATTTTCACCATATTCAGTAAGAAGTGAGCCTATTTTGCAACAAAGTAATGAATCATAACAAAATGTGGAGTTACTACCAAACCAGAATATTAACCGTTTACCGAACGGTTTCTATGAGATACTAAGAAAACTCGGCCTTCGGGAAAGTCTCCTAGTAGTACTTAGTCAACTTCAAATTCATTGTCACCAAAGTCAATAAGTAGTGAGGTTTATTAGTAAGGTAACAAGGCACTTTAGTATTTTCTGGAGGGGTCGAGCTTTCATATTTGAGCCTGTGTGCGTACTTACTTTCCCATCCACAGGATGAGGTCGGGCGCTTAATCGAATATACAGACGGTATCTCTTAAATTGGGGCATGAATGAGTATATTGGCATGGTTCGCACGGGCCGTGAAAAGTCCTTGAAAAAGCATCATGTCCTTAAAAACTCCTTGAAAATTGAAAATTGTGGGACATCCTTGAAAAGTCCTTGAATTTTCCACATAAGTCTTTGAATATTTGAAAGCTCTTTGAATAAAACTAACCTTTGTCAAAGCAAAGTTTTTCGCGCAAAGGAAAGATTGAAAGCACAGCAGTAGGCAAATTTTCTTGGTGATCATGACAGTGTTTTCTTATGATTTCGGTGTTCCTGGCACAGTTCATTTTCCGTTATTTGAGGTACCCTAGGAACCCTGCCTCCCTGAGGGAAGGTATTGCAATGAGCAAACCCTACCCCAACTTCGAATTTGAAAGGTCTTTTCGTCATGTCATTCTATGTCAAATTACAGGGGAAAGAAGTCCTTGAAAAGTTATTTTGGTCCTTGAAAAGTCCTTGATTTCCCCCCGCAAATTCTGTATGAACCATGATTAGGTTAGGTGCATGAGACACTTGAGAAGATCGCAGCATGAATCAACTGCCAATCCGGACTGCAATTTATAAAAATCCACTCCTCTTCCATCCGTAATTCATCAGTTGGGCTATTCGGAACATGAGTAGCCCGGAGCTTGAAGACTGCGTTTAGCTAAAGGTGAAACTAGACTGGTCAGCTGCGACTGTGCATGCGTTACCCATGCCTCAGTCTTTTTGTGTGCCAGGACACTGATAATTTACATTAACCTAAACGAATCGTTTTACTCTGCTAACACATTGGAGAGACTACAGCAAAGAAAATAGGTAACCGAAACGGATGTCATCATGCTTTTCCTTACGAATCACTCTTTTTCATTGTTTACTTTTTTTCCCTTTAGCTTGTTGATGTGGCCAGCAAACTCGGCCCTTCTTTGCAAGTCGGAGAAAGTCTGGTGTGGGACGCAAGGAGTTCTGGGCAGTCGTCACGTGGGAAACAGCAGCAGCAGTCCCAGGGTCCTTCAGGGCCCGACTCTCTAGCCAGTAGCAGCACGTCCTTTCAAGATGATGGTTCTTTTGTTTAGAAGGAGAGCATGCAGTTTAAGTCCCGTTCACGTACAAATTTTATGTGACAGTTTTTTGAGTGACAAATCTACTTGCAGCCGTACACGACGGAAACCATCGTTTCCAAACGTGCCAGAAATTGCTGCGAACATTAACAGAAGAGATGTCGATGACAGCCAACGCAGGGTGTTAACAACTCGCAGGGATCTTGCTAATGAGACTTTTCACAGGCGACAGATTTTGTTTGACAGAAAAGCTGGGGCGTTAGCTTTCGGCCACCGAATTTGTCTCCTAAATTTACGGAAATTTAAGTAGCAAAAGTGTCACAGAAGATGTGCTCGTGTGGTACGGCTTCACATGTTGAATCCTGTGTCTGGCCAATCAAACTACGAGCAGAAAATCCAGTAAACCAATCAGAAGTCAAAATAAATACATGCAGAATACTTTAAACATGGGAAAACTTGTGCGAGCAGGTGACGTTCCGATTGTTTCAACTTCAGGCGTACTGCGCAGTAACTCAGCGGACAGAGAAAACGTCGAATATTACCGACAATAGTCCTTAATCGATCGTTGTTTTAATGTATTCTGCACTAAGTTAGTCTGTGATCGGACTTCTTTCTATTTATGAGAGCACTTGAGGGGTGCTTAAATCTCTCTGCTCTCATTCTTCTTTAGCAGGTTCTGGTCGGGTCAAATTTGAGTTGAACTGTAAAAACTTAAGTTTAAAACAAGTAAAACCTCAAAATTTTAAAACCCAATTAGAGCCTCTTTTTCTACAAGTTGTATTCCCTCCTTCTTTGAGAGTTAGGGTGTGATGAAGCTCTCCGTTTTGGAGAAGGGTAACAGGGGCCTTACGAAACTACGAAGGCGATGGCAGCGGTAACCAAAAAAAATCAATAGATTTAATGAGCAAACAATAACTGTGCACGTACATCACGCTTTTTTGTACATTTCTTTGCCGTCCCTTCACAACTACGACGTAAAATGGCCAAAGTGTAAGTTTACTTGAGAACGGGAATGGCAAGGTGATGAATTCTACCATCTCTGTCTGAACTCGGGTGCGGTCCCCACCTAAAGTGCCTTCTTTTAAGTAACAGGGTGCCTTGGGATAATCGCGAAATAGTTTCAAAGGATGCGAAATCTATTTTTCAGCGACGTTTTCATGGACGTCGCCGTTGTCGGATCGTAAGGTCCCTACTATAATCGAGAGGAGACGGCGAGAAAATAGGGAGAAGTAACCCTCACTCAATTCGCTTCGCACGCCAATTGTTCCCCTTTTTGCCCACTTGATTGACTGAATAACTTAATTGAATTGAATTTATTGTTATTTTAATTATTTATTTAACATTTTTTACTCTTCTTCTGGAGTTTTGCTTGTGTTTTGCTCGCGTGTCGACTTGCTAATCTGCTAGTTGCGGGTAGTGGATATTGCTTGCTGTAAAATTTGCAATAATTAATAAACAGTGGAAACAGTTAATGAGCCTAGGCTAGTTCCGGGTCGGCTGGGAGGATCGTGCTATATCAAAGTACCCCCCCCCCCCCCCCAAATAGCCAGTATAACGCCCCCAATTGCCGGTGCTACATATACCCAACAGGCAGCAAATAAGTCGCATAAAAATTGAATTCGCGTTCTTTCACTCTTCATCGCGATTATTTCAAATGACTCTCGTCAGTTGTAGGCGAGCTCTTCTGGCGTTGAATTCCTACGAACGATATTCAAGCTCAGGAAGAGATCGAAAATTTCGTCGCTGCTCGTTTACGTCCTCTTAGGAAGTTTCAAGTCGTAGTCGTTCAGGTACGGGAAGGAGATGTACCAAGAAGCATGCTGCACCTGCAAAATTGTTGTTATCAATGACTAATGTAACCACACCTTTATTGCTTTTTTGACGTTTTCGTTGCTGTTGAACACTCTGTACCCCAACCTCGTTGCCAGGGTTTTCTCCCTCTCTCTTGCTTTGTAAGAGAGAACACTGGGAACGAGGTTTACTGTATCCGCACTTTCTACTGGGATTTAACACTTCATGTATTTTGGGGAGGGGCTGGGGAGTTATAAGATAGCACTGCTTTTCAAACTCGGCTTAGTTCTAAGACATATTATTAATTGCATTATATCATTGTTTCAGTGCCTTTTGTTAACTATTTTAGTCTAGTTTGTAAAAGTATACATGTAGCTTTTTTTCTCTGTCTCGCAACCCTAACCCAAATAGTAGGTAGGTAGGTATTTTATTTATCCACATTACACGGATGAGTAGAAGACTAGTTTAAACGTGAACGTGCCAAAATCACTATAAACCTATAAACACAGTACATATCTAAAGGGAAAAAATAATAATAATAAAATAAATAAATAAATTGATAAAATAAAATAAAAAATTACACGAAGATATAAAAATAAAAAACATATACGAAAATCAATAACGCTAAGAGGAAATCTAGCCATATGGAATCCATATTATGTACAAAAGTTATTACACTCAACTCCGGTTGTCAAGTTGACCTCATCCAGCATTGACTTAAGGTGGCTCCCTAGAGTAAATTGGCCATGCGCAGCCTGAGCACTAGTGTGGCGCGAGCTTTAAAATCCGCGCGACGTCCACGCAAAAATTAAAACAAACATGGCCTTTCAGTTTCGAAATATTCCCCCAAAAAACTTTATTAACTTTCTGTTGAAGCTCATCGTACAAAAAGTTTGATTGGTGTAGATCAAACATTTATGAGAGGAGACAATGCCGGTTACAAGTCACTATCGATCTATATAAGAGTAAATTGTATGTAAAAACAAAGCAGAAATTTTCCAAAGACATCAATTCTTTCGCTTCAAAAGTAGACAAACGTTAAATAGTCGGAAGAAAATGGTGAGAGGAAACTTTACTAAGAAAACAAAGAAGTAAGTACACTAACCCAGAAGGAAGCAATGTGGCTCAGTTTCTGGCCTTTGGTTCACGGTCAGTGGAAAGATCTGAAAGTTCGAGCCAACTCCCGAACAAACACTGAAGATTGTTTTCACTGGCGGAGCTCCTCGGTCACTTTATTTCTCTTACATTTGATTTGATTTAAGAAATTCTAAAAGTGGCTTTAAGACAAGAATACAGGGATTGTAAATTTTTTTTGTTTTGCCGATTGTATCACATTGCTTAAAAGACTTATCAGAAAAAGGTTTCCCACTTAACTTGCCTCCCAATCGCCGGAACCTTCCCATTGACGAACCAACATCCTTGTATTTTTTCTTGTTTCTACGTCCTTCAACGCACATGTAAGATGCACTAGAAAATGTTTTTGCACAACGAGAAATAATTTTACTCGCAGATTGACCCTTGACGAAAGCAATAGTCGTCCGTCGAGACCTACGTGTAGCTGAGGACATGATTGACGATTTATAGATCGGCACCATCTTTTACAGCAGACTTTTAAGGAAAAACTTCGCCGTCGAAATTATCCCAAAAGAAGAACAAGGTTGAAAAAGTATCCGGAAGTGGGCTGACATTTGGCGATCTGCAAACAGTATACAGCAGATTAGGAAATGAAGGGCTCATTGCGATCCTTGCACAACCACCGTCTTCATCTTCGACGATCGCCATCCTCACGAGTGACCACCACGGTTCGAATTTTAGCTACAATAGTCGAGTACTTCGAAGAAAACATTCAGTGTTAGGTACAAAATTTAATCTGGTATCTCTCCTTTTTCAACTGGCGAGATATCATCGTAATAATACTAATAAACGGCTTCAAAACAATGGCTTTCGTACTTTTCAAAGAAACCACCTGTTTTCAGTAGCTTTGTGCATTATGCGCATGCGGGAGTGATGGCTCGCGCGCGTATTTTGCTCATACGACCCCGAACCACGCGTGTTTTTCGGATTTTTGTGACCTCAACGTAGTTAATTAACCGTGAATTTCTCGCGTTTCCTTCGGTAAATTTTGTTAAAAATCGCCTCATTTCTTAACAGTTGAGGTAACTTTGTACTGCCCTTTTCTTGTCAAAATCTGTAAGAGCTAAACTCCTCCATTAAGAAAAATTACAAATTTCAAAATAATGGCAAAACCGTCTTAACGACCCCATGTTTTTTCCACTTTAAAATGTTAAGCAATATCGTTGATATAAAGTGGCAAAGTTTAAAGACATTTCACTGGGGGAAATAAGAAATATTAAGAAAAAATGATCAAAAATGACAAAATTACTACCTGCCTAAGGATGCGATTTTGCCATGACAACGGCCTTAGTCCAGACAATGAAACTTGATAAAGGTACGAATCTTGCAGTGATGCAATGATATGACCTATGCATGAATCTACTGTTATAGGTAGGCTGATTTAGCTTGCAGAAGCCTCTGAGGTCATATTCATTATTACGAAATAAGACCATCTCTTTAATATTATTCGACCCCATATTGTATAAGCATTTGTAAAAAAGGGAGAGAGCATGAGAAAATCTACGATGCTCTAGGGTCTTTAGTCCAACATAGGTAAGTAGGTCGCTATATGAGGTTGACTTAGCCATGTTCAAAAGAGTGCTCCAGTTTATTAGAAAGACCAGATGATAACCCAACTAAGACTGGAGCACAGTACTCTAGGTGTGGCAAAATAAAGGCCTTGTAAATATTAACCATCACTTCTGAAGGTATGAATTTACGAACTCTCCTAAGAGCACTGAGTTTAACATTAACCTTATTACATACAGATTTAATATGGGCTTTAAAAGATAGGGAGCTGTCAATGTTTAGACCTAGTAACTTCATATCGTGTACCACCTCCAAGGGTGGCCTAGTACGGTCAGCAAACAATTCGTAGTATGGCGGATTGTCACCCAATGGTAATACTTTAGTTTTAGATTCGTTTATACTTTAGTACTTACACGTGAACCATATCATGACTTAAGCACATGGAACTTGCTGTGAGATCTTGACTCTAACACATCTTGATTAGGGTGTGATAGATACAGTGTCGTATCCTCAACATAACGCCTTAGCTTAGCATCGTCGACAGAATAAGTGAGATCATTAATGAATAGGTTGAATAGAAGAGGTCCCAATATTGATCCTTGAGGAACGCCGTGTTGGATTGTTTTCCAGTCTGATCAGGTGTTTCCGATCTACAATATCAATAGTGTTTCCGATCAATATCAATAGTGTTTCCGATCTACAATCACCAATAGTTGGTGTTAAGAAATAAAAAAAAAAAGAGAGAATCAAACTGGTTGAACTAGTTGAAACCATTTTGACTTGACTTTCATATTGAACTCCAGTACATCGTGTACAAAACCAATGCTAAGCCAATCATTCAAATCATTCAAGAACCTTCCATTATTGATAATTCACAAAAAAATGCCGACACACCAGACCAGAAGACTGTTCAGCTTGGCTCATTTTCCCAACATCCCGCACGGTACCTAGAAACACTTCTTCAAGAACTGAATGAGTGTCACGTTTGTTACGTCAACCAATAGATTTACAGTCGCGTTTACGGCAAACGCAAACGGCAAACGTCAGATTAAAGTTGAGAATTTCTAAAAAAAAAAAAAAAAAAAAAGAGAATAAGCAGATAAAAGCTGCCCAGAACAATTCTTATGGATAAAACTGGCTTGAAAACCACTCATTTTTGTGTAGAAGTAATTTACAGTCAACGACAACTAAAGGGAAAACTTAGTCATGTGGTTCAAATTGGCTTTAACGTGACTCTGAATCTATAAAAATGAATAATTTTTGGAGAGTTTGTCAATTTTAAACAGTTATTGGACGGTTTGTGTGATATCCGGACTAATCACGGTCGAGCTAAGTGTCATCAGCCGAACCGGATGTCGAGGCTGATAACACTTACCAAGACCTTGTTGATTTTTGCGGATACCAGAAAAGCCAAATCTAATATAATTGTTTTATTATACAAGAAAATAGCGACAGACACACCGTCGCAAGAAACCGTATTGACATTGTTCTTGGAAATCATGCATTACGCGCAATAAACGAACTATTCTGTAGGTTGCGCTGATGTCCAGAGTTAACTGCTATGGTTGGCCGTTTGTTACAACATTCAGGATTCCTTCCATTCCATTCCATTCCCTTACATTCCATTCCGGCCAGTGGTCATAAAACTGATTAGTAATGATTTATGCAACGGAAGGCTGGAGTACCCTCCTTAGTGAAATAATTAAGCACCTGTCTTCAAATTTTCGGAGCAAGCCAATGTTAAGCTAAACCGGAATAAACTCTGGCGAATCGAAGTGAGCCGTGTTTTCTATCACTGAGCATTGTAAAACGAAGAAAAAAGTTCTTGTTGATTTAATAAATGCCGAATGCTACAGTGTTTTTGAAAACTGGTTACATTAATGTAGCGACGTTTTCGTTTGATAAACACGAAAATTTTCATTGGGATTGCTTAAACTCCTCTGGAAGTTCAGACGCGTTTTAGTCGAGTTCAGGGAGTTTTTCAAGCCGATTATCTAGTAAGCTTTTGTCGTCATATTTTGGTTCTTTCACTAAGCATGAACTTGAAAAAGAAGAAGATATCCACAAAATGAGTTTTTAACACATGCTTGTAAAATACAAATAATATTTTTTGATGTGTCTATTTTCAAAAACCAATCAACCTATTAAAACCTTTCTTCGTGGGAGGTAAATTTTTTCTAGAGGTTTTTGAGCTGCATCAAGCACCAGCTATGTGAGAACATAGCCTTAGGCTAAGGTTACACTATACCGGATATCTGCACCGGCACGAAATTCATACTGGATACTATGCTTCTGTTCACACACAACGGAACAGTAACTATTTGGGTGCGATTTCTGTAACGGAGCGAGTACAAGCGAGGCTGTGCCGCGCCGATCTCTGAAGTGGATAGCTTTTCGTGTCGGCAAGAAAACTGAGAAATTTTAGCTATCCGGTAGTCTTCATTGAAGATTAATTTTCTGCTTTAAGGGACCCCATGTATGTGCTAAGCGCTATTTTTTTTAATTAACATTTTCATTCATTAAGTTTCTAACAGTTAGTTTCCAAACATGACTGATGTCTAGTTAATTATTAACTAAATTTTCACCGAGAGAACTAGTAGCTTCCTCTCTAATTAGAAAGATTAAAATTTGAGTAACTAGTGCAAAGTCTCCAAAACAACCTAAAATGGCCATATTCGTATTTTTTCTAACAAGCTTTTCAGGAAAAGCAGCCCTTACCTTTAATTTTAATGAACAGATCATTGAAATATCCTTCTTGAATTACACGCCAAGTTAACTTATACGCCAACTTAAACATAAATTAGCGAGAGAAAACAAACTTTAAACCTTGGGTAACTGGGATAAAAAGTTCGAGAAGACCATAGTAACCCTTAAAGTGTTTTGTTTTTCATGACCCGACCGACGTTATTGTTGGGAAAATTAGAAAAAAAAAATAAAAGAAAATAATATACGTATTATAATCCACCAGCATAGCTTCTCTTAATCCGTTTGAACTTAGACGTAGTTAACTTTATTTTCAAATATAATCCATTCTTACCCGGTATTAAAAAAAACTTCGGCATCACATTTTCTCGAAAATGTGGTGATAAGAAAGTTCATGATGTATGTATGTATGTATGTATGTAAATCTTTATTTAAACACGGGAAATCATCAGTTAAGCTTAAGTTAAAAACTAAAACTAATTACAACTGCTTTACATGATTGCCGTGTGGGAATCCGATATATCAGCTACCTTCTTGATATTTCGCTTAAAATGCTCAACGGATGCAGCGTTTTTTAAGTTTTTGGGCAAGTTATTCCATAACATGGCCCCGCTGTAAGAGAAGCTTCGCTTCAAATAATTGGTGCTTGGTTTGGACAAGGTCAGCCTTCCCTCAGAGTTTCTTAAGTTGTAAGCAGATTGACGCTGAGAGAAAAGACTTTGCAGATATTCTGGAGCAAGGCCATTCATGGTTTTATACATCATTACGGCTTTTTGTTTCTTTCGTCGAAGAGATAGCCTCTCCCAGCTAAGGGTGGAGAGAAGGTGGTTTGAGCTCGCATCAAAGGGTGATTTAGTAATAACTCTGGCTGCACGATTCTGTAATTTTTGGAGCTTATCACTCAAGTAACCACTCAAACAGTCCCAGACGGGGCTGCAGTAATCAAAATGAGGCATAATTAAAGCGTTATAAATTTGAATTGCAGTTTCTTTGGATATAAAGGGCCGCACACGTTTTAGGGCGCCTATAGCTGAAGAGACTTTCTTGCAAATCTCTTCAACGTGTTTACCCCAAGAGAGTTGAGCATCTATGGTAAGACCCAAGGATTTGGTATGATCGACTCTCTTAATAATTTGGTCATCAATTCTGATTTCTACATCGTCACATTGGGCAGATAGTCTTTGTCTTGATCCAATAATCATTAGCTCTGTTTTAGCAACATTTAGACTGAGCTTGTTAGCTTTCAGCCAACAGCTAAGGTTATTTAATTCAGGGGTTAGAGCTAGCTTAAGCTCTGTTAACGTCTTAGCAGATAACGTAAGGTTGGTGTCGTCGGCAAACATTCTGCAGTGCGGAGCGCAAAGAAGTAATCGAGGAGTGAAGAACTCTTACAGTAACATCTCATTGAGTGGGAGCTCAGAATCTCTCTTCTTCTGTACATGGTAAAATACGAAATAAATGAAAACAAAAGGATAAGATAATAAAAAGTGATAAGCTAACATTTATCGGCAGTAGATTTGTTTTGTTTGTCTGTTTGTTTTTTTTTTTTACTTAGAGGGAATCCTACAATTGTAAACATTTTGAACAATATAAAAATTCAGAATGTATGCTATTAAATAATTAAAAACTATTCAACAAAGGTCGACGTCAAGACGTTTAACTGATGACTAATAAGCCCTGATGACATTTTCTGCTTGTGCATGAAAACTGTCCGATCGCAATCGGGAGCGGTTCATTCCCAGCCAAGGCCTTGGCATGGCAGATCGTTTAGCTGTGTCAGCGCTCTTGCTGGTTTGTGTTGTTTGGGGAGCTTGGCTAAACTATGTTGCAACTGCTCGCGTTAATGAAGGTGAGGTACAGATTAACTATTTTTCAGGCTTTTTCTTCGCCGAACTACATCTGATTCAGTACGTTGTTTTGCTCAGTTGCGGCTTTAGCTGCGAAGATGTTCTTTAAAATTATTTCAGCTATTATATACTCAGAAGACCTTGAGGGGTCTTAATTTGTCATGAAATATTTCAGTCGCTGTAGGCCAGACCTATTAAAAATTGCCGAAGATTTTGTCAGTCCGCGTCGACCAATCCAGGGCAACAACGGTTTCCTCCTAAATGCATTGAAAACACTTCTTAGGCTATCCAGAGTACTTTTAGATCTCTAGAAATGCATTTTAAGCGGGGCTATGGTCATCCTAGGGTAACTTGAGTCTTTTCGAAACTACAAGTCATTACAAAGGCTTCAGTATTATTTTCCCGCAAATTTTAGACGCATTTTAAAGTATTTCGAAAGTGAGAATTTTTTTCATTATTCTCTCCATCGCATTTTCGCATTTTAAACTTTAGAATTGAAAATCCGAGAATGGAACGGTCATCTAACAATGTTTAGCCTTCCTCAAGCTATAGGAAATTCTAGGCAATATTTGCTTCTCCGAACAGATATTTTGCGGAAAATAGTTGTTGGGTGTCCCTGACCAACCGTTACCTGAACCGAGAGCCGCTCGAGTTGTACAACCTAAGTATACATGTTACGAATGCGAATTTTTTTCAGCCGGGCTTAACGGAGATTTCGCCATCTTGGGAAAAACTTTTACAATCATCGTGTTGAAACACTTGCCGTTTGAATAACGCTTCGCCAGTGGCCTACTATAAGTGAGGCTATGATCTAAGTTGCCCAGTGGTTTTATAAGTGAACGTGATCTGAAAGCGACTGAGCCGGGCTCGACTGTCTGATCGCATTAAATGTGGTGGAGTTTCCCAAGCCCCAAAGTGTTCATGAAAACTGGACCCGTAAAATTAATTGGAAACTTTCTCTTTATTTGCAATGCCTTACAGTTTAGCAAAACGTACTTGGATAGCACCATATGGATAGTTCGATATAAGTAGCTCACGCACACTGCTATGGCCACTTTCTGTTAAAAGTTTATAGAAAGGAGAAGTCGTTACGTCACGTTGCCATGGTAGCAAAAGTTTTGGATGACAACAAGCCGAAAAAGTCACTTAAAAGTCTATTCGCACTATTTCAAACTTCACCGATCTTATTCAATTTCATTTAATTTGGCAAATTATGGCGAAATTTTCTTTGGGACCATATCTAACGTTATCTAAGTTTAGAAAATGAAAGGGACAATTTTTGTGTTGTGTTCACCTACTCCATAAATCGAGCTCGTGAAATTAGCTTAAGGAAGTTTCGTGTCGTAGTGGTGCAACGACGGCAAAGAAATGTTCAAAATGGTGTGTTGTACGTGCAAGTTGTTGTTTGTAAATATAGACATATCATATTTTGCCGAACTCCTTGCCGTCGTCGTCGTTGGTTTTGTTGTCATCCAGAAATAGTGCTACCATGATAACGTGACGTCACACTTCTCCTCTCTATTGAGAATCAAATTCAAGTACCGTGCACTGAGTGAGAAGTGGCCGCATTTTCCATAAAACAAAGTAAATAAATACGCTTGCACCAGCCATGCTTTACGCGAAATTGTACTTTCATGGAAGTGTGGTGGCTTTTTCTACTGAAACCGGTCGAACACTAGCACTTCAAATGTAGCTGAAATTTGAACCTTTTAGGACTTTCCGTGATGTGATTGATATGCTCACCTTTTTTCTATATTGTTCTTTTTCACCTAGTTGTCAAAAATGACTAACGATCAGCTTTACATGCACTGCTGAAGAAACTTTTGTGTTAAACTAGACGTTGTCTTCAGCTGTCAAGGGTTAGAGTACGACGAATATGCTCTACCAATTTAAAAATTAAAATAGTAGGTCACAACAGTACCAATCGTTTCTGTTTTTTTTTCGTTAGTCATTGTAAAACAGAGAAAAATTCCCTGTTAATTCAATAAATGCATCAGTCAATTGAGACCGCGGCCCTCCGACCCCAGCGACTTGGCAGGGAATTTAACATTGACAGCGTGTTAAAACACCTCTAACTTTCCGTCTCCCCGGGCCAAACAGTTTCATTGTTAAAAGCCCCGTATAGCAGGGCACTAGTAGGTCATTAACAAAAAACATGATTGAGTTCGGATTAAACAGTATTTGCTGGTCTCAACTGTACTTGTTCCTAAATTCAACCATATTTTTAACTATTTACCAACGGCAGTGAAATTGGACCTCTTTATATGACCTTCATTCAAATTCAATCATAGTGTGCGTACATCGGGCCGAGGCACACTAGGGAGGGAAAGTCCAGGGTAAAAAAATATACCTTTCAGACCTGAAACAGTGCCATGGAACTAATTCTGCCTATTTTATAAATGGCTTCTGGGTATCCCCTGGCCACCTTCCTTCACGAGAGGTGCACAGCAAATCGGAGCCGTGCGATGTTTACATGGTGATGTGCATGTCCAAATGTTGTTGCCTTTATTTGAACAGTTACTGAGTTTACACCTCCCTAACAGAACACTCCATATCACACTCAGCAACGTTTAAAAATACAATGATAGAGCTTATGGTTTTCCTCAGTGCTTCATGAACTGCTGTTACTAGGCTTTGTAGATCAGTTGGACAAAAACATATTAGTGCAGTGTCATTGGCAGGTATGTTATTAATAATTACTGCATTTTCACCGCACTCAGCTTCTTGCAAAGGAGATCGAAATTGAGTGTCATTGGCAGGTATCTTATCAATAATTACTGCATTTTTGGCTTCGTTTATTCGAACCTTGTTCGAGTACCCGTTTTTGCAATTCAATGTAATTTATAGTCGGTCATTGAATTCTTTCTTAACTATATTAATTTATGTTTCAGGAAATTGCGGTCAAAACAACCGACGCATCACATTTCTGACACCAGTCAGAGGTTTCTACCTTGAAGGACACGTGATTTCAAATCATTCCGTGGAACCAAACCTAGATTGCCAAGACCAATGCGCCCTTGCGAGGGAATGTGTTTCATATAATATTGGTCCAACGATCAACAACAAGTTGACCTGTGAACTCAGTAATTCAGATCACTTGCAGCACCCAGAAGATCTCAAACCAAGAAAAGACTGGATCTACAGAGGCACACAGGTACATGTAGAACGTACAATGGCTCAACCCAACTTTAAGAATTCACTATCACTATGTAGTAAAGATTTGCTTGAATTTTATTTTAAAACGGTATTAGTTATAAAGTTAATGGGTCTACTGGAGATGCATGCAATATAGGTTGGTTCACACTAGCCGTTATACCCATGTGTAAATGCCTGTTAACCACGGGGAAGCAACTTTTTTGGTGTCCTATTTTCCCAAAATGAAATTATTGCTGGGAAAATTTCCATGCGTACATCAAAAGAACAGAAGATGATGATAACAAACTAAGATGTTGATGTTTCCATACATTTCTTTTAAATTAGAATCCTTGCGCCACGAACCCCTGTCTGAACCACGGGACATGCTACATGGGATATACTGAGAAAAAATACGTTTGTGTTTGCCCATCTGACTTTAGAGGTGAAAACTGCGAAGGTAAGTCGTGTTCTGCTAAATTCAGTACAACCTTGTATTTGCTAAAATTCTCTTATTTATAACAAGGGTTTATGACACATAATTAAGTATCATGATCAGTGAACCGATGCAAGAAGATCCTCCGGGTCGACAATGGAGTGTTGCAGAAAATGCAATTAATTTCAAGACGCTGTTAAAGTCTTTTTGTTGTGTGTTTTTTTTTGGGGTTAAAAACTTGCAGGAGAGCGTGCTATTCGTAATTTTTTGTTGCCACTTTCTTGACTTCCAACATTCGGGGTGGAACCCCCCTCTACGGACACCCATATATTCGGACAGTTTCGTTTGTCGTAACCAATCAAATCAGCACCAATCCCAAACTTCCAATGCCTCCCCGCGGGGTAGTGCCTAAGAAAGATGGCATCTGGTGCCTTATCACTGATATCTCTTATCTCCACGGTTTTTCAATTAATTATTACATAACTAAGGAAGCCTTCACATTGCACTACGCTACCTTCCACTAAGCTCTCTCTCTAGTTGCACGTCACAGCCCTCATAGTAAAACTAAACATCAAACACGCCTTCTGATATGACACTGCCCAGTCTGCCCGGAGAACCGCGAGCTACTCGGCATCCACTGGCAGGGCAACTTTTACATTCTCCGCCTCCCCTTTGGCTTGCGATCCCATTCCTTGCTCCTTCTTCTTTAATCACTTGGCCGACGCCTTTGAGTGGCTCCTGAAGAACAACTATCACATTCAAGACCTGATGCATGAAATGGATAACTATTTTATGGTTGGTTCTCCCAATTCTTCATGTGCACCCACAATGTGGAAACCATCCCTGGTGTAGCTTCTCAAGTGGGCATACCCTTGACCCCAGACAAACTTGTAGGACCCACCACCCGCGTGGTTTTTCTAAGTATCTTCACCTTTCTTGCTGAATCGTAATTTTTCCCCCCGATCAGCAATATCATCTCCATAATTATAGGTCTCAAAACAGCTCTATATTGCACAGAAACAATTCCAAAGATTTCTCAAAGATTCATGTGTACATCTAACCTGAATTTATCGAGAAAAGCTCAGATCGTTAGCTCATAAAACCGGACCATTCACCCAAAGATTTCAAAAAAAGCCAATCACATGTTACGCGGATACTTTAATACATTCTCAAAAGTCTCCAGGGCGTTTTTCCAGTTCGCTAAGATCCGCATTAGAATCAGAATGTTCTTCGCCCCGGTTTGCCATTTTGACAAAAATAATGGTAAAGTCATCTTCATCCGTCTGACAGTTTACAATTCTATGCGGTGTACCGGGCATATTGAATAATGAGGCACTCGCATGTTGTGAAAGTTATCAGTCTAAAATTATCAGTTAATTATCAGTCTAAAATTGGACACTTTCTCTCTGTAGTTGGGTTATTATGCAGCGATTTAATAATTAATAATTTAATAATTGCTAATTAATGGCTTGTGTATATAACTCTGTCTATATTGCAATATCTGTACCGCCTCTATCTATCCTTTCAAAGATTTTTACTCAACACTTCAATTTCCGACAGTTAACAATTTTTATGCGTAGCACACGACATCTTGAATAATGAAGCACAGCGTTTCTTAAACAATGACTGAAATAAATAACCTAGAACTTTTTCTCTGCTTAGCAGCTGCATTCTTATCGTGCAGCCATTTAAAGAAGGCACACCCTACAGCAACAAGTGGAAATTACACTATTGACTCAGATGGCGAGAGAGATCTGGAGCCATTCTCAGTGTACTGTGACATGACCAACAAGAACGGAGTTGGTGTGACAGTCGTAAGTCACGACAGTGAGAGCAGGACTACTGTGGATGGATACGAAGATAAAGGTAGTTACTCACGTGATATTAATTACACAGGAGCAAATCTATCTCAGCTGGCCAGTCTCGCCAATGTCTCCTCACACTGCGAGCAGTTTATCAAGTACGAGTGTCGCAAGGCAGTTTTTTGGTTTGAAGGCGATCCAGATGGATGGTGGGTGTCACGTGATTCTACTAAGATGACCTACTGGGGTGGAGCATCACCTGGAAGTGGCAAGTGTGCATGCGGAATGAACAACACTTGCGCAAATCCCAACAAAGGCTGCAACTGTGATGCCAATGACGATGTATGGCGTGAAGACAGCGGTCTCCTCACTGACAAGACAAAGCTTCCAGTAAAACAGCTCAGGTTTGGTGATACAGGTGGAAGTGATGAGAAAGCCTACCACACTCTTGGAAAATTCAACTGCTATGGCACAGCATAATCACTTGGGTATCATACAGACAAACTTATCGGTTAATGTCATAATTTATTGTTTTTTAGTGGAGTGTGAAAAGAAGTCTGTAAATACAAGCACCTGCAGCTTAGGGTCAATTAAAAAAAAAATCTTACCAATGTAATGTACGAGTTTTCAGACTCTAAAGCAATACCTACACTGTACTCTTAGCAAATGATCGCTAAAATACACTCAGGTTTCACCGTAGAAAACATTGGATTGTATTTATAACGGAAAAAAACAATCAATATTATTAGCACTCTAATAAGCAGCAAAGCTACGGTACTGTTGCAATACGGTATTGCATATTCAATTAGCCGACGATTGTTCAGATCGTTTTTCCCAATACGGACCATTCTTTGTTCATATCGAATTAGCTGTAGATCGCGCTAAAATTTAATATTCATTTTGCAGTGTGTAACTTTGTAGTTAAAAAGGTTAGGACGCTGACGCTGAATAAACTTCGCTCGTCAAAAGTTGTCTTGTCAGGATATTTTCGCGAATTTCTTCATGCTGGAAGCGGAAAGTACATGGGGAAAGAGGTACCATGCACGAAAAATTAGATTTTCACAAATTTGCTCAGGTCAAATCATATGGTGCAAACGAAGAGGAAATCAAAGGCAAAGACGGGTAAATACTGCATTTGCATACCGGTCTATTTTAACACGGGGTTGTAAATTCGTGAGCAAATGCGGCATTTGCCATCTTTACCCTCTATTTAACCTTAGTTTGCACTTTTTGGCAACACATTTGCACTAAATAAATTTGGCGTAAATCAAATATTTCGTGCTGACAGCAAGTGCTTTGCGGCCTGAACAACGCCTGAGCTTGAGAGCAAAGTTATACTGCCTTCGTTCGCTTAATACACCTCTGAAGTCTAAAACGATTTTGCGTTTTGCTATTTATCGCTACATGAATTAGAATATGCCATTGCTTTTATGGATTATAAAGCTTTTTTCTTTAGTTCCATTTTATAGAAAACTTGCGGTTATAACTGTATTGATAGCCAGGACCGGTATGGTTTTGGGCGACTTGGTCCCGATCATGATGTATTTGTTGTGGCTCAATATTATCCCTGGTTTAAATTGTACTTCACCTTGGTTCCAGACTCATTACCATGCATTACTATACCCTAAAACAAAGAGAAATAAAACTTAAACCAGCGATAAAACTGAATCACAACATATACATACGATTGCACGAATTTCGTTGTTAAATTACTACACCTTAATCACAACCGCTAAGGTTTGTGTAATACAGGAAAACCTGCAGTGAGGGGACCAGCCCCTGTGGCCAGACTTGCATGGTCTGTATATGGCATGGACAATCACCGATGACGGAGTGTCTGCTTTGATGGGAGATGTCGGTTATTGAAAGTTCGAAGGTGCACTCTTGTCTTTAAAAGAATGTATTTACAGTGTATTCCCATACCCAGGCACGTAACGTTGGGCACTGATGACTCCATACAATTCCTTGTACGATCTAAACAAATATTAGAAGCTTTTTTTGGAGTAATCAGAGCGTAATAGTACCACAATTCCACCACCAATTCGCACTAAAACGATGATTTTTTTGGGCAGTTGTGCTTTTACCGATTTCTTTTTGACCCAATCCCAGAGTTACGCAACTTTTTTGTAAGGTCATAACTTCTTTGCTATATGGGGGACATCAATGTTTACAAACGTTGTTTTTTTGTTACAAGGCCTTATGCGCTTCTGGTTGGCACTTATTTATGTCACGTCAGCGTGAGTATCGCTGTTGAACGATCATAGCCTGTGTATAGGTGGTAGTTTCGTTTGGCCAGCGCGCAAATGAGCAGCCGAAGCCGCGAAAACACACCCACAATCGCGACTTCACTGCTAGCTTGACCCCCCCCCCTTCGTCCCGCTCCACCTCAGTTAAAATCTCCAGATACGCGGGGCTAGGACTGGCACATTGCGCTTTATCGTATAGCATTTGCCCTCTTTTTTCGTCCCCATCCTGGGGGATTTGAAGCTCAAGAACCCCACCCCCGGGAATTTGTCATCCGAGGCAAAAAAAAAAAAAAGGCAAATGCCCGGGGGGGGGGGGGGGGGGGGAGCTGGGCTCAAGTGGAATTGACTGATGCATAAAGTCCAATGATTTGATCGAGAGACAAATGGTTTACACTTGTTGGCTCCGGAACCTCCCAAAATACAAGAGCGAAATAGACGAGTCAAGACTGCAGTGGGGTCTGACGTAATGTTCTTTAATTATGCATAGATGGCGCGAAAAGATGTTGACATTGCTCCTGCGAGGCTATGCCTGTGATCCCCGGACAGTTTGCAATTCATATTCAATTCAGTTCTTGAAGAGCAGTTTTTATTTTTTGTACCTACTTTTGTTTGTAGGTAGGAAGATAGAACTGAATGAGTAGGGATTTCAAATCAGCTGGGGTAGGGACGGGATGTGTCGTCGACGCTGATTTGTTGAATAAAGATGAAAGCAAGGTTCCAGGAACTCGAAACTTTGTCAATTTATTTTAGCAGGATTAAAGACTCCTCATAAGATACAATTGCTCAATTTTTTGGTGAATTCCTTACATGGGTTCGGTTTAGTCTGGAAGAAGAAACTGTTTGAAGCGGACATGACGAGAAGCAGGGAGGAAGTATTCACTTATGGAGCTTTTTTGAGTCGTCGAGTTGCGTGAAGATCGACACAAGAAAAGCTACCTTTGAGACTAGAGAAGAAGAGGTAATACCGTGATGATTGAGTATCCACCCCAGACTTCCCTTCCCTAGCCCTTGGATGGAATGTTATTATCTGGCAAACGTATTGTATAACCATAGCTGTTTGCGCATCAAACACAAACAAAATGACCTGCATATTATCAAACAATGCGGTTGGCAGACGTCTTATATGTTTGCTTACATTATCAGGTTACGTTGGTTCATGTAAATTGCCATTTATTCAAGTCGAGAATGTTGTCGTTACAAACTCACAGACATAAGCTTCGTAGGTAGTCTCATACCCGGCCGTTTTTGTTTCGATTTTAATGCAACGCGAAGACAACAAAAAAGAGCTGCGTGGGACTGACTACTTCCTCCCTGCCACTCTTCAATAGTGCCCCCTTCAAATATTGTTACTCCTTCACGAGACTTAAACGGAACGCTGGAGGACCATCCTTGGATAAATAATTACGCACCTGTTTTCGGATTGCGAGAGCAACGGCCAAAATGTTAAAAGAAGCTAATTAAACCGAAATAAGCTCTGGCGAATCGGCCGTCTTTTCCAGCTTAAGCTAAGCATTGTATTAATTGAAAACGAAGAAAAAAGTCCAAAAAAATATATTCATTCAAGAACTCGAGTTCCTGTTGATTTAATAAATGCTGAATGCTACAGTGTTTTTGAAACTGGGTATATAATGCAAGCGACATTTCCTTTGATAAACACGAAATTTTTAATTGGAATTGCTTAAAATGTTCAGACGAGTTTTAGTCGAGTTCAGGGAGATCTTCAAGCGGATTAGCTAAGCTTTTGTCGTCATATTTCGGTTCTTTCACCGAGCAAGAACTTGAAAATGAAGAAGACATGCACAAAATGAGTTTTACACGTGCTCGTTGATACAAATCATATCATTTTTTAATTGTGTCTATTTCCTTTCTTCGTGGGAGGTAAAAGGTGGGTAGTAAAATTTTCTCTAGAGATTTTTGAGTGGGATAAAGCACCAACTACTTCACAATTATTCCTCGAGCCGGAATGGGCTCTGAGTCAATAGCCCATGAGGCCGAAGGCCATGAGGGCAAGAGGAATGATTGTTTTACTAAAATAAAACTAGTTGGTCAAAAATATTGAGAATAAAAAAAATTAGCTAGTTAAAGCTAGACTTTAATCCTTTTTTGCCGCCAAAAAGCCCGCGCTTTTCGCTACCAGTGGGCTATAACATATAGCCTAGTAGTAGCTCAACCAATCACACTGCAGCATTGTTAACAGACCACAAGTTGGATTTTACTAAAATGTGAGAACATAGTCCTAGGCTAAGTTTACACTATACCGTATAGCTTTTGAACCGGCACGAATCGAAATCCATACTGGATAGGGCTTCTATTCACACATAACTGAACGCTAGCTAGCGAGGCGCCGATTTCTAAGGTGGGTAGCTTTTCGTGTCGGCAAGAAAACTGAGAAAAGCTATCCGGCAGTCTTCATTGAAGACTGATTTTCTGCTTTAATGGACCCCATATATGTGCCAAGCTCTACTGTCTTTTTGTTAAAAAAATAGGTTTATTATAAAGATTTTCAATCATTATATTTTTAACAGTTGGTGCATATGGGGGATGTTCCACACAAATGACTGGTATATACGCAGTGTCTAGGTTTGAGTTTATTAAGTAAATTTTCATCGGGAGAACTTCCACCCTGAAGATAGATTAAAATTTGAGTAACTAAGTGCAAAATTTCCTAAACAAGCTATTGGTTATTCGTATTTTTTGTAAAAACGCTTTTCAGGAACAGCAACCTATACCTTAAATTTTAATCAACATACTAAAAATATCCTTCTTAAATTACACGCCAACTATCTTCATTAAATATTACAGAGGAAAAGAATAAACAGTGAGTGACTGGGAAGTTCGAGAACGAAAGCCATACCCATAAAATGCTTTGTTTTTCACCACCCGGCCGACCCTATGGTTGGGAAAATTTAAAAAAAAAATGGAAGGGAAAGATAACTTAACTCCTTTTTAATTAGTCTATAAGCATAGCATTCTTTTTTACGTGTGAACTCAGATATAGTTAACTGAATTATATATAATAATATTAATTCATTCTTATCTGTCATTGAAAGCTCTAGCGGAATTCATTACAAATGCTCTTTTTAATATTGCAACATCACGTTTTCACGATCTTTATACTACAAAATACAAAAATCCGTGATGTACTGCAGTGCACTGAAAAACGAATAGCAGTCATACTAGATGGTAAACGAGAAAGAACCCAGTCATCATCTCATTAGTACTGGGACCTCAGAACCTGTAATTTACTGTAGAGGGTGAAATACTGAATAAATTGAAAAAAGCAACCAAAAGAAAAAAAAAACAAACAAGGATAAAATGAATAAAACACAACAAGCTGATACATTTATCTGTAGATTTATTTTTTGTCTTCTAAAGGAATCCTACATGCACAGTTGCAGCTGACTTAGACAATTTTAAAGACACAAAGTATGCTAATGTATAATTAGTATAGGTAATAGCGTGATTTGTGGTTGGCGTAAATACCACGAGTGATGCCGTTAGGCGTGTGAAATTTGAGACAATTTTGAAATACAAGTGGTATTTATGCCAAATATCACGTTGGCTCCATATTTTAGCGAATGATATTTGGCACCCACAAAAGTTTTGTAATTTTCACTGCGGTATTTCAAATTAAGCTGAAATACCACTGCTCTAAGCCAATCAAATTGCAGTAATTTGTCATGCAGTAGTATAAGTATAGGTAATAGCATGATTTGTAGTGATATTTGGCATAAATACCACGAGTGATATTTCCAATTTGTTATACGTAATTTCACGAGCCGTTAGGCGAGTGAAATTTGTGACAATTTGGAAATATCACGAGTGGTGTTTATGCCAAATATCACGTACAAATCATGCTATTATTTGTTTATACTACTACCCGCAAAAGGTTTGTAATTTTCACATGTAGGTATTTCAAATTAAGCTGAAATACCACTGCTCTAAGCCAATCAAATTGCAGAAATTTCTCATGTAGTGGTATAAACTATCTAATAAAGACGTCAAGGGATGTTCAAATTAACTGATGACTAAGCCCGGATGACATTTTCTGCTTTTAATTTCCATTATAGCTGTCCGATCGCATTCGGGAGCGGTTCATTCCCTATCAAGGCCTTCAGTATGTCAGGTCGTTTAGCTGTGTTAACGCTCTTCCCCGTTTGTGTTGTTTGGGGAACTTGGCTAAACTACGTTGCAACTGCGCGCGTAGAAGGTGAGGTTAACAGATTCAGCTATTTTTTCAGGCATTCTTTCGCGACTACATCAGTTGAGTCTTTAACTGGGATGGTCATCTTTGCATTTCTTTCAGCTAGAGTAAAACCCTTGTTTACGAACCTACATTTTTTGAAGTCAAAAACCGTTCTTGTATTTTGAAGTAGTTATTAATAATTTAGGCTAAGTAGGTTCTTAATTAAGTTCTTAATTTCTGCCGTGAGAACTTTTAAGTTCTATGTAACTTATGTTACGAACGCAATTTTTTTAGTCGGGTTTAAGTTAGGTTAAGTTAAGACTGTAGATATTTAAAAGAAATAATTGAACACCCAATGGAGATTTAATTTTGCCAACACGGGAGAAACTTTAAAATTCTCGTTGTTTTCAAGTGCATCAAATCAATACCGGACGTCTCCATTAATTGCCTAGCGCTTCGCCCTTGAGTTGCTATAATAAGTTGCCAAGCAAGTGAGCCGGTCTCGACTGTCTGATCTCGCGAAACTATCGAGTTTTCCTAGCCAAAAAGTCTAAATGAAAACTGGGGCTGTAAAATTAAATTGGAATCTTTTCCTTTGTTTTTGATGCTTTACATTTGAGCTCACGCACGTTGGCGACGTTCTATTAAAAGTGTAAGGCTCGAAAAAAAAGCGAATCAAACTGAAGGACAGTGTACCGTCAGTGAGAAGTGGTCGCCACGATCATATAAGAAAGTAAATAAATACGCTTGCAGCGGCCATGTTTTGCGCGAAATTGAAGCCAGGTCTGTGGTTTAATGGAACTGCGGTGGATTCTAGATGGGTGGAAGCTAAAACTTCAGGTGGAGTAGACATTTAGCCTTTTAGGACTTGCCGTGATGTGTTCCGTTATGCTCAATGAAGAAAACCTTTTTTCTATATTGTTTCTTTTTACTCAATTGTCAAAAATGACTAACGGTTAGCTTTACATACAATGAGGAAGAAACTTTTGAATTGAAATAGACGTTGTCTTCAGCTGTCAAGGGTCGTAGAGTATAAGCGGAATACGCTCCAGCAAATATGAAAATTTAAATAGTAAGTCCTTCTTTTAATTGCTCGAAGCACTTTTTTCAACAGTACCAGCCGTTTCTTTTTTTCTTGTTACGCATTGTGAAACAGAGAAAAATTCCTTGTTAATTTAACTAAATCTCAAGCATTATATTCACCATATCGCAGGGAAATGCTTTGATCGGATTCTCTCTGCTTTTGTCGTCATAGACTGCTTCTAATTAACTTAACAAAAAAATGAAGAAGATACCCACTGTACGAGAAGAAATTTTAGCAGGATTGTCGTTTGATATTCAACGGATCGCATGCCTGGCATACTTGAATGAAGTTCAAAAATTTAATTTCGACAATCTTTATCGTAATATAAACAGCAAAATTGCCTTTGTCTTCCAAACTATAAATTGTTAAATTGAACTACGGATGAAGAATCTTTGCAGAGAGTCGGTAGGTTTTTCTTTTAGAGCCGCTTTGTGGTTTCGGCAGTGACTTTGTTTGTGTGACGTTTTCTGGGATTTAAGTTATAATTGGACATTCTTTTGTCATTTCTACCGTCAAGTGTAATGATTCTGTTAGCTTTTCTTTCTTGTTGTCTTGTTATTTTCTTCTTCATTATAGGGCCAAAATAGCTTCTTTTCAATTAAAGCAAATTGTTGTGTTTTTGAAGTGTTCCGTGTGTGTATTTAAGCTTATTAGTCGAGCTTGCTTTAGCAGAGCGAGACTCTAAAAATGCAAGCGTTTGGTTTTTTAATTTTTCTTTGTCGGTGGCCACCAATTAGGGCGCCATGCTCCCAAGCGATCCTAGCGGAGACCGTGGAAACTACATGATCAGTGAACTGATTCTCCAGAGACAACTGACGTGATACAACTCACTTTGACTCTGATTCAAATGGGTCTCGTGACGGGCGATGACTGAAATGACGCATGTAAGTTGATCACGTTTTTAGCTGTTTGGCAATGATGCAATTTTCCCCGATTCGAGACCCTTCATTTTCGTGTAATTATGCACGCGTATTAAAAAGTAAATACCTCGATGAGGAAATATTGTAGCGGGGAAATCCTGTTTTGTAGTGTATTGAGGCGTTACGTTTTTCAGAATATTGTCGCAATTACTGAAACTCTACGGTTAAATAGATTCACTTTGTTGTATGTATTTTATTAATTGACAGATTTTCGCAGTTGCAAGATATGACGTCGCCTTGCGGCCTTATAAATACTTGAGATATTAATGACTTAACCTTCGACTACTACTGCAAGCAACTTCAGCTACCCTTCTGACGTTACGTATGCGTAAGATGTGCTTAGACGGGTAGCTTTTTACGTGACCATCACACACTCTACTTGCAGCACTTCATATCGCTCCATGTCCATAGAATAGAAATCCCATATCGAGCTTTTCCGGAACGGGTCGGGCACGAACTCTATCGCTTGAAAGCGTTGATTACTTTAGAACAAGTGATTACTTCAGTGGCCCAAAAGAGATTAATCATCAGTTAATGAGCAAAACTTCAAGGTTTACTGGAAAATTAGGATCGAGAATCGGGGATCAGGCATCAGGGATCGAGGATCGTTTTAAAAAAACTTGAAATAAAATAAATTTTAAATAAATCGTGGATCGTGATGATGTCATTGTGGGCCGCAGACTGTAGATAAATTTGACAATACATAATCCCGTTCGCTGTACTGAGCAATGGCTAAATTGAAGTACCATACGGTAAACTAGTCCGAGTCTGACTGAGTCAGTGATTGTTTTGACGAGAAAGTGAAATTTTCGTGGAAAAGGAAACGCTTTACCCCAGTGATACTGTGACAAAATGCATGTTGTGTACAGCTCTAAAAATTTTACTCTGAGTTCGCGTCACTATCAGCTGTATGGAGATATCAAAAGCAGATACTAAGCAGCTATGGAAAATGCAATTACTTTCATGCGATTTTGATATCTTATAAAACGGACAACAAATTCAACAGGAATACGCGCGAACTGAATTAAATGTCTGTTGTATAGGGTTCTGCTAAACTTACACATTTTTCCTGTACTGAACAAAAACTGTACCGAGCCGTATCTTGGTCCGCAACATAAAAGCTATATATATATTTATACTGATAAACATCATCGTTCAATTTTTTGAGTGTGAAATCCCAAAAGAGTTCCCCTCACTGGAGCAATATCAATATGTAAAAGTTTTCAAAGGTTTCACACCAGTGTGAAGCTCAGATGTACGGCCTGCCTTTCCTTGCAATGTTTACGTTGTGAAATTTACATTATGACATATAACATACCGTATTTATTCGATTAACCGCCCTGGGCGCTTATTAAATTTTTGTACCTTGAGAGTGGGAGCTTATTCGAGGTGGGCGCTTATTCGAGGCTGGGCGCTTATTAAATTTTCACCATTTTCAGCAAGTGAAGTATGTTTTTTTGGCAACAAAACAATAAATGCCTCTAACAAAACGCGAAGAAGTAACAAAGCAAGGTTTCTATAAAATACTCTGAAGAAAACTCCGTCCTCGGGAAAGTCTCTTATTAGAATTTATTCACTCAAGTGGGTGGGGTGGGGGTGAACGCTTATTAGAGTTTGATTGGGACGAGGAGGGGTGGGCGCTTATTCGAGGCTGGGCGCTTATTAACTTTTTCTGCCTTTAAGATGGGCGCTTATTCGAGGTGGGCGCTAATTCGAGGTTGGGCGCTTATTCGAATAAATACGGTACTTGCTTTGTATTCAAAACGAAAATGTAGCATAACAGCACCAGCTCCTTTGACAACAAAACGTATCTCCAAGCCCCATGGGCTCCAAGCAAGCGAGACACACCTACTAAGAGCGTTCTTGTTTCATTGCGTGATTGCGGTCGAGTTTGATTATTGAATATACAACAGATCCGTTCAGAGTACTGCATGCAGTGGACAGTTTAAAGGTCACCCATGAATTGCCAAGGGCGTAGGGTGACCATTTTGACAACTACGCACACGGGTCTACATGGTTTTAAAAACCTCGTACAAAATAGTGTTTTTTGCTTTCCTTAAATACACAGTTGGCAGTTTACAGGCATGTTCACAATAGAACATGATATCAAAAAAGCTTTCAAAACGTTTTTCTTTGACATGAGCTAGCTGGTACAGGAATGATTACCAGCACAAGGAGAGGCAACTTTTTTGTGCAGATATATAGGTGGAGTTTAAGAGCATGTTTGTGTAAATTTCCGCACGCTTAGCCCTTTGCTGACTTTTTGCGTTTTTCCCTTATTTCGATCATGAGCACGGGACAGGAACAAACAATTGATAGCCAGCATTTATTTATTTTCAGTTGCTCTGAATATAAATGAAAAAAATACTACATCTGTTCACTAGGAGTAAATTTCATGGAATATTCTTGTTGACACCGCGCCAAACGTAGTTTGCTTCAACTTTATACGTGGATTATCGTCGGCATGGTTTTGCCCATGATTTTCCAGTTGAGCGACATTATAAAGTAGTCTTTGATAGACTTTTTTCGACATTTATGGAGGGAGAGAGAAAACTGAAAAAATGAAAAGCTTTTGGATGGGAAAACTTTCCAAGTAAATCTTAAAAGGAGTGATAATCAGTCAGTCTATTTTTTCCCGATTTTCATGTATACGCAATGTATTGTGGGATCGCCTGAAGGCAAACATTTCAAGAATGTTTAGAATTTATCACATTCCACTACTGAAACTGTTGTATTTTAAGTGTAAAAACGATGTTGAATAACACAGAGACAGACAGGAAGAAATCTGCACAATACAAACTCAAGTCACAATACTACAAATGGCTTTTACTAATAACAGAAAATCTTTTAAAAAATCTTACCAATTTCTCAAGTACGCACGTGCGTATTTGCGTAAAGGACGCTACGCCCCTGATTGCGATCAAATATTGTGAAGCAGTTCTGTATCTAGACGTTTCCAGACGATACTTCTTTGTTTGCCAATTGATAATCATGTTTCAGTTCTTGCGTGAATTAAAGCAAAGGAGTAGTGACGGCACTGGACGGCATTAACAGTAGATTGATTTAAAGAAGTTGCTGAGGGAATAAAAACGACTCAAAGTAATCGTCTGAAATTCAGGCTATAACTATGCATTGTGATATAAGAACCGAAACATTTGGTAAATTTCTAGGTTTTCTTAGCCCCGGCTGTCAGTTCTTATCACTGAGAGATGGCTTCGTTAATCCGACCCCTGTTCGAGTACACGTTATTAGTGCCTCTCGGCCCAAACGTATTAATCTGTGTTTCAGGAAATTGCGGTCAAAACAACCGACGCATCACATTTCTGACACCAGCCAGGGGGTTTTACCTCGAAGGACACGTGTTTTCAAATCATTCTGTGGAACTAAACTTAGACTGCCAAGACCAATGCGCCCTTGCCAGGGAGTGTGTTTCATATAATATTGGTCCAACGATCAACAAAAAAGTGACCTGTGAACTCAGTAATTCAGATCACTTGCGGCACCCAGAAGATCTCAAACCAAGAAAAGACTGGATCTACAGAGGCACACAGGTAGGACGTACAATGGCTCAACCCAACTTTAAGAATTCACTATCACTATGTAGTAACGATTTGCTTGAATTTTATTTTAAAACGGTATCAGTTATAAAGTTAATGGATCTACTGGAGATGCATGCAATATAGGTTGGTTCACAATAGCCGTTATACCCATGAGTAAATGCCTGTTAACCACGGGGAAGCAACGTTTCTGGTGTCCCATTTTCCCAAAATGAAATTATTAACGGGAAAATTTCCATGGATACATCAAAAAGAACAGAAGATGATGATAACAAACTAAGATGTTGATTCTTCCATACATTTCTTTTAAATTAGAATCCTTGCGCCGCGAGCCCCTGTCTGAACCACGGAACATGCTACATGGGATATACTGAGAAAAAATACGTTTGTGTTTGCCCAGCTGACTTTAGAGGTGAAAACTGCGAAGGTAAAACGTGTTCTGCTAACTTCAGTACAACCTTGTATTTGCTAAAATTCTTTTATTTATAACAAGGGTTTATGACACACATAAACAAGTATTATGAAACAATGCAAGAAGATCCTCCGGGACGACAGTGAAGTTTTGCAGAAAATGCAATTAATTTCAAGACGCTGTTAAAGTCTTTTTGTTGTTGTTTTTTTTCGGGTTGAAACTTGCAGAAGAGCGTGCTATTTGTAATTTTTTGTTGCCACCCTTAACTTCCAACATTCGGGGTGGAACCCCACTTTACGAACACCCATATATTAGGACAGTTTCGTTTGTCGTAACCAATCAAATCAGCATCAATCCCAAACTTTCAATGCTCCCCCGCGGGGTAGTGCCTAAGAAAGGTGGCATCTGGTGCCTTATCACTGATATCTCTTCTCTCCTCGGTTCTTCAATTTATTATTACATACCTAAGGAAGCCTTCACTTTGCACTACGCTACCTTCCACCAAGCTCTCTCTCTAGCTGCACATCATCACGGCCCTCATGGCCAAACTTGATCAAATACGCCTTCCGACACTGACCAGTCTGCCCGGAGAACTGCGAACCACTCAGCATCCAGTGGCAGGGCAACTTTTACATCGATCTTTGCCACCCCTTCGGCTTGCGATCCCATTCCTTGCCCCTTGCCCTTGCTTCTGTAATCTCTTGGCCGACGCCTTTGAGTGGCTTCTGAAGAACAACTATCACATTCAAGACCTCATGCATGAAAGTGATAACTATTTTACGGTTGGTTCTCCCAATTCGTCGGTGTGCGCCCAGAATGTGGAAACCATCCCTGATGTAGCTTCTCAAGTGGGCATACCCTTCCCCCCCATACAAACTTGTAGGACCCACCACCCGTTTGGTTTTTCTAAGTATCCTCACCTTACTTGCTGAATCGGAATTCCTCCCCCCGACCAGCAATGTTATCTCCATAAATATAGGTCTCAAAACAGCTCTATACTGAGCATAAACAATTCCAAAGACTTCCTAAAGATTCATGTGTATTTCTAACCTGAATTTATTGAGAAAAGCTCAGATCATTAGCTCATAAAACCGGACCATTCACCCAAAGATTTCAAAAAAAGCCAATCACATGTTACCCGGATACTTTAATACATTCTCAAAAGTCTCCAGGGCGTTTTTCCAGTTCGCTAAGATTCGCATCAGAATCAGAATGTTCTTCGCCCCGGTTTGCCCTTTTTACAAAAATAATGGTAAAGTCATCTTCATCCGTCTGACAGTTTACAATTTCTATGCGGTGCACTCGGCATATTGAATAATGAAGCTCCAGTATGTTGTGAAAATTATCAGTCTAAAATTAATTGGACACCTTCCCTCTGTAGTTGCGTTATGGTTATCATGCAGCCATTTAAAGAAGGGAGACCCTACAACAGTAAGTGGAAATTACAATATTGATCCAGATGGCGAGGGAGGTCTGGAGCCATTCTCAGTGTACTGTGACATGACCAACAAGAATGGAGTTGGTGTGACAGTCATAAGTCACGACAGTGAGAGCAGGACTATTGTGGATGGATATGAAGATAAAGGTAGTTACTCACGTGATATTAATTACACAGGAGCGAGTCTATCTCAGCTGGCCGGTCTCACCAGTGTCTCCTTACACTGCGAAGAGTTTATCAAGTACGAGTGTCACCACTCAGTTTTTTGGTATTACGCCAATCCATATGGATGGTGGGTGTCACGTGATTCTACTAAGATGACCTATTGGGGTGGAGCATCGCCAGGAAGTGGCAAGTGTGCATGCGGGATGAACAACTCATGTGCAGCAAACGGGCGCTGCAACTGTGATGCGAATGACAATGTATGGCGTGAAGACAGCGGTCTCCTCACTGACAAGACAACGCTTCCAGTAAAACAGCTCAGGTTTGGTGATACAGGTGAAAGTCATGAGAAAGGTTACCACACTCTTGGAAAATTCAAGTGTTATGGCACAGCATAATCACTTGAGTATCATACCGACAAACTTATCGGTTAATGTTATAATCTATTGTTTTTTGTGGAGTGTGAAAAGAAGTCTGTAAATACAAGCATCTGCAGCTCAGGAGTCAATTTAAAAAAATGTTACCAATGTAATGTACGAATTTTCAGACTCTAAAACAATACCTACACTGTACTCTTAGCAAATGATCGCTAAAATACACTCAGGTTTCACCGTAGGAAACATCGGATTGTATTTATAACGGAAAAAAAACATTTAATATTATTAGCACTCTAATAAGCAGCAAAGCTACGGTACTGTTGCAAAACGCTATTGCATATTCAATTAGCCGACGATTGTTCAGATCGTTTTTCCCAATACGGACCATTCTTTGTTGATATCCAATTAGCTGTAGATCGCGCTAAAATTATTATTCATTGTGCAGTGTAACTTTGTAGACAAAACCGTTAGGACGCTAAATAAACTTCGCTCTTCAAAAGTTGTCTTGTCAGGATATTTTCGCGAATTTCTTCATGCTGGGAGCGGAAAGTACACGAGGAAACAGGTACCATGCACGAATTATTTGCTTAGGGCAAATAATAGGGTGCAAACGAAGAGGAAATCAAAGGCAAAGACGGGTAAATAGCGCATTTGTATACCGGTCTATTTCAACATGGGGGTTGTAAATTCATGAGCAAATGCGGCATGCCATCTTTGCCCTTTATTTAACCTTAGTTTGCACTTTTTTGCACTACATTTGCACTAAATAAATTTGGTGTAAATCAAATTTTTCGTGCTGACAGCAAGTGCTTCGCGGGTGAACAACGCCTGATCGTGAGACCAAAGTTAAACTGACTTCGTTCGCTTAATACACCTCTGAAGTCTATAACCATTTTGCGTTTTGCTATTTATCGCCACATGAATTAGAATGAGCCATTGCTTCTATGGATTATAAAGCTATTTTTTTAGTTCCATTTTATAGAAAACTTGCTTTTATAATTGTTTTGTTATCCACGACCGGTATGGTTTTGGGCGACTTGGTCCCGATCATGATGTATTTATGGGGCTCAATATTAACCCTGGTGTAAATTGTACTTCACCTTGGTTCCAAACTCATTACCATGCATTACTATACCCCAAAACAAAGGGAAATAAAACTTTAACCAGGGATAAAACTGAATCACAACATATACATACGATTGCACGAATTTCGTTGTTAAATTACTACACCTTAATCACAACCGTTAAGGTTTGTGTAATACAGCAAAACCTGCAGTGAGGGGACCGGCCCCTGTGACCAGACTTGCATGGTCTGTATATGGCATGGACAATCACGGATGACGGAGTATCTGCTTTGACGGGAGGTGTCCGTTATTGAAGGTTCGGAGGTGCACTCTTGTCTTTACGATAAGAATGTGTACAGCTATTTCGAGACGGGTTGTCGGAAAAAGTGCACACGACAATCACGAAAGGTATTGTGGGTGGTTTTGAGTTCGCTGTTCTTCAAAGAAATTTGAAAGGATGGCACAAGAAGCCGTGGACGTGTGTTTGCGCGTGCTCAAGGAAAGCAATTAAAAGAAGTTTTGACGGCTACAGGATCAGGAACAGCGTATTGATCAAATTCCATATTACCTTTCGGGATTGTCCCGTGCACATTTTTGCCTACAACCTTTCTGGAAATAGCTATATACACCTGCATTATGATGCAAAATAGACTACTCTACGCACTGATGACTCGATACAAATCCTTGTACTATCTAAACATATTGGAGAAGCTTTTTTTGGAGTAATCAGAGCGTAATAGTAACACGATTTCACCACCAATCTGCACTAGCACGATGATTTTTTTGGGCAATTGTGCCTTTACCGATTTCTATTTGACCCAATCCCAGAGTTGTGTGACGTTTTTGTAAAATAACGTTATAACTTCTTTGCTATATAGGGTACATCAATGTTTACAAACGTTGTTTTTTTGTTACAAGACCCAATGCGCTTCTGGTTGGCACTTAACTAGGTAACGTCAGCGTGAGTATCGCTATTGAACTATCATAGCCAGTGTATAGATGGAAGTTTCGTTTGGCCAGCGCGCAAATGAGCATCCGAAGGCACGAAAACACACCTACAATCGCGACTTCACTGCTCGCTTGACCTCCCCTTCGTTCCGCTCTCCCGCCTTTCCCCACCATTAAAAGTACCAGGTACACGGGGCTAGAACAATCAAACAGAACGCTATGGTGGCTGTATACTGTTACATTGCGCTTTATCGTATACCGTAAACTGCCGCTTATAAACCCCTCACTTACAGGGCCCCCTCTCCTCCCCTCTAAGTTATAGGCCCATCTACCTGTAATAGCGGAGCTCTCTCGCGCGCGAAGCGCTCGCCAGCGGAGCATCATGGCTAAGCAAATCTGCCCATCCCAGAAAATTTGGTAATCACGTGACCGTACACCGACCGCCCGCCGTCCGTCCGCACCACAGGCTTACCAAATTGAATGTAAAATAACTCAATCAACAGGTATGGCAACCCAAATGCAACTGGAGGTTGTTTTCGCGGGAAATCACATAGCCCCCGCGTGTTGTGAAGCAGAGACAACTAAAGAGTTAATAAAGACGAAAACGGAAAGCGGAAATTGTTTCTGTATCCGTGTTTTCTGAATTATTAAGCTTAGATTAATTGTCATGTCCACAAATTTGGAATATAGAGCAAGAGAAAGGGAGAGAAAAAGAGAAAGAAGGCGGCAGGCAAGCGAAACTCAACAAGAAAAGGGCAACAGAGATCTAGGGCGAGAGATAAAAAAACAAACAAACAAGCAAACTAAGGAGGTATTTTTTGTTTGAAGAACAACAAAAAAATGTTGTAGCGGCGGTGACAATATGAGAAATGCTAGCGGCCACAAATGCAAGGTGAAAATGGGCGACAGTTAAAAAAAAAGTGAACGAGAACACGTACGACATTTCCACCAAAAAACGTGTAACTAGGAAGTTTCTGGAAGTTTCAGGTTGTAGTCGTGCAAAACAACGGGAAAGAAATGTAGAAAAAAAGTGTGCTGCACGTGCAAAGTTGCTTTTTTTGCTAATTAGAACTATTGTTGTTTTTCACCGTTGTCCCGCGTTGCCATCGCTGTGTTGCGCTAAAAATCGTCGTTGCGAATTGTCTCGTGTAACATCACCTTTAGCATTACACGATTTTATGTTTTGTTTGGACACACTTTAAATATTATCGAGAGCTTCGCTTCTAGCTCTGGCTAAATCTATATATATTATATAGATTAAGCTAGGGCTAAAAGCGGAGCTCTCGTTAATGTACAAAATAGGTATAGCTTATTCAAACAAAAAATACAATTCTGTGCTTAATGGCCAAGGCAAAGTGAACGGCAAAAAACAAAGAAACAAAAAAAACGAAAACAAAACAATAGCTCTAATTAGCAAATAACAACTTTGCACGTGCTTCACACGTTTTTGGTCATTTCCTTGCCGTTGTTTTGCACGACTGCAACGTGAACCTTCCTAGTTACACGTTTTATGGAGGAAATGTCGCATGTTTCCGCTTGCCTATTTTTTTCACTGCCACTCATTTTCATCTTGGTGGCCGCTAGCTTCTTACTGCCACTATAACCATAACGCTTTCATGTTTTTCTTCTAACGAAACTCGTCTTCTTTATATTTTTTCTCTCGCTTCAGCTCTTTCTCTGTTATCCACGTAAGTGAAGACATTAAAATTTAGTCGAAAAAAAAGGACACAGCTTTGTTGTTATTTTTTCTCTTCAAGAACATTTCCAAATTCCAATTCGATCCAGAATGCTCGAGCGTTTAATACATGAGCCCCGGGCTCGGGAGATTGGGCAACCACTCCTCACGCTATCGAGCTTAAATAAAATTAATTTAATTTTAATTTAATTTAAGAATGGGTGGCCATGCAATTTACTGCCAAAACACGCAGGTGTTTGAAATGCAAAATTTCACCTCTGCTTACACGTAGGGGTGGACGAACGGACGGACGTATCTACTTGCGCAAGATTTTGTCAGAACCAAAATTTCCTGGATGCATAGGTAACCAAATTTTCTTACCTATGGTGCTCCACTAAAAAAAAAAAAACATCCATCGTATATAACTGAATTTAAGTCCCCTTCCCGGAAGTTAAATCCCCCTTTTAGTGTAACGAAATAAATTCGACGTTTTGAGGGTTAATCAAAACCATTTAAAAATGCAAAACGTATTTTGATCTGCTCTTACCTGAGATTGTTTCGAAGCGCTTTTGTTATATTCCGGTTATCCCTGACGGATATAATATTGTATACAGTCTATTCCTTTTTGTTAACAACTGAATCATTGGATAATGCAATTCTAGCATTTTGATTGGCTTAGCCGTTATGGTATATGAGCTATTTTAAAGGAGAAATTAAGAAAAGTTTGAAAAATCGATTTTATTCCTGTTTTTCGAACAAAACACGGCAGGATGCAATGGCAACTTCGAGAGAAGGGTGAACGCGTAAGAAACATTCCCTGACTATGGTGGCCTAGAACTGCCATAAGGAATTTTCTTGATAATTCAAGAAAATTCAACTTTTGTAATCGATTAATTTTAAAATTACTGCATTTTTTTTCTATAAAGAAAATATTAAAGATGTATTTTTTATTTTTTAAAGACAATTTATTTTTAAAACGCTTGAATTCGTTTGACTTTTGAAAGTACTACAAATTATTTTTAAAAAGATAATATTAAAAGGAGTATTTGTTTTCATATTAGAAACTGTTCATTTTTATTTTGGTTTTTGTTTTCATTTGTTTGTTTTTGTTTTGTTTTTTTTTTCCCCTAAGGCGAATATTTTTTTCAGGGTCTGGAACGTTTTTTTTTCAAATTTTTTTTTCGTCTTGACAAGCCGAGAACTGCCATAACCCAAAATGCTCCTCGCACCTGATGTTATCCCATAATCCTTTTCGCTAATATCAATTGTGGCGCCAAACTCTGTGATTAACATGGCGGCTGAGCGTGATAAAGATTGGCGTAACTTTCAAAAGAAAATGAAAGAGAAAAGAGTCGCAGGGAAAGAGAAGAAAGCAAAGGGGAAAGGTGCAGTAGCACTACCTGACGATACCATCACAGTTCAAAGGCTTAGCGCAGAAGTCACAGGGAAACTGCAGAAGTACTCCCGCATTGGGGCCCGTGTATTCGTCTCTTATGAATTCGAAGAATACACGATCGAGAATATAAAGAGTGCTTGCATGAAGCACTTCGGGATTCCTGAAGATGGTATTTTATGCTGTGATGTCCTCGCAGGCGAACAAGGGCCTTCCTGCTTCTCTGTGAAACAAATTCCCGATTTTAAAGTTATTCACGTGAGGTTAGAGGTCGGATGGCGAAGGCGAACCGGAAACCAAACGCTCAAGGCCTGTTGCACGTTCAAGCCCAGTACGAGCACCACCAGCTCGGAGGGCTACTGCTGGCGTGGAAATTGTGTCTACCAGTCATCCCTGTGGTATACGACCAGAAAAAGTATCTCCTGAAAGCAGATTCATCCCTAAGAGCCTCTCCGTCGTTGACATGTTAAAACTTGGCAACCAAATCAAGCGTACAACAACAGCTATAGAGATTTACAATTTTGACTTTCAAGCTATGGCTTGGTCAGCGTCCCCAGTTCTCGTCGACTTTAACATGGAAGAGACAGCTTTTGGAGCGGGCGGATTCAGGGAAGCTTTCAAGGCCACAAGCAAACACAAAGAGTACTCGTACACTACCTGGGTTGTGAAGCACTACCTCGACAAGTCTTTGGAAGATATGAGAACTCTTGGACAGACTCCAGAACAACACACAAAGAAATCAGTTCAACTGCACTATTTAGCTAGAAACTTTGCAGCCCAGTTACACACTGATCTTGAGAAAGAAGACAATTTAATTTTGTTTGGAGATACCTTGTCTTACAACAAAGTTATGCTTGGATATATTAGAAATAGGGATGAGTACGTTACCGTCGAAGAATTTGTTAGTGGCACGTTTGACAAGTACATCAATAATGATGGAACAATATGTGGAAAGAACAAGAACCTTACGGAAAAGGCAGAATGTTTGGCACACTATAGCTATGAGAAGTCAAAGAAGGAAATAATGGTGGTGGATATTCAAGGCTGTGGGGCGCGTTTGTTTGACCCAGAGGTTGCAAGTTCGCAAGTTGAGTCGGACAATGAGGGAAAGCTTTTTTGTGCAGGTAACCTCAATAGCCATGCCATTGACAAATTTGTTGAGTTGCATAAGTGAAATAGCTTTTGTCAGCTATTGGATCTGTCAGTTTTGCGTTAGAAGTGTTGCACAGTGTAGGTCCATCTGAACAAATCCCGGTATTTTGGTTAAACCCATCTTATTTGTTGTGTTGGTTGTTCAAATTCAAAGTTACAGTGTTTTGTACAGATATTTTAACTTTGATCCAAGGCAAAGGTTTAAATAGATTTAACCATGAAGTGGAGATTTAAATAAATTATAATTACAGATTAGTTTAGTCAAATGGAAGCCCTGTTTTCATATTTTATGTGGATATTTTGGTGTGTTATCTTCAACAGTGACTCAAAAGCAAAAACGTTTTTTAGATTACCTAGCATCAATCGTCTGATTTATTGTCATTTGTGTAATTAAATCTGATAATTGCTTGACAGAAGTTTGTCCACTCAAACTGTGATTTATGTGAAAGTTTCAGATAAATATGTATTCTATTTCACCTGTAAAATAATATTTTACTGTTTATGTTGCTGTTATTGTACTCCAGACATTGGTACTCTCAATGGGGGGGTGGGGGAGGGGGTATTAGGCACGTCCTGGGGGATAGAACTGTTAGTAACTTCAAACTTTCTTAAAGAAAAAGTGAGCTATTTATTTTTGATCGGCTTCTAAACAGTATCATTGCTGCAAAATAGTATCAGAAGTGCTTATTTTCTTAAAGAAAAATTGAGCTATTTATTTTTAATTTCCCAAGGGTCTGCCAGATATCCCCTCGGGGAAAAGTTTTAGCTCATAAATCTAGAGACACAATATTCATAACTCATCAGGTGATTTCATAAGTTGACGTAGCAAGACCGAAAAGCTGACAGATATTTTTAGAATTCTCTAGTATGGACTTTTTATCCCTTTATATCTCTGTTGCCCATCAGAGCCGAGGCATTCATTTTATTTTACAGACAAGTTGTGAGGCTCAGTGTGCTAGCTATTTCAAGTTATCCAGTTGAGAAGTTCCATACTTACCAATGGCCACCCTCTGTTTGACTGTTAGGTTGTTGCAAGAAGACAAATAAATTCTTAATTTCAAAAGTATTCACCAATGTCATTATCTATTTAAGTGGTTGAAATGGATTTCACCATTTCATTACACTTTCTGGGTACAAGAAAATACTCCCCCCCCCTCCTTCTTGTCCTCCTCCCATGTGCTTCCATACACATGAGAGGCCCACAACATCATTCATCACCTTTCAATGTAAAATAGTGATTTGTAAAAAAAAATGTTCTTTTTAACCCCTGTTAAATAAGGCAGTAAATACTATCGCTCAATGTAACCTCTGGAATTTTTCTTCTGGAATAATCCCTGTCAAATGATTTTCTTAAGGGTTCTCAATTAGTGCTGAGAACTACCCAAAGGAGAATGACAAATGTTATCTTGTGTTGAATGACAAATTTTGAGTTAGCTACCCAACTAAATTGGTCTAGACTTCATGGATGTAGAAGCTGATTAAGGGTCACACCACCATTTTACCAGTAGTATTCAAAATGTTTCTGTATGCAGCCTCCTTGTTTGGTGAGACATTGTTTCTAATAAGTCCTCTCCCAACTTGAAGGTACGCTCCTGTCCTTGAAAACATAAAGTAGTCTACTCTAATACTCTGAGACCTCAAGTTCTGCTGCTAAAAATAGGTTTCAAGGAAACATTGGGTACAAATCAACTAAGGAAAACTTCCACCATTCAGTTGAAAGATGTATCATGTTTCTTTAATTTTTCATCCAAAAAGGGTGAATACAGGCATGCCGGGACCTCCCACCAAGCTATATTACTACCCCTGATTTGCCCTTTAAGGGACAAAGTTGGTTTTACAGTAAAAAAATGAAAGGTTATTTTGTCGTCTGTAAGGAGCTAGAGCCCAGAATCATGCAGTTTGGTAAAGGTAATCTGTCCCAGGCTCACATACAGAACTTCATTCCTTGCCACAAGTACAGTGATTACTTCTATCTATTACAATTAACTGCATTCGAGTGACTGAACCCAGTACACTGTAATCTTCCAATCAACTGTTAAATTTTGTTTTATAAGCTTTTCTTTTGATAAGATTCCCTCTAAGGGTGCGTAATTATGTCCCTATACCTGAATTCACAAGTGTTAGTTTCACGAATGGAAAAGTAGACCATGGATGTCAGTATTTTACTCTTGTACTTGTGATTTTTCTCAATGTGGTCACAGGTTTTGATATTCATCTTCATGTCTATGGTGCTATTTCATCTGCCTTGTGTCACTGTTTCAAGGCCATGTGGGATGTTAGAATTTACCCTGAAAGGGGGCCTCACAAGTTGACTTAATTAGTGGCCAAGTGCCATCTTAAAATAGGCCAATTCTAAGTTACCACTGGCCTCTGTATCAAAAGGAAGTTAAGTGCTCAGCCTTTGATATGGGAGTGATTCTTTATTCTCATGGGAATAAATCTCATTTCCACAACAAAGGTTGTGCACTTGGTGTCATTTTGGAAGTGACGGTTTTTGGAACTCAGAAGTGGTCTATCGACCAGTCCATCTTTAGTTTATTGGGGGCGGGAGGTGGGGAGGGAAATTTAGAAGTTTTATTTCTTGTGGTGTTTTTATGCTAAGTAGCTGGTACACACAAAACCACAATGTTTATGAAACAAGGTGAACTTCATGCAGCCTCACCACTGTTTAAGGCAAGGTCACTTGCCTGACATGACAGTAAAATGGCCTATTCAGCTATGTTCTGTTAAATTCCTTTGATCTTGCAATCTCCTTGCATCGTCTTGTTATG